>QAOC01042144.1:5900-83361 GCA_003255005.1 Begonia fuchsioides | reverse complement strand
TTGTCCATTATTTTTTTTAATTTTATTTTTCAAGGCAAATGTTACTGAAATAATATGAGATTTTTGATACAAATCTACACTATTATAAGTCAAAAGTTTGAATTTTGTTTTTAAATTTTAACATTTATACGATTTATTATAATTATTTTAGTATCAAAAAAGAAATAATTTATTAAAAATACGCACATCCTTTAAAATTTTTTAAAATTTCAAGATTAATTCTTCCACTATTAACATTTAAACTTGCAAAATCAATTAGGAAAAAGTTCAAAAATATGCTTCTAAAACCTCAATTTGTTGGACAAATTATATGGGAAGAGTTTATCTGAAATATTGAGAATTTTTCGAATGATTTTTAATCAATCTTTGTGCAATTGAAAAATTATGATAAATCTAAAAAATTATAATATACATATTTATGAGATTAATCATGAAAAGAACTAGGGGTGTATAAAATCATACTCGGATTGCCAATCGGATCGTGGGTAAAAGAAGAACTGAAATCAGATAAAATTTGACCAAAAATTGATTAAAACCCGACCTAGAGCTGAATAAAATCGAATCTAAAACTCAAATAAAATCTGATATCAACTCAAAAATCGATCTCAAACCTTATTCAAACACTCAAAACTCAACCAAAATTCAATATAAAGTATATTTTTTATTTCATAATTTACTTTTTAAAATATTAGAATGGACTGGGACAAGATAGAAATGTACCGAATTTTAAGATTCTGGTTTCAATTCATCTCAAAAAATTTGTTCAACCAGACCGTGCACAATCCCTAAAAAGAATAGCCAAGATGAGAGAGAAATATTTTCTCGTTGCAAGCATGAAAGCCTCGAGTCACACTAGATAAGTTTGGCATCCATGCAGGGGTAGAGATTAAAGTCTCAATTCAACAAAATTAAACTCGTTAATGACATAGAAGATGATAATAAAGATTAAATATAAATTAATCCAAGATTACTATAATTAATTTAAGTATTTCATTAAAAATGTATAATACATGATTGGGTAGTTGGTTCTTCTTTTTTTAATCAATTCAACCAAGAAGAAATTGAAAAATTGGAGTCACCTTCATTCTTTGTCTTTCCCTAAAGGTGTTCACATAATTAATCCCCACTAAGACACACTAATTCGAGTTCTAGTTGGAAGAGACGTGATTAAGGTCGGATTAGTAACTATATTACAATGTCAACTAAAAAATTGTAATATGAACTTTAGCCACTTTGATTAGTTTACAAAGGTAATGTAAAAAATACAAGTGTCAGTCCATGTTGTTCTTCATTCTATTCCACAAACTTTATATTTAAGTAGTGGATGCTTACTAAATCCTTTTCTGACATTTGTTTGGCATGTTAACATGATTAGTCACTTTTATTACATTAATTGTAATTACAAATGTCTTTGTTTTAATTGTTTACATGGAGACGGCAAAAGACAAAAACATCGAGTTCAAACCCCCGAGAGAAGACCACTACGTTACAGCGAACGTCTCTCTATTTCGTCTGATTTTTGGTTTCTAGTTTGATTTTCTGTTTCTCTCTTGATAAGTCCTCTTACGAAGTTCATGATAAAGATGCAAGAACAAATAAGGATGGGTAACTCAAACTAACTCACGAGACCCAACTCGCAGCGTTTGAATCAATTTAGGTCGTTTAAAAAATTAATTTTTTATATTGGGGGGGGTTAATTTTAATTATTGATAAACGAATTTGGGTCGGATTTTCAATTTTTTGACGAACACAAAAAAAATTGATTCAAACTAATAATTGATATTAAATTGTAACAAAAAATAGTTTTTATTTATTCTTTTCAATGTTTTTCATTAAATATAGTAGACAATTGTAGTTTTTATTTATTTTTCAAAATTTTAAATTAAAAATAATAGAAAATTTAAAGTAAAATACATATTCTTTTAATAATTTAAATTAAAATATTTTTACTTAAAACAAATAGAAAACCACAACCATCCTGAAAAGTTTTGGGACGGGTCGAAAAATCGCTTTCGAGTTTTGGATCAGGTTTTGATTCCAAACTCCAAACTGAAAACCAAATAGGTCAGCTTGGTTAGTTAAAAAACCGACTTATGTCCATCCCTAAATATAAAGAGAAGGATAAACTCTACTTAAGTGTCATTTAAGAAAGTAAAGGAATAACTCCAATCTTGCAACTTGTAAGTGGATTCATTTAGAAATTAAAAAAATATGGTGGAAAGTTACTTTGCATGTATCTTATTAGGGGGTGTGAATAACGAAAACGATGGCGGATTTATCGTTTTTAGGATCGAATATTATAAAACTAAGTGGAGTGAAGATTTTGGAGACATGTGTCTGTGATGGTGACGAGGACATTCCTTGTTGATTAGGTGTACTCTAGGATAATTTAAACAAGAAGAAACGATCTCTCCTTTAAACATGCATGTAGCAGCTATGAGAGAGAGAGAGAGAGAGAGATGCCTGAAAAGAATCAAACAAGGATAATTTTGATTTTCTTGTATCGAAATTGGAAGGGTTTAGAATACCTTTTAGTTTATGTTATTTCCTTTAAACATGGATTGTTTTTTTGTTTTGTCGAATTGAGTTTTAGTCTGTCTTCAAATCAAAACTTCGACCTGTCTAATTTCACTGGTTTTCATCTTCAAAATCGTGTCTCATATCATCAACTGCAGTTGTCTAGAAGGGATCTTAATCCGAAAAGAAAACTTGCACGAAAACAACTTATAAAAGAAAATGAAATATACTTGAACATAAAATCATAAGAGAACAAAATAAATAATATAGCATGCCAAGATGGATAAACCTTGGGATTTTTCACTCGCTTCAAAAGTGGTGAGTGACTCATCATAAAAAATAATTTAAGAATTAATTAAGAATTAATTTTACCCTTTTAAACTAACATAGATTGCATCATCCACATAACTAAGCTTTTAATTAAGAATTAGGCACTCATCCACATTACATTCTTAACCCTAAATTTGTAGGATCATTCAAAGGGTTCATCTATAAAAACCCATCTTCATCTTATGACTTTAATATCGATAGTTTCATCCTCTAGCCATGCTCGAAGAAGATATAGCCGAAATTCAATATTTTTCCATGGAAAATCATCACGATAATCCATCAATCTACTTTGATGCGAAGAAAATAAGCGAAGGGTCATTACCAATCTTCTGTTGCAACGAGCTTTCGAGGGTTTTTCATTCTTTTTCGAGCGGAATACTCAGTCATTCCTCGAGTTTAAGCAACGACTCAACTTCAGACGATACTGACGAACAAATGAGGAGCATAATCAACGAAAGGAAGAGAAGAAGAATGATTTCCAATAGAGAATCGGCTCGTCGGTCTAGAATGAGGAAACAAAAGCAACTGGACGAACTTTGGTCGCTAGTGCTTCAGCTTCGAATCGAGAATGATCGTCTCACTAATAAACTTAGCCGCGTAATGGAGGTTCATCGATGTGTAGTTAAAGAGAACTCCGAGCTCAAAGACGAAGCATTTGATCTTCGCCAAATGCTTAACAATCTTGGAGAATACTAATGGCTTTGGACAATGAATTAGCACAAACAATACTTGTCTTGATTTGGTGTTCTTCTTGATTAGGGTTTAACTTTTGTCTTGAGCTTTATGAGAATAAAATAAAAATAAGAAAATTTTTCATCAATTGATTGCAACAGTCATCGTGTTCTAAGAACGTTACTTATTTTTAAAGAGCGAAAATCCTCGTAAATAAGCATTAATACAATATAATATAAGCGCGGATCATTATCATCTTCTTTGTCATTGTTGCTTAGCAACGTGCGTTATGTATTGAAATTTTCATAGCCTCAATGCATAAAAGAAATAGTAAACACAATATGTTTGAGATTTACGTGGAAAATCTTGGAATACGAAATGAGAGTTCGTAAATGTAGTAAAGTCGAAATCCGAACAATCACTAGAGACGTGCAGAAAGAAATAAATTTAGTATTGTCCTTACACTGTAAGCTCGTACCTTTGCATTACGATTACACGTTATTTGATCATCGATCCATAAAATATATTATTTTAGGTATTTATACGATAAATGAATGACATGTGTTTGTCTTTTTTTCGGTCGAGATTAAATTGTGATCGTGTTTTCAACCAATAAAACGTCAAATTAGTGTGAACTTAGCATCAATTGGGTTACGATATAATGTTTTTATCTTTCTTTCTAATCTACTAATCCAAACCTTAATCACATCTCAACCAACTACAACTTGGATTAGTGCATCTCAGTGGGATTAATTGTTTGAACTTCTTTAGGGAAAGACAAAGAAAGACAGCGACATCCAAAAAGCTGATCTCGAATTATCATTTTTCATTGAATATAATAACCTTGGTTTTCTTGAATTTTTTCCAATTAAATGTTTAATTTTCATGATTTAACATATATTAAGATATAAAAGCAAGAAACCCTACAATGATTAGGGTTAATATTGGATGATTTGGTACAATCCAAACTTGGAACGAGATTGGTTCAGCTCGGTTCTTAGTGCCTTGGTGCGCTTAGAGCTTAGTTTTCGGATATGGGTTGATTTTTTCAAGATTTCAGATCAAATTTTATTTGTCATGTAGTTTAATTCTCAAGTTTAGTTTGATTTTGATCTCTAAACCATAATCTGCTTGTTACTCGCAGTTTTTAAAACTACAAAATCGATAATTATTTATTTATTTTTCCAGAAACAAATCGAACCGGATCGAATTGTGTAGGCTGGTTGAACCCACGGGTACGAGCTCGTTTTGCCAACACTTATTAGTCGATCGGTATTGGGCCAAAGGTTAAAATGGGCTGATAATTTTCTGCAAAACAGATTCCTTGGCCCAATACCATTTGATCTGGGCCCATCTTCTACTAAGCCCGTTAATCGTCTTGATCTGGGCCTATCCTAAACTAAGCCCATTATTTCTCTTTCTTCTTCAAAGTGGCCTATCTTCTCACTATGCGTTTTTTCGCAAAATAAGAACGAAAGAGTCCTCAAATAGAATAAAAAATGACTAACTTGTAATATGATTGTTATTAGGAAGCAAAAGAAGGGATCAAAACCCCTTACTTGTACATTTAAGATGTGTATCGGGTTCGGGTCTAATTTCCCGATATGGATAGATTGTATGTATATAACTCAGGTAATGTTGTGTTCTTCATCCGGAATAACCTTCTCTAATCCACACAATATAACTCGACAAGATCCGGTACATACCCCGAAGATCTTAACAACTTTGTCAACCCTTTTAAGGCTTCATAAATCTCCTCGTTTTCGCAAAGCCTTTCGTCGGAGGAATAAAACTCAATCACATTGTTATCGATCTCGATCAAACTACATCCGGGTATTTTTTTGAATCCCGTATCTCTCATTGCGACTTTGAATCGGGCAACATCTTTCCATCTCCCTAGATGCCCGTAAACATTCGAAAGCACAACATAATTTGTCGGGTTTTTCGGTTCGAACTGACCAAGATGTCGAATCGCTAGTTCGGCGACTTGGATGTTTTTGTAAATTAGGCTCGCGCTGAGAATGGAGGCCCAAATAACGGCGTCCGGCTCGATACGCATGCTCCTGATGAATTCGATCGCCTTAGATAACAGTCCGGATTTTCCCAACAAATCAACTATACACCCGTAATGCTCGATTTGAGGCACAATCGAGTGGACATCAATCATAGACCGAAAATATGAAATTCCTTCTTCAACTAATCCAAGATGTGTACAAGCACATAAAATCCCGATAAAGGTTATCCCGTCCGGCTTTTCTCCTTCGATCTTCATCTCGTTAAACACAGATAATGCCTCAGCTCCGCGACCATGCGCTGCCAAGCCACAAATAAGAGAGTTCCAAGTGATCAAATCTTTGATTTTCATGTTCTTGAACACAACAACTGAATTATCTACGGCCCCACATTTCGCGTACATGTCAATAAGCGCGTTTCCAACAAAAACATTTCCTTTAAACCCGACATTATCTGCATATACATGTACCCATTTGCCCAAATCGAGCGCTCCTAATCTTGCACAAGCGGACAACACGACGACTAAAGTGGCATGATTAGGCATCACATTACCCTCTTGTAACATTCGTTGAAAGCACGCCAATAAGTCGAAATATTGTCCATTATTTGAATACCCTCCGATCATTCCATTCCACGAGAAAATATTTCTCTCCGGCATCTCCTCGAACAGCCTCTTGCAAGCCTCGAAGTTTCCGTTATTACCGTAGCCGATCAACATTGTGTTCCAACACATTACATCTCTCGTTGGCATTTCATCGAACAGCATGCGTGCATTTTCCATGTTCTTACTTTCTATGTAGCCTGAAATCATCGTATTCCATAGAACAATGTCTCTTTCAGGAGCCAAATCAAAGAGACGACGAGCAGAAACCATGTCAGAACAGAGAATGTAGCCATTAATCATTGAAGTCCAAGCAAAAACATTTCTATCAAGCATTTCAGTGAACACCTTATACGCTGATTTAACCATTCCTCCGATCGAATACATATCTATCAAAGTAGTAGTTATGAACTGGTTTGATCTAAAACCACTTTTAAGAATTAGACAATGGATTTCCTCACCTTCGATTAATGCCCTGATTTTCGCACAAGATTTGAGAACGATGGGAAATGTGAAGCAGTTCGCCGCTACGTCGATGTTCTTCATCGTTCCAAACAAAACGACTACATCTCTTAAGTTTTCGTTCACGAGGTAGCCCCTAAACATGGCGTTCCACAGAGAAATACCAGGAGAAGGAAAATTATCGAACAATCGGCGAGCATCGGCCATTTTTTTGAACCCGGCGAATGCAGTGATGAGTTTTGGGGCGACGTAGCAGTTTTGATCGAATCCATTGACGACGATTTGAGCATGAACTTGATGGAGGAGCTTCAGAGCCTTACATGACTGAATGAGAGAGATGAAATTGTCCTCGACGAATCTGGCAGAGTGATTTTGGGTTAAGCGAACAAGAAACTTCGCAATTTTTAAGAAGCTTATTCTGGATATTCTAGTGATTCAAAGTTTCTTCAGAGGCTGGATCAGATTCAAACACGACTCTTCTTCGTGTATCGATCTTAAACTAAGCTACAAACGACTTTTCAATCCAAAGCAAATCATTGCTCCAACTTTATCAAGAAAAATAAAAATAAAACAAAGAGTAATTTTCATTGGGATAAAGCAAAATTAACTGTAATAATTTATTATTATATAAATAATATTAAGATAAATATTAATTTAAATCTTGAATTATAAGGTCTTCTTAATAGAGGTGACAAATAAACGAGTCGACTCGAGTCCAGTAGGCAAGCCCTGCTCGAGCCCGGATATCAGGCTCGCGAGCGCGGCTCGAGTCCAGTAGGCAAGCCTTGCTCGAGCCCGGATATCAGGCTCGCGAGCTCACCCTCGAGCATCGGCTTCGCCGATTCCGTTCTTCGGTCGATCAATTGACGAACAAAAGGCTCGCTTGTGTCCTTCATTGCTCGGGAGAGGGACGACGACGTTCGGGAGTCGACAAATCGCCGAGATGGTGGCCGGAACGATCAAAGTTCCGAATCGCACCGTCGCCGCTCGCCTGCTATTGTCGACACCCGCTGTTGCCATCGGTCGCCTTTCTCGTCGATGTCAGCACCCACCCCATTGAAGATTGGAGTCAGGATTGCGAAATCCTGACTCCAATCACCAACCTCGATCCCAATTCGCTCTCGGGTCTCGACAATCGGCCTCGACCCCCCTCCTCTCTCTCTCTCTCCACGTGGCATCAGCGTTGCCTGATGATCCAACAGTCATATGATCGTTGTTTTTTAACAACGGTCATATGACTGTTCCCCCTTCCCCATTTCTCTCCTGACCTCCCCCACCTTTCCTTTCCCTTTTCCTATAAATTCTCTCTCATTTTTCAACATTTTCCACCAATTATTCACATTCCCTTCTTACTTTCAATTCTTACTCAATCTCAATTACTCAATTTCTCAATTATTTAATTATGCTTGTTCGATTTGTTTGCACGCAATTAATCAAGGTATTCACTATTATTTTTTTGTTAACATTTAAAATTAGTTTAAAATAAATTTTTAACTAACGATTTTATTTTTTTGTAGGACTCATATCGGTGGATTTGAATTCGATTTCAAAATTTTTACCACGTACTAGTCATTGGTGAACAGTATCAATTTATTAAATTTTTGTGTGCAAAGTTTAGAATTTTATCGATATGGATCCTAGATTTTTTTATGTAGATACTTTTATCGATGATGATATAGAAGAAATAATGCCGATTACTAATCCATCATTTTCAATTGATCAATCATCGGCACAATCATCTACTTCTTCACTTAAACTAAAAAAAAGTAAAACGTCGGATGTTTAAAGACACTTTGAAATAAAATAAATTCTTGTAGGGGTAAAATTAGAAACTATAGAACAATGTAAATATTGTCTCAAACACTATTTTTATGAATCGACTACTAGCACTATCAGTAGGAATTATAAAAAATATCATTTTAACGAGCAACCGAGAGGTAGTTCACAAACACAACTCCAAATAAATGCTAGTGGTAGTGATAACTTTATATATTCACATGATAGATTAAAAAAAGGTGGTGCAAAATTTGTAGCACAACACGAGGTACCTCTATTAATGTTCGATAGCGAGGTATACGAAAAATTTATTCAAGAGTATAGTAATCCTAATTATAAACGAATTCCTCGTAGTACACTAAGATGTGACATTATTAAAATGTACGAAAATATGTTAGCCCAATTAATCAGTTTATTTGCAAATATTATTATCATGTTCATTTGCATCACTTCTGACTTATGGAGTGCACCTAATTCACTCGGATATATAGTCGTCACTTCTCATTTTATTGATGAGAAGTGTCAACTAAATAAAAGAATATTAGGCTTACGTAACTGTGAATATCCACATAGTGGTGTTACGATTTATCGATATATTGTTGTTATTTTACAAGAATATTCAATTAAAGATAGAATTTTTAGTATCACTTTAGATAATGATTCCGCTAACGATGCTTGTGTTGCTCAATTTAAAAGATTATTTCAATCTGATACTATTCAAATATCTGTGATGCGTATGTCATATTTTAAATTTAATTGTTAAAGATGACATGCAATTTATTTTTTCACATATGGTTGCAATTTCCTATATTACGTCATCTAATGTCTGACAACAAGAATGTAAAGAACTTTGTAAAGCATCAAATATGAAACCTAGAAAATTAAAAATGGATGTCTCTACTAGGTAGAATTTGACTTATTTAATGTTAGAAAATGTTAAACTGTATTAGTTTGTTATTTGTGCATATATTAGTAAAAAAAATAGTTTAATTTTATATCAAAGTAGTTGCAATGTTGCCAATTTATTCCTTGAATTTTTATCACCATTCTTTGAGACTACTAAGGAATGTTCATAAATTTATTATCCCACTACGCATCGTGTTCTTCTAGTTTTTTGTGAATTTAACGAGTACTTTTGAAAAATATAAACAAATAAATGAATTTTATGATTAGTTGATAGTATGGAAACTAAATTTTAAAAATATTGGCTTGACGTATCTAATATTTTTTCCTTTGCATGTGTAATGCATCCTCGTTTTAAAATAGTAGGAACTACCTAAATGCTCGATAAAAATGATATTTCTATGTTATTTTCGACTTATCAAAGTAAATATTCTGATTTTACTCGTTCATCTCATATCTCTTCAAGCTCTAGTCACGGTTTTTCTTATGCAGATAGCCTACAATTCATTAGAAACTTTCTAATGATACCTCGAATTATAAAAAAAAAATTAAATTTTATTATAATTATAGCGAGTACCATGTCATCAAATTTATATTAAGTGTGGGTGAAACCAGACCATAACTGTAAATCAGACTGAAACTACATGTTTTATTCCAGTCTTGATTCTATTTTTTAAAAAATCGTGATTTACGAGCCAGTGCCGGTTTTTATGAATAAAAAACCATGAAACCGGAACCGAGACCGTGAGTAAAAAAAATTCTAAAATCAAGTAAAATTGGACCCAAATCCTAAATAAATTTATATAAAAATCATAAATTGATTATAAACTCGTCCAATTACTTAGAACCCGACCCAAATATAATAAAAAAAATATTTTATTCTTATATTTTAATTTTTTAAATATAAAATAAAACTGGGTTTGAACTGGAACAGAACCAGAACCGTTGATTCTGGTACTGGTTCAAAAATACAGAATCTTGACCTCCAGTTTTAATTTTATTTTAGGATAAAATCGAGTTGGACTGGTCCGCGCCACCCTAATTTATATTTGATTTTAACGATGTTCATCAGATTAACTAATACATTTCATGGTGATTAAAAAGATAAAAAATATTATTTTTCATGAAAATTATATATTTGATATCAAGTTAAATATACATGCATTAGTTTTTTATATTTTTAAACAAGTAGTTAAAAATAATAATATTGACAAAAGTTACTATTAAAATTAACAAATATATAAAAATAAAAATAAAATTCAAATAATTCATTATCGATCTTGTTCTTTTCACAAAAGATTTAGTTGGTCTGATCTTTAATACAGTAAGACAGACTAACCTTGAATTGGATTGATATAAAATTTTGAATTCAAATCATAATTTTTTGTCTTTAATTTCTAAATTTTTAAATAATACATTCACGTAAGTTTAAAATTGACTTACCTACATAATTTAGATGATACTATAGTTAATTTAATAGTATTACATCGATTTACAAATCGTACTTTTTTTTCTTTCTAATTTTAATGTATTTGTATTAAATATTTTTTTTAATTAAAAATAGTTACGTGACACCAAGATCGTGACCAAATAATTTTTACTTAACTAACGAGAACAAAACGAACCAAATAATTTGATTCATTAAATTTAAAAGTAGAGTCTGAGGATGTGACACGGAATGGATGAAGTTTAGATTTAGGAAGTAGGAGAAACAGATTAAGATATATGGAAAACGATAATCTGACAATTCCAAAATCGGGATTGAAATTTGGACGGCGATAACTCGACGATAAGATCGAGTTTGAGGCTGAAATTTTGAGTGGGACTCCGGGAAGACGATAGGTGATAGTCCTCCAAAAATGAAGGAAAACACG
This sequence comes from Begonia fuchsioides, assembly GCA_003255005.1. NCBI lineage: Eukaryota > Viridiplantae > Streptophyta > Magnoliopsida > Cucurbitales > Begoniaceae > Begonia > Begonia fuchsioides. The sequence continues at coordinate 72,213 of QAOC01042144.1, read as the reverse complement.
TAGATAGATTGGTCGGAATGTAATGGAACAGTAACAATGCTCACGGTGGCCGAAAATTGACAACCGGAAGAAGGAAAGAAATATCAAACGAAATCAACGATGGAAGAAGGAACTTATGGACTTCAAACTCACCCTATGTGCTTGAGGAAGGCTGGAGACTTTGAAGCAAAAAGAGAACCTCAGCTCGGAGGAGGGAACCCTTGAAGAACCCACGGTGGCCGGAGGAACTTCCGGCTGCCAGCTGAAAGTGGAAATTGCCCGATGAAGGGAGAGTTGAAAAGCTACTAAAATTTAAATTCCAAATAACCCTTACAATCACGCAATGAGAGATGTTTTATTTGCTGAGAAGAGTGGGAAAAAAGGAGGGAAAATTGAGGGCCAAAGACATGCTATTTGCATGTTGGAAATTGAAATAAAGGTGGGAAAATCAGACCAATGAGATTGCAAGAATGTGAAAGCTACGTGATCTTGAATCTACTCAGCCAATTTTTCCTTCTTCCTTGGCCCAAAATACCCTTCTCTTAGCTGAAAATTTATCATGCAAAACCTCAGGCAAGCATGGAAAAATAAACAAAATAAAACCTAGTCGAGAAACTCTCTCGGGTTCTCCAAATATCCAACGTAAAATTCACATAAAAATTAAGCTAAAAGTGTGATAAAATTCATTCAATCCATGTAAATGCTGGTGAGTTGAGTCGTGGAACCCTTGATCACTTGTGCATGAGACTCTAACTCGCCATGCAACGTGATACTTCAATCGGGTTTGGGTTCGGGCTTGATTCCGGAGTTCTCGTTTTCTGGTTAAAAATCCACATTTTGTCCATGCCAAATTATCATGAGTTTTGGTCTTGTTTGATCATCCAAAGTTGGCGTAGAAATATATAATTCTTCAATTAATTTTTCTGCAAAATTGACAAACATATTAGAAAAATTGCGAGCTCGGGCTCAGGTGATTGCTCCGCTTGGCATGCCAATCTGTGGCATGTCAGGATGAGCAATGCAATATGTATTACAATTCCACTCAAGCCTCTCTGTGTATTGTACAAGTGGCTGGATTATCATTTTTGAGGCAAATTCGGTCCTCAGAAAGTCGAGCAGATTCTTTGATGAAGCCGAAGGCGAACGAGCTTAACGCGGTAGCTCGGATGATCCAGAACATGATATCTCACACGATTCTTCCAAGGGACGGACATCGTGAGCTGGTAACTCATATGGACTTATATATTATGTATTTATACTGGAACCCGGTTCAACCCGGGATATTTAATGTTGTGTCATATGAGTGAGATTCATAGGGGGGTTAAGAAAAACCTCTCATACGGAGTTTTAATTACAAAAATAGGAAACTCAGACCAAATTTATAGATTTTGGACCAATCGGACTCATGCATGCCTCACTCGGACGAATGAGGCAATAAATTTTGCCTCATTCGTCCGATCATGTCTCACTCGGACGCATGAGGCTAAATTTTATGCGTCCGACGAGCTCAAATTTTGTTTTTCGAAAATTCAGGCCCGATTTTACCTATTTTCCGAAAACTCCCCAAAAATTATTTTTACTCTACTATTTATTTTAATATTTAAATGGTTATTTCTTTACATGATTCACGTGTATAAACGCACTGCACTTTGACTTGCTTACCAGGCCGTCTGTATTGACTATGGCGGCCGAGCTGAGTTCGGCCCTGCGATTCCAACCATCGAATTTCTCTCTGTTTCGCCGGGAATCTATGTCTCCGATCACGCCCATTCGCACCCAAATCGGAGTTGGCAAGAACGCCTCCATTTCCGAGTCCAAACCCCATTCAGTAGCTTTAGCTAAGAGAAACTCCGCCATTGAAGGTCTTAGCGAGGAGTTGAATGCGATCGCCTCCCAGAACCTGGACTACGCTCCGGCTCGAAGAAGGGTTCGTTCCGCTTTCGTTGAAGTTCAACAGGCGCTTGATCACTGCTTGTTCAAGGTCATTTTTCAAATATATTTCGTCATCGCAATATCGCATTAAATGTTCTTACCTAGATCGTTTCTTTGTGGCTGATATTCTTTTTTTCTCTTCTCAATTTGGTTGGATTGCTGAATGTTTGTGTAGATTGCTCCTCCAGGGATCAGAACTGAGGAGGTAAGCTCGCAATGCTAACCTTTTTTGTTTTGAAGCATAATATTTGAATAATTAATAGTGATTACGCTCTCTCTAGAATGATTCATCTCATTAGGTGCTCAATTTCTTTTGAGTTTTGTTGATTTGGTCTGGTTCCTGCGATGGATTTGTAGTGGTATGAGAAAAGCTCAAAGGGTTTTGAAATCTTCTGTAAGCAATGGCTGCCTCCAACTGGTATTCCAATTAAAGCTGCCTTGTGTTTCTGCCATGGGTATGGCGATACATGCACTTTCTTCTTCGAAGGTTTACCAATTTTCATGATCTCAAAAAAATAGAACAATCCTCTTTACACCTGATTCTTTGCTATTTTTGAGGATTAGCTGGATCACATTTTTTTCATTTCAGGGGTAGCAAAATATATTGCTGCATCTGGGTATGCTGTTTATGCTGTGGACTATCCATGTTTTGGCCTCTCTGACGGATTACATGGTCATATCCAAAACTTCGATGATATTATTGACGATGTTATAGAACAGTTTTCAAAATTTAAAGGTTTGATTGCTCTAATTTTTATTATTTTCAGTTTTTTTCATTCTTTCTCAAGCAGCCCTTTCCTGCTCTATTCCATGCAGAATTACTAATATTTGAGAAGTTTAAACTAAGAAATGAGTTGGATGTATTGTTAATATCATTCTTAACGATTCATTCTAACGATTCTTGTGTCATAAGTTAAATGTACCTATTGCTTTTGATATTTCCACGGTCGAATTCATTCAAAAAATTTCTTGTGAAGTATGTGTTCGTGTACCTGTTGCTGATTGGAAATTGGAAACTTATATTCGAAAGAAACAATTTTTATAGTATTGATTTCGGAATCTGTATATTGTGGTAATTGCATTGAATATTGTTCAACAAACTGTTTATCATGATCATCGAAGCAGTGACCAAATAATTTAATTAATTGGTGTTATTATTGTCATCGCAGCAAGACCAGAAGTGAAAGCATTGAAGAACTTTATATTGGGTCAATCAATGGGGGGAGCTGTTACCCTCAAAGTTCACTTGAAGGAACCACAAAACTGGGATGGGATAGTGCTTGTAGCTCCGATGTGCAAAGTAAGTTCCTTTTGCCTACTTGATGTTTGCTTCTGCTCTGTTTTTGTATTTGCATGATGAAATTTAGATATTGGCATTTTGAATTGCGCTGTGCACATATTTATAGTTCTTTCTTGGGCAGATGTTTATTTCACCATAGTTTATTCACCCGCGATGAAAATTCATTATTATGATGATGGCTGATTTGGATAGTTAAGAAAAATAACAAGTTGCATAAAAGCCGAATGTAGATGTGAGTTAAAATGTTTTTCCACGCCATCAAAATATAATTAACAAAGGAACATGATAGGATCCGAAGGATCCTATTGATTTATTGAATACAAAAACGTACGAGAGACTTCGAAGGCCCTCTACTTCCAAACATTTGACCATTTACTCCAATGATAATCCTTTCTATCTACCTCTAACTATTTAATATCATCTATCTCTATTAATTACTTTTAACTGCCCATAACTTCTATAACTACATCTAACTTCTACTAAACTTCTATCAACTGCTCACTAATAAGATTTATGATATAATCCCTAACAAAACAAAAATAGGAGATTGAAATAAACAGCTGGAATTTGCGTGGAAGCATATCTCAAATTTGTTTGGTAGTTGTCGATGATAACAGGAGAAATAAAATGCTGTTTTAAATGTGCTAAAGTTTCTGCGACTCGGGACATATTAATAGGATCTTCTGTCATCATAATTTGGCTAATCCAGCTCAAGGTGGATGCTAATTATCTTAGATAAAAAAGACAATATTTGGAAAGCCAAAGTAGGGTAATAGTTGTATGCATTATTGTCATAGATGAATACTCTCGCAAGTTCAAGTTTCATCAATCCTTCGATAAATTTATTTTGGTTTACGTCATGTTTTTTTTAAATTAAAAATTAATATGATCCAATCAAAATAGTCAATTGAGGTAAGTGTGGCGATCTGATCCGATTTCTACCCCTACTTTAGAGTTAACTTTTATTAGTATAAAAAAACCTCTCTTTTGTTAATTAAATACTTTTTAGTTTATGTTATGAATACTTTTATAACGCTAGTGTTTGGAAGATTGCAGAAGACGTGACACCTCCAGCTGCAATTCTGAATATATTTTACTTAATCTCAAAGTTCACGCCTAAAGCAAAGCTCTTCCCACAGAAGGACCTTGGTGACTTAGCTTTCAGAGACCCTGAAAAAAGAAAAATGGTTAGTTTGTTCTTCTCACCCTTGTTTAAATCCAAGAACAACAAACTATTTTATATATATTTGTAGAAAACTTTGATATGGAGAAGTACTGAAGTCAATTACTCGATGTCTGTCCTTTTTGTCTTAGGCTGCCTTTAATGTGATTTCCTTTAATCATCGAATGCGCGTGAAAACTGCGCTTGAGCTTTTGAGAGTCACGAGAGAAATCGAGAAAGAATTGGATAAGGTGAACTTTCCAAACGTTCTTTTCAATCACATTCTTTTACCATTTCGATATGAAATAAATTTTTTTTGGGGTTATCAATGATATGCAGGTTTCTGCCCCGCTTTTGATTCTTCACGGAGCGGCTGATAAGGTGACCGATCCACAGGTGAGCCGATTTCTATATGAAAAAGCCTCCACAGAAGACAAAACATTGAAACTTTATGACGATTCTTATCACGCCATTATGGAAGGAGAACCTGATGAGAGAATTGTCGAAGTGCTTGATGATATCGTCAAATGGCTTGATTCTCGGTGCTCCTAAACTTATCCGTGACAGACTTTACATAACCTTTGTTGAAGCAAATAATAATTAATGATGTGGTTTTATAGTGCATGTTTGTCAATTCAAATGCACATTTTTAGTGAGCTGTAATGATTATGCTTTAATCAAATTTATCCACCTAGTCGGCTAAGATAGTGCACACAGTATTTGTGGAAAACCCTAGATGGAATAAATCCCAGGTAAAGTAAAAAAACCATTATTCAGAAGTATGTTTGAATGGAGTGTTGCCATTCAAATGACAATATATCATGGGCATAAAGCTCTAATATTGACTTACCAACTCAACTCAACTCACCTATAGTTTGAGTGATATCATGTGTCAATTCAACAAGTGAGACTCAACGCTAGCCACTCAAATCAATCCAAACGTTCACAACTACACGGGTGACAATATGATTGGATCGACCCACCGACTCGATTCAAACTAATTATTTGGATCGGATCAAATTGATTTAAAAAAATCAATATGAATCAAACCGAAATCAACTTTTTTACGGGTCTTCAAACTTTATTGCGCAAAGTTCCTTAAGCGATCTTCTTTTTATTTTGTATCTTTCCAATGGGAAGTGGCGATAAGATGATTTGCTACTTAGCCACTAATAGCATGTAGCAATGCTTTCAACATATGCTCTACCAATGGCTCATATGGGATACCTTATTACAATAAATATTTTTACATCCATGCTACAAAGTCAAATTAAATTATCTTATGCTATTTTTTTATTTGATTAGATTAGGGCTTTTGGAGAAAGAGGGTTTCGTGGTTCAGGGTCGATCGGGGCATAGTTCCGGATGACTTAAAAATCGAGAGATTCTCCATGTCGATTACCGGTTGAGCAACCAATCTAAATGCCAGTTAAAAAATAAAGAAATTAGCAATCCAACTAGGGTTTCTGATTTTCTTCCATGACACATCAATCAAAATGGCCGATTATCTTCTCAAAAAACGGCGAAGCTTTTCCTTTTCTCCAAAAGAAAAAAGTAACGAAGATCAAATAGGGAAACAGAAGAGCTTTCATATTAGGAAACAAAAGGTGTAGCTATTGAACTAAATTAGGTCAAGCAGCAGCTAGAAAGCGACAGAGAAGCGTAGATTACTAGTGAGTGGTGGACGTGTTTCTGCCCCCTAATCAAGCCTAGGTCCAGCGTCTGCAGATGAAAAAAGGTAGGGCTAGGTTTATTGTTCTGATTTGGCTTCTCATATCCAATCTCGGAACTTCCATATTTACTTCTGGTGTGCACTTTTGAGCACCTGAAACCCTAGATCTCCCACAACCATGGCCCACCCTGTGAAATTTTGATCTCCGATTGCTGATTAAAGTGTGGAAACTCAGTTGATGGCGACGAAAAATCGAGCATTTATTTCATGGTGCGGATAAGATTTTCTCCATGGACTCGTTTGATCGATTGACAAGTCTGAGTTAATTTTTTAGTTCCAGTTTGACCAATGAGAGGACTAGTATAATATGAGCTTATCAAACATGATATTTATTGGACTCCTTCACAAATTCATGTATTGAAACTAGAGTTCCATAGTGAATTCAAGTTAATATGCGTTGAACAATCAATATTCATTGAAATAAAGTTCCATAATAAACAAATACAAAAAATGGCAAGACGTGTCAAAGCGTAAAATGTGACAACCAATTTTCGTAAATTGTTTATCATCTTAGAACAGTACAATTTTAATTGAACTTAAAAAAACACTTAAATCGAACACTATTATGATAAAACGGGATAAGACACCATGTAGCTATCACCAACAAAACTAAAGTTCTTCCTCGAACAAAAGTTGTAGCTTGTGCTGACACATTGCATGTCATAAGCTCTAATAAATATTTTGCTTAATAAACAATTAAACTTTAGAAATTAAAATATTTTTTTAGTACCACATAATTAGTTTCCTAGTTATAATATATAAATTGTTGTTAAAGTCTTAATTTCGTATGTAAGTGCATGCATTATATATAAATTATTGTTAAAGTCTTAGTTTCCTAGTTATAATATATAAATTTATCTTGTTAATCTCTTGACATTCACAAAATAAATGGTCGTTTCAAAACAAAATTAAAATTAGGTAGAACAATGTCTGAATATTCAAACGGCAATAAATTATCGAAATTTAGAACTATTTTACTAATTTTTAAGAGTGTAGATCGATGATAGAAACTGAAGGGAAAAACTTTGGAAGACCTAACTTTCAACATAAACCAGAATAAAGCTCCCTGCAGCCATGCTAATTTCCCATCTTTGTGCGAGCATGATGTGACAAAGTCCAGTAAAACGAGAGAGAGAGAGCGAGAGAGAGAGAGAGAGATTAGGGTAAAGGAAAGAAATAAAGAAGAAGAAAAAACATAATCGAGTGAAGTAGAATGGCATGCAAAACAAACTCAATTTGTGAAAAGGGAAGGAAACTCAGTTCATAGCCAACTGCTTGTCTTCATCCTCATTACTTTTCCAATTTTTTATTTACAGATGAAACAAACCCTGGACAGCTCCAATCCAAACTAGCTGACCCTGTCCATGATCTCTAAAGCTGCTCCAATCCCTGTTCCAAAATACTGAAAACCCTCTCACTTTCTCTTTCTACCCCGATGACCCCTTATTTGTCAGCTTCCTTCTCTCTCTTGTAGCGTGTGAAGCTAGGCATCAATAATAACACTCAAAACTATCCCTAGAAAATCTGTTTAGAACCCATCTTGAAACCGATTGAACGATGGAACGTCCAAATATCGACCCCAGTTCAAACCCTCCTCCTGATGACTCTGCCCTGAACCGTCCGTACCACCTCCTCCGCTGCGGAACCCATGCCCCACCGGAGCTCCGATGCTTGTGTAACTCGGAGAATCCATGTTCTGGGGATTGTAATGCAACGCGTTTCCAAAAACATGTCCGGCAAAGTAATCGTTGGTTGAATGCTGGTGCGGGTAATGAGCTGAGAAGGAACTAGGTCGCGACGGTGATGTGTATAAATAAGGCTGATGGGATGGCGGCGGTTGGTGAGATTGCGGTGGTAGAAGAGTCGACGATGATGAGCCTGAAAACATTCTGGCCGTCGGAAATCGGAAAGGCATTGGGGCCGGATCTCCGATCCCAGTGGTTGAATGGTAGTTGCCATGTGTGATCGGATGACAACAGCTGCTCAGTTATCAAAATTTTAAGAATATTCTCACCCATTTGAGCTATGAAAAATCTCTCAAAAGGGAAAAAGGAAAAGCCCAGAAAATAAATGCCATATATATATATAATACGCGCCAAGGAGCATACCCTAAATGATGAGAATGCGGAGGAGGAGCCATGGTATCGTTACTGAACACGAGCTGACGAGCCCGGTTCAGTGTTTCTGTCTCTCTTTCTGATTACAACAAGCAGAAAAACAAATCAACTCATTAATCAACTGATTTCTATTTAAAAACACAGCACGCAAAGAATTAAGCTAACCCAGCGACGATCATTTCCAGATTGACAAGACCAGTTCAAAGAGATGTGTAAATCATTAACAAACAGTTGCCCAATTCGGTGAAGAGGTAGAGTGCTATATTAGTAGGGTTTTTTAGTGAGAGAATAAGAATGTAGAGAGAGAGAAAAGAGGTACCTTGGCGATGGCGGTTCATATGGCCTCCAAGAGCCTGAGATTTGCAGAACTTGAGGGAACAAAATCTGCACTCGTAGACTTTTCCGGACTCATCTTTCCCATCATTTGCGCCACTTCTCTTTTTCCTGTGGACTGTAAATAAAAACTAAATTAAACTATTCTTCTGAATCTAGATTTTGATGAGACCCCTCTCATAAAAACCCTAGACCACTTGACGCCCAAACCTAGCCGCCTTTCTTTTCCACCTTTTCAGCTTAAATCGCTCCATTTTACTCCAGATTTGTAAGGTCAAATGCTTCAACTATTCATTTATCAAAAAGGGAAAATATTCCTTAGATTCGTTTACCAGTTGTGGAGCTTTCCTCTATGGCTTGTTTATCTCTTCCATAATCCTCAGGCAAGTTGTTCAGATCCAAAGGGTTCCCCTCAGATCGCCTGCAAGACAGCGAAAACGAAATAAGTAAAACGAAGAAAAAAAGTAAAAGTAATTAGAGAGAGAGAGAGAAGAGGTATTGTGGAGGGGGTTGCGGGGAAAACCTACATGGTACCGACAGAGAAAGACAGAATGCAATAAGATGAAGTAAAACCAATCTCTCAGAGGGGGGAGATAACTAGAGCTTTTAGCAAAATTATAAGACTTTCAGTCTGAGACAGCAATATGAACGCTTGTTGAGTCCTGGTGGAAGAAAAGGAGCAATGAAAGTTCTCTATCAGTTCATCTGCCAACTCCTTTGGACTCATCTCTCTCTCTCTCTCTCTAAGAGACAAATACAAAGACACAGAGAGAACAAAAGAATCAATTCCCACACTCTCTCGTGACTTAAAAAGGGAGAGGGTTTGTCATTTGCTTTGGTTGCGAAGGGAGGCAATGAGAGAGACGCTGCCTTTTGTTTTTGCCCTAATGAATTAGGACTAGGTCTATTACCCTTCCCCATAAATAATTTTATGCCATCACGCTTCATGATTTAGCTATGTCTAAGAAATAGCTGAGTGACCCTTAATCATAGTTAAATGCAATTTAATACCCATGTTCAATTTAGCTACTATGTGAACAATTTAAGGAACCAACTAGGAACCAATTTCTGAAAATGTAATATTCTCGTACTTTGGACCATCTACGTTGACCAATGTTTGTGATGTGCTGCCATTCCAGGATCAAAGCATGATTGGATTTGTCAAAGCATGTTTAAAGAGGAATTGGAACCATTTTCTGTCTTGTTGCTTCCAAAACTGCGTTATGGTTTCGAAGGTCAAAAACCGAATGGAATTAGAACATTTTTAACTTCTGTAAAATTTGGAACCTAATCTTGGAATACTCTTTGAATCATTTCTCGGACTCTAGTTTTGCGAGTACAGTAAAAAATTCAAAATCGTGGGCAGCAATTCCCAGGTGGAGCTAGGGTTGAATGGGATGGCATCGGCTAGCGATCCTACATAGATTTGTTATGCTTAACCATAACATTCCAAGCTTTCTCCATAGCACTCAGATTTTTAACAAAATGTAAACAACAACTCTTTAAGAATTTTATGTGGCTGAGAATCAAACGATATTAATCGAGAAAAATTAAATAAGCACAAAAAACATGGACATCACGATTTAAGTAAAAAAAAAACTCTAAATTAGTAAAAACTACAAGAATAAGAGAAATTCACTGTAAGTCAATCAATATATAGAGATATCTTAAAAACCCATAATACGAATCATACCCGACCCGACATGGTTCACCTAAAATTTAGTAGATATCTAAACTTTGAAAATCAAAATTCCTTCAAACCACCTTGGAGATTAAAGTCCTACTTAAGCCATTTTTACTCACGATCCCTAAATCCTAATCTAGATTAAATTTTTGAAACAAATGGAGATTATAACAAGATGTCAGCTCCCAAATTATCCGAATGAACAGTCAACGCCATATGGCAGATGGTCTAACACCATATTCTCACATGTTCACAAAAAGAAGTGATTTAATGCAAAGGAATCTTCATATCCAGCCATCAACTTGGAGAAGTGACAATTTCAGGTGGTCGGATGGACCGCAGAAGCAGATGAATATATGATTACTGTCACAAGTTTGCAAAATCCGAGCCTGGGAAACCCTGCATCGTTGAGATGGTCATGCTTTGACCTAGGTATTCGTTTTAGTAAGTGGTCCAGTGGTTTTAAGTACTTTTATTATTGTTGAAATTCGAAAAAAAAATACTATATATATATATTTTTTTTTTTTTTTTTAGTTACTGATTAAGTGTTTTTGTTCGCTTTAGTTTATCCTTTTGCTTTTGGGGTTTCCTGTTCCTTTTAAAATTAAGATTATTTTGATTGTAAAAAGAAGGTTTGTGAGCCTAAGGGTGGAAATCGGTTTGGTTTGCATTGAAAAACGAACCGAACGTTATTGTTATGCTCGGTTCAGTTTCGATGTGGTAAAAACAAAGAAAAATCACAAAACACACTGAACTGGCTAAAATCGGATATCTGCGATCCAGTTTTTTGTTTAAATTTTTAAAAGCCAAGCAAAATTGAACTGAACCGAATAAATAGCAAAATAATACAACTTAAGGATAATTAAAATTTCAAAGTTTATATTTTTAGTTGTTTAGAATATTGATTAGTGACAGTATATCAATTTTTCTAAATAAGTTTTATAAATTTGATTTATTAGAATATTGGAATCCAAGTTATACTAATTTTGTAATGTAAAATAAATTTTATTTTATAGTCTTTAATATACTTATGTTGTTCAAAATGTTTATCCTTAATATATATTGTGCGAATAGGGAAAACAAATACACTATTTTTTATTTATCGATAACTTGTCAAAATGATTGAAATATAAATGCATGAAAAAATAATAAATTGAAAATAAATCAATGCCAACACCTACTTTACAAATTTAAGTTTGAACCGAGGAAACCGAGCACCGAATGAGAAACTAAACCAAAAAAACCGAAGATGTCATTATTTTAGTTTTGGTTTTGGTTTTGTTTTATCCAATACCGAACAGACTTCGGTTCTACTCCAAATTAAACCTAACCGAACTGGACCATTTTCACCCTTTAAAAACTGAGATGAAACAACAAGTTAGAAAACAAGAAAGAGAAAAAGAAGAAAGATTGGAAATAGATCTAGGAAAAAGTGATATTTCATTTTCACCCCTAACTGGACCATTTGTAGTTTGTGTTGGTACAATCAGATTGAACAAGTAATTTGTCACATAGTGAAGCAAATCGATTCTTTGAAAACATAGTGAAGCAAATCGATTCTTTGAAATTCGGAGAGAACATGACTTAAACTAACTACTTCAAATTTGATAGTTTCGGAAGTTAACCGAGAAGTCGAAAACTAGTTATTGAGTTCACAAGCAATCCACAAAACCCGTTCGATCTTCAGATCAGTGTCGAAAAAAATATATATTCTACTTTAGAGATCACTTTTTGAAATAATTAGATTATTTATGTTCAATGTATCCTAGTTTGTTCTTGTTACACATCTTTTTTGAATTAGGGTTGAAGATAACCAACAGTAGTAGATATCATAACTGTGACCAGAAAAAAAGGAACGATTCAACATCAAATTACCATATTTGATAGAAGCTTATTAAATTAGTGTCATATCACATTGAATGTACGATATGTTACGATATTACAATAAGTTCACATGGTGATGCGTTACATATGCTTGAAATTTCGAGGTTATGGAACTTGATCGATTCTATCTTTCAGTAACTAATTGACCCAGTAGGGGATTAAAGAGACGAGCTAATACTTCTTAGTAAGTCATTTTGGTCAAGGAAAAGAATCTTTCGAACCAAAGAGGGGCCTATTTTGGTTGCGGCTTTTAATTCGGAAAGAAACAATGTTCCTGCTCTACGAGAGGTTTTGAGCGACGCGAGAAGAGAGGAAAGAGTGGTACTGNAAAGAGACGAGCTAATACTTCTTAGTAAGTCATTTTGGTCAAGGAAAAGAATCTTTCGAACCAAAGAGGGGCCTATTTTGGTTGCGGCTTTTAATTCGGAAAGAAACAATGTTCCTGCTCTACGAGAGGTTTTGAGCGACGGGAGAAGAGAGGAAAGAGCGGTACTGAAATTTGAATGAGGTGGAATTAGGGTTAGTATTGATGAAAGATTAAGGAAAGATTTTATCTTGTAGAAACCCCAAAAAATTAATCTTTTTTAGTTTTTCTTAAAAAAATGGTCTTTGTTTGGATGATCGAAATCTTGAACAAATTATTAAATTGGAAAGGCAGAGAAAAAAGAGAGACATGGATACATGCATGGATGTACATGAGTTGCCCTAGCTGCTCCACTCTCGACCCAAATATTAATCGTTTCTTCCCTCGTCCACGCCTTACACCACTTCTCTCCTTCCTCTCTGTAAATTCCTCCGTCCTTTAATGGCAGATCTACTCACCAGAAGAGGCTCAGAGATGACTCGGCCACTCAGAGCTCTATCTAACCGACGATAAGAAGCTCAGAGACGATATACTGAGTTTCCTAGACGATTCCAACCCGGATCCGACAGCTCTTGGACTCAACTTCGTGATGAAGAGTTTCGAGCCAGAAATATCTCCGGATAGCTCCTGCGAGTCTCAGCCGGAGCTCGGCTACCTTCGAGAAGATTCCGAGTCATCGTGAGTTTCGGGGCTTTGAGTTTCCCGGTGATGATATAACCGGCAACCCATCGGAGTACGAAGCGTTCGATGGACCGTTTGAGCACTCTGATGGTCCGTATAGAAGCATTTGTGTAGCTAGTGAATGGCATCCACAGTAACATCAGGTAGAACATTATCTGTGTACCGTAATATGATTTTATTCCAATATCCAATGGCGTATTTATCATGGCATTGTGGCCAAGATTTAAAATAATTTCTACGAAATATGAAACGCTTAGACCAACGGCAGAAGTTGAACTCATTAATCATGGTGGAATAAAAAGCTTGGCTCATGAATAAAGTTATACTCTCCCTGCCCAAATGTTCAAAACGTGACCCGAGACAATGCTTTCATCCGAGGATTACGAGGTAGCTCCAAACACAATTTCATGTACAACCCCGAAATATTCCAAGTTTTTGTAGAAAGCATCTCCAAATTCCAAACTAAAAACAAAAGCTAATCAATGGACGATCATCATATATAAATGTGTACATATTTATTCAAGTCGTAGCCTATCTTTTCGGAGCTCTCCGTTATTCATGTCAGAAAAGGCAAGACTTCACAGAAATTATGAAAAAAAAAAAAGAGACTTTTTCTTCTGAAAGTCCGAGGGGAATGAAGACATTAACTGGGTCTGGTTTGAATTTTGCAGTATTATTGTATGCTGTTGAAGATAAACGTTGACTGTAACGGCTGCTGCAGAAAAATGAGAAGGGTCATTTTGAAAATGAAAGGTAAGATTTTAAGTCATTTTGAAAAATGAGATGATTTTATTAGTTCTTCCGTTTCATATTCTTGGTGTTTTTTGGATCGAAGAAATAGAGAGATTCTTGATCGAGAAACAACAAGGCCAGGTGAGTTTATGCGGACGATTCCGAGCTGCAGACGTTGCTATAAAAATTAGGAAGAAGATGAGGAGAAGAGTTGCAATTTTAGAAGTAGAAGAACTTGATGCAGAAAATGAATAATTTAACCTAAGTTTGTATCCAATTAATTATTTATTCATGCATTCCACTTAATGTTAAGGATTACTATTGGAACGATTAAATTTAGTTAGTTTTCGTCCACCTAGAATGAGACACGTGTAAATAACTTATAACAGACTCGTATATATACCTCTATGATTATTAATTTAAATGACATTAGGGATTACCTGAGTCAATTTGAGTTGGTTNCAAATATTGCTGGTTAGGTCGATAGGTCGTTTTGGGTTACCCATCCCTAAATGACATTGTTATTATTGAAGAATCTGGTATCCCCAAAGTTGTTTAGAAACCTAACACTTCATTGCACAACTAACGATAACTTTAGAAAACTTGAACTATTACAAATTAGAGTATTGAATTAAATATAATAAAAAAACATATATTTTTTTAATATGAAACTGGACCGGAACAAATCAAAATCGACCCAAATTTCACGTTTCTGATTTTGATTCACCCCCAAAACCGACCTGAATCGAACTGTGCTCACCCCTTGATTCGCTGCTTAAAAACCTATTCCATTAAAAAGAAACATATTATATACATCAATTAAAATTATATGTAATCATAAGATTGAAGTATGAAGTTATAAGATAAAGCTAGCACTGCAAGGAATGCATAAACACCTTTTGATTGGAAAATGTACAGTACAGAAAACAAGTGGTTTTTTTACCAAGTGTTGATTGTGTACTAAAAAAATAATGAACTATACAAGACAAGGACGGTCCTAAGCATGCTGTTCAATAACAACTATCGAAATCCACAGTTAAGAACTAAAAGGCAGAAAATAATAGAAAAATCTTACCATACAAAAAGTAAAATAAAGATTAGAGAAAAGAACAGAGCATGATCAACCCATAAAAGCTCCGCCCATGTCTTGGGAAGTAACTTGCTGCTGAGTGACCATCTGGGATCGGCTGGGACCTTGCACGTAAGTTTGAGACAACCCATTTGATACCATTTGCTGCTGCTGCTGCTGCTGCTGGGGCTGCAACTGAGACATCGGTTGCTGTTGTTGCTGCATCTGCTGCTGTTGTTGCTGCTGCATCTGCTGCTGTTGTTGCTGCTGCATTTGTTGCTGTTGCTGCTGTTGTTGCATCTGCTGTGGCTGTTGTTGCATTTGCTGTGGCTGTTGCTGCATGAGCTGTGGCTGTTGCTGCATGAGCTGTGGCTGTTGTTGCATCTGTTGTGGCTTAAAAACAACCATGTCCTGTTCAATTACAAGGATCATTATCTAGGAAACCTCGTATCATTTCCTACAATATGGATTCTGGGCAATAAACTGTTTCAGAAAATTTAGACGTACAAAGCTAGTGTTGTTTGCTCAATTTTGGTATGATTGCAATCTTAAGAATACATGTCCTAAGTGAAGTATAGAAGCTGTGTCAATTAAAGAGATCATTATCTAGGAAACCTTCAATCATTTCCTAAGATAATTTTTGCCAAAAAAATGTGTTTCTGAAAATTTAAACGTCAAAGCTAGTATTGTTTGCTCAATTTCGATATGATTTTACTCTTAAGAAAACATGTCCTAAGGGAAGTCAGAATGTATATAAATTTGAAAGATCATTGTCTAAGAAACCTTCAATCATTTCCTAAGATATCAATTTTCACCAATAAACTGATTCAGAAAATTTAAACGTACAAGCTAGTATTGTTTGCTCAATTTTGATATGATTGCACGCTTAAGAATACATGTCTGAAGAGAAGTCAGAATGTGTATCGATTACAAAGATCATTATCTTGGAAACCTTCAATCACCTCCTAAGATGTACCAATCAACTGTTTCAAAAATTTTAAACATTCAAGCTAATATTGTTTGCTCAATTTTGATATAATTGAACTCTTAAAAATACATGTCCTAAGGGAAGTCGGAAGGTGCACAAGTCACGTTAAACAAATAGGAAATGAGTTTTTTTAACTAAATTTTTTTTTCGAAAAATAATAAAACAAGAGAATGGCAATATATTATTCATTTATTTTATGAAAGAAAAGTTTATGGAAAACTAACTAAACTATTTTTAAGAGATTTATTTTAAGGAAAAAAGAGGTTATCTCAAATAGTCTTTGCAACTACGTTTAGATACATTGTTATATACTAACTCAAAAATATTTCTTGAAATAAAAAAAAAAGAACATGGTCTAACTGAACACTTTGAGGAACCAGTGTGTTTAAAACTTTGCTTTAAAATACTAGTTTGTTTAAACAACCCAAATCGTGTGCTTAATTAAAAGCTATGAGAATTGACAGAATAACAAATAGTTAAAAAAATCATGCATTAAAGGTAAATAAAGGATTTCCATGGATGAGAACTGATATCAAGCTCAAAAAATAAAAAATCTCACCCCAGGAAAAAGCATCCCGATCAAGCGGCAAGCTTTATCAGATACAGATAGAAGTAATGTCTGAGATGGTAATTGTATGACAGCGCACTGAATAAAAGAAAAAGAAGTCAACAACTGAATTTTCCTTTGAAGAAAATAGATTTTACTCCTAGTCTCCTAAAAAGATCCTTCTCTATGACTTCCAATTTATTAAAAAAATCATTTTTGCCATTATCTTATTTTTCATTTTTCTAATATTGGATTATTCTTAGAGATTTGGTAATCGCAAAAAGCCATTGTAAATTTCCCAAGATTAATGGAAATGGCAATCACACGTAGGGATTCTTAATCAGTATTTCAGAAAAAAAAAAGAAACAAGAACAATCACATGTACTTCAAAATTTAAGTAGGGCTATGATCACTAGTTACTCTTCACAAAAAAACACTTACAAGCTTTTTTTCTTGAAGTTGTCCAAGGAATCCATGCTGATTCACTGCCCGGAAAACTAGGAAATCAGCCTTTCCAACATATTGCCTATGTTTAAGAATAATTAGAATAACTAAGCAAAAACAATTTTTACAAATTCAAGCACGTCTATGATGAAAATAACTCTTTTATCTTAGTGAACAAAGAATACTTGTTATTCATGTGATCTTGAGAGATCAGCCGTACTATTTGCATTGTGAATGGCCAGTTTGCTGCAAGCCTGATTAGGAAAAAGAATGATATGTCAAAGCTTACTGATAGTGCAGAAGATATAACCAGACTGTTGACAGAAGTGATCATATCCTACTTAAAACTAATATAATATTAAAGTACTTGATTATGATCAATGATACATTTCAGTTTTGTGTTTTTATAAAGGGTAATATTAAATTTACTTTCTTAGCATATTTTGTTACTATACATGTCGACTTGTCGTGCTATTATCGGTGATATAAATATTATAAATAATTATTTTTGTTATAATACATTAAATGTACTTTAACTAGACCAATCACAATCTGACACGTCAACGTGTACAATAAGCGGGTAAACCTAGCATTACTCAATTAAAAAATCTATGGAAATTTAAGTAAATGTAACTTCAGAAATTTAAGAATTTAATCATTTTTCTTCATCAAATTGCCCGACTTACGTATCAGAAGCTAAAGCACTCTTGTACCCCTGCACCAAACAAAAATGAAAATGATAACTGGAATGATTAACAAAAGATGAATGAAAATCGACAGCATGTACAAATGTAAAAATGATTCTTAAAGATTTAATAATGTTTCATTAGATGACGGGAAACATACTTCTAGTCGGGTAATGAAAACAGGCTGTCCTTGTCTCTGACCAGACAAATTTCCCTGCAATGGGTCAATATATATGCATCAGTTTTTTTTTTTTTTTTTTTCTGTTTCCACCTTAAATTCACAAATTTAAGATATACTGCAATTAGCTAAGACATGCGTTGAGCACTTCAAATAACTAAGGACGATATTGAGCAGATGAGTCAAATTCATATACACAACCTAGTCGAATAACAACTCTTAACTACTATTCTAGACAGTAAAATGTCGAGGTTGTTTAATAAGCAATCATGCGTGCATGATGTTAATGATGGAAAACATGAAAATGGGAAAATGATAGCCACAAGTGCACACCTTTCCTCAACCTGTGTACAAACATATATAAAAAGGACAAATTTAAGATATAGTGCTACAATTAGCTAAGACATGCTTTGAGCACTTGAAATAAACTAAGGAGAGCAAATGAGTCAAATTCACATGCACAACCTTGTAGATTAACAACTCTTATTATAGACAGTAAATTGTCCGAGGTCCTTTAATAAGCAATCAAACGGGTATGATGTTAATGATGCAAAACATGAAAATGGGAAAAAGATTGCCACAAGGGCACACCTTTCCTCGACAGTGTACAAACATATATAAAAGGAGGATAACAGATTTCAAAGATCTAAATCATAATCTATTATTTTCGTATACCTCCCAAACTTTGACATATTTGGATTGGACGGGCTGCAAGCCACCAGAGGATTGTTGTGGTAATGACATATTAGTTCCTCCATTTTTGTTCCCACCTTGAACTAATGAGTGCATTGCAGATTGAACCGATTGACCCATTCCAGGAGTAGGAATCATAGTGCCATTTCCTGAAGAAACACCAGATTGTTGACCAAGGTTGTTCATCATGCTTTGATTCACACTAATTCCACCTTGGGCCATTTGTGCTCCCGAAAGATTTCCTTGAGTCAACCCCGAAACAGATTGACCCATGCTAACGCCACTCGGGATGTTACTCATCGATTGTGAAATTCCAACGTTTGAGCTATTAGACATATTATTGGTTGCTGAATTGAATGAACCGAGGCCTGAATTCTGTGGAACTTGTGTTAAACTACCAGCCATTGATGTCATGGTCGATTGGCCTGATGAAAATACATTCTGAACGACAGGCACAGATGATCCCATACCACTTGAGATCATGTTAGACATATGCATTGCAACAAGCGTTTGGCTCATTGATGGATGTCCCATAGTCATTCCACCACTTAATGCAGCAGAGTTCATAGCTTGTCGGGCTTGTGATAGATTGTTAAGGATACTCACATTAGCAGGAGCAGGACCAACTGGACGCGATGGCTGGGAAACCCCGGCCACTATCGGTTGAGAAACCCCAGCCACTATTGGTTTCAAATCGAGCAAGTTATCGTTATTATTTGAGAGCATTTCTTGAGAAGTAGACGATGGAGAAGAAGTCTGCAAGCTTGGGAGTCCCTGACTAGTAGAAGCACGAGAAACAGACGTGATGTGTGGACCAGAAGGTCCATTTATGATGGAACTAACCGTGTTTGGCTCCTGATCATAGGTGTGAATAATACAATAAACAAACAAAAGACAACTGCTATTGTATGAAGCATAATTGAAGCAACATTATTTAACAGCTTAGGTTAGAGATATCTTACAACTTTAACAGTGGCGGATGGCATGACTACCACAGGAGCTGGTTGCCTGTTCATAATTGATCCATTCACTGAGATCAACTCAATGATTGGGATACAAAGTTAGTTCCCACAGTATAAATTAATGTTTTAAACAAAAAAACAAACTTCAAAATAAAGAATTTTAGATTTCCAAGTATAAGAAGCTGCTTTACAATTTTTTTAGCTTTCAACTCCATGTGCATTTTGATTCCCAAGATATCAAATTATATTTTGTTTTCTTCAGTAGATAGTATCCGTTATATGTTTTGTGAATAGATTCATAATCTTACTCAATAATGGAAGAAAACATTCTTTGACATATTTGTTTCAATTAACAATCAGATTATCAGGCTAAACATGCTGTAATGGAACTTGCTCGTTCGATGCTTAGAATTCAATATCAATAAAAAAAGCTTTTGTATTATCGCTACTAAGCTCTTAAAGATTAGCAACTAATTAAATCAAAACAGATACACAGGAAAAATACACATTTTCTTGCAATAGGTTAGCCAGCAGAGATACGAGTCTTCATCCTCAATTATTTGCTATGAACAACGAGATTAACGTTTTTGTCAGGAAAATATATCTTATCAGTGCCTTAATTTTTAATGGACAACTAAATCAAACAATTAAGGATACATATAGCAATGTAGCAGAAGTAAAAAGAACCCGATCTATTATAAACCTATACAAGGTGGAAGAATATAAAGTGTCAAAAGAGCATCATAACTATTGAAAGCCATTGAGCGGTTTCTCATTTACAGGCTTCTAGTACCTCAATTTGTTGAAAGGCATTGGGCGGTTTCTCATTTACAAGCTTCTAGTACCTCAACTTGACAAACTACTAGGAATCAAATTAATTTTTTCCATATTTAATTCTACTTTTTCCAATTAAAATTCTAAATTGCAAGGGCAGAAGAAGACTAATTCAAATCTTAGAAGGGACAATGTAACTAACCTGTCGGAATGGATGCTGGAAGGGGCACACTAACTGAAGTAGCAGAGGAAATGTCCATTTTAACAGGTGGCTGATTTGAGGGCAAATTAGTGGTTCCAGTATGAGTTAAAGCACTACGAGCTTCCACAAAATTCTCAGAGATTAGAATCAGAAACTGAGGATTTTTCACATTGTCGACAGTTGATTCCACTGCTCGTGGATTACGTTTTGCCTGCATTGATGAAATGATAAGGTAATAAGCTTGATGAATATCAGTCCATCATCATAAAATTTAATGAGAAAAAAAAAGTTCATCTGCATATTATTTTATGGACATTTCCATTGATCAGATACTTTATTGCATTATTAGCTGCACTCTGAGCATCAGAATTCAGAATCACAAAGAAAAAATTATTTAAAATTCAAAAAACTAGAGCACTTCAAATAATTGAAAGTATCAAATATCAACAGCGGGTCATTAGAGAAGGCCTTAATATCTATACTTTATGTAGTGTCGATAGTTTATTATTGACTTTGCCAGGTGAGCTATTCTGAAGTACCACGATAATAACCAGAATCTTGAGGGGTGAACTACATTGAGTAAGCCAATAACTACTGGGGTAATGTTATCAGGTCAAGGATAGCTCCACAAAATTTCTTCCTAGCAAGCTGAGTCAAAAGATTATCCAAATAAAAATCAATTGATTATCTGATTAAATTGATATTAGGCATAATTATATTTTAAAAAAAAAGACAGGAAATGAGAATTCAAGATAGAGAGAGTCCAAAATCCTTGATCACCGCATTATAAATAGCTTTAAGCCTTGGAAACTGCTTAGGACTGATGACAGATAGAGATATGGAGCACTGCAACACAGAAAGGAGCTCAGACTTCATTAGGGAATGATCTGTATTTTTTGTTAAAGAAGCGGTAG
Source organism: Begonia fuchsioides (assembly GCA_003255005.1). Classification (NCBI taxonomy): domain Eukaryota; kingdom Viridiplantae; phylum Streptophyta; class Magnoliopsida; order Cucurbitales; family Begoniaceae; genus Begonia; species Begonia fuchsioides. Next base: position 50,856 of record QAOC01042144.1, on the reverse strand, counting down.
AGGGAAAAACAAGAGTAACAATAAATAAGTAATAAGAACCTGAGCAAATGATTTAGCCACTGCTTCAGCGTCAGATTGAAGATTTCCCTTTTGTTCTTCAACATTTTCACTCAGCTCCGAATTTGATATGGGTGGTTGATAAACTGGTGTAGGCAGGGGATAAGGATTATTGGCAGCAACAAGAATACAGTGTCTTTGCCCATCTGATTTTTGTTGATTTTGGTTACCATTTGGCACAATCGAGAACATCTACAATGAATGATAGTAAATGAACTCATCTAATGTAAATAGGTATGAAAGGGAATTTAATTACGTACACAAACTCTTACTGAAATCCAAGTAGTATAATTCATGCATGCACAAGAAAATCACATATTTGACCATTTCAAAAACCAAATTATAGCAAAATTACAAAGAATAAGGCCTTTTAAAGAAATAAAAAGGCTGGGAAAGCAAGTAGCTTGGATTTTTTATAGGTAAACCCACATAAAATTTTCCATTAGATAAAGCAGCTTAGTGGAAAATAGAAAGTAAATGTTTCTTAATACTCTAGCCTATTTCCAATGATCCTAGTAGTCTGGGACAGTTTTACAATTAATGAACATATTGAATAACCTTGAACTAGTAGGCGTGTCACTGAGAAGAGTGAATTAATACAGCATATAGGAAAACACAAACACATTAAACCAAACAAAAAACAAAGAAAAAGAAATTTATCACGAAAACCGTTCATTAAATGAAGTTCAGAGACACCCCTTTTTAATTACTATATATAATGAATGAACCTACTAAGGGCCCATTTATAGGATAATGAAATATTATCTACTATTGGTGACGGCCCAATCTTCAAACCCTTAAATTTCCACCCCCAAGATAACCTTAATTTCTTATCTTACTAATGGCTTAACATCACTATTTATAGATTTCAAACCAAATAGATTGGGCTTTCACCCCCAACGTTAGATAATATTTCATTGTCCTATAAAATGACATTAAGAGAACTCAAATAAATTTATGATTGCAGAAGGAAAGGTGGGTCTTTCCGACCCAGCCAACAAAAATAAGTATCAGAGAACTATGGAGAATTCAACCATTAAAGCTTCGGCAAGCCCTTCTGCTACAGCAGCTTCACCAAAACCACCTCCAACAAAGGGTAGAGCCAAAAGCCATTGTAAGAAAGTGTCTAAGTCTCTCGTCCAGCCACTCCGTTGAACTAGACAATCTAGTCAGGTAAATATACAAAAGAAAAATATCACAAAAAGCCAAAATTGAAACAGTTCTTTCTTTTCTCATAAACATAGCAGTACTTCTTCTTTCCAGTCTTTGATTCATCGTAGCCTTTTATATTTGCAATGTTATTGATACATGGTAATATCATTATATCCACCTCTGTTGGAACGAGCAGATGATTGACCCATCATATCAACCGAAAAAAAAATCCCAAAAAGTTTGAATTCCTATTGTAACAAAATTTCAAATGCACTCTATTTTCCTCAAAGAGCTCTCATCACGTGCACCACAAATGAAGAGATACTATGATGTACAAAATAAATTAAGGTTCTTAAATACACCTTCAAAATCCAAACTTGCACACCAATGAACTAGTTATAACACAGCAGTAACATTATTGGAGTTTCACGTACATATTTACTCTAAGTTTAGCCCAAAACACTCCTTGAAAAAATGTTAATGGAACCTTTGGAAGTAATCAAAAGCAAATACAGGGAAAAAAGGATTTTAAGAGTTGGAGCCATCTATATTAAACATAAAGTGAAACTGAGAGAAGGGCTCAAAAAACAAATAAAAAACAGCAACTATCCTTATTTTTTCCAATTGAAAAATATTGCAACATCAGGAGGCATGATTAAGTCCTCTCCAATAAGGGTTCGTCATTTTTTAGGAAAAAAATATCCTTCCCTTTTATTTCCTACATTGTACACACTCATGTATTTTATTAATATAGCCAGTATTTATAGTTCCTAAAAAACCACATTCAACAGATGAATTGCATCAAATCATTCATGGTAAAGTACAAATAAACACGGTTATGAGAAAGAGGAGACAAAATAATTGGGCAGAATACAAACCACAATAAGACTGTGCATGATAAGTGACCACAGAGAACTCAATGTTTGATGTTTGGGGTTTCTGCATTCCAAAAGGAAACTCACATTTGTCAGCATCAAAAGTTGATGGGGGCACACAGTGGACACTTTCACTTTATTTTATACACTAAGCCAACAGAGGAATTTGAAATAATACATTCACAAAAATCAAAGATATTTTAGATAAATAAACCGCTACCAGCCCAGAGTATAAACGTGGATGTTCAAGTCCAACCAAACGCATGAATATGTTGTTCTACAGATTTATTGTGATAGAAAAATCATAGAATTAATTTTTTTATATCAACTGGAGGGGGCCAGTTATAATAACACTATACTCTTATGACTATGAACAAAACATGGATTTGTGAACCTTTCCTTGATATGGAGTAGGGGAAGTAAGCAAACACAAAATGAATGAGATGATATACATTAAATTTTGACCAGAAAGCCACTTTTATGTTATTAAATGGATGAAAATTTTCCAAACTAATTGATCTTAAAATAAATTTGCATGCATATACACAGCTTCCAAACTTCTTAACAAATAAAATAAGCATACCTGACCAGGCAAATCATTTCCATGAAAAAATCTGAGTGAACAAAGAAAAAATAGATAAATAAGAGTTGAGGTGCCATATCAAAACGAACAGAGGAAAAAAAAAAGAAAATAAGACACCGTATGCTTTTACAAACCTGTAAAATTAATATTTTCTAGTTGAAAAGACAACGCGGACTAAGTTTATTAAATAATTAGCTACAAAAAATAGCCATGAGCTTTAAAATGTGATGAATTTTAATCAGTCGTTCAAAAGTAAAAGATATGTGCTTGAGCTGTATAAGACATTCAGAATGAATAGAAACTCAAAAATTATTTCACTCTTTGTTGAATATGGAAGCGAATGCAGATTGAAATGATCAAAAGGAAACTAAAAGGCATTCAAATTTTCAACAAAAAAAGGATTTTCACAATGTTGTCTATAGGAAATGCATTATTTTGTACTTTAAAATATTTGTTTTTCTCACAGATATAAGCTTCCAGTATTGAAACTAAACACAGGCTTCAGCACTGATTCAATATACTGCAGTTCAAAAAGATAGTCTAAATGGCTTAACAAACTCAAAAACAACCAATTGTAGCATCGGTTTCTTCAATTTCATAAAAGATAGCTCGCAATTGTAGCATCGGTTTCTTCAATTTCATAGAAGATAGGTCGTCAATGAGAACAACTTCGTAAAACCGATATCGTGAATAGAAGTGATAGCTAAAGAAAAAGTCCATAAAAATCAGCAATCTTAAAACCTAAAAAAACACAAATCGAATTCAACAAGTTCCTGAGGACAAAATTAAACAAAATTCAAATACCATCAACGTACGAGCAATCAAACAAAAAAAAGGACCTCATTACAATATTACCACCTCAATAGAAATTCCATTTAACAGATAATTAAAAAAAAGGATAGAAGTGATGAATAGTGGGGTAATATAATCCGAACAACCTTATGATCTTCTCAAGGTAATCAGTGACAATGGAATGCCAATAAGGGCCCATCGCTGCAGTGCCTTCAACGACAACGATTAATTGCTTTTCTGCCATGATAGGATTGGCAAACAATTCTGCAGAAACGATCTCCGTAGCTAGGGCTTCTTTCTGAAGCAGTTCAGAGTTTCCCCCTAACAAACAAAAATTAACAAGAACTTGCGTCGAAGAAGTCAACTAAGGCCAACTTATATTGACAAGCTTATTAATGAATGTAAAAAATTATAAATAATTATTTTTTATATTTATTATAATAAACATATATATATATATATATATATATATTAATTATACAAACATATTAAAATTTAATCTTGAGGGAAGGTTCAAATCTCACTCCCTTCCACATTTTTAAAAAGATTTGAGGCTATGGGAGATGGGCTGAAGCGAGGCGGTCTACTGAATTGGCTCCTTAAGCTCGCTCGACAGGCTCACCGTGCAAGCTCCTGAGCCTTGGCCTGACAGACTCCCAAGCCTGAAAGAGTAAGCTTGGATCCATCTTATCGAGTCCTAGCCGAGCACACTATAGCAACAAGCCTAGCGGCCAAGCATTTGAACAAGTAAAATAGATGTTAAAATTATCCGTATTTTTATTAATTATATAAATAAAAATTAATTTAAAATTGATCATATTATATAAATTTGAACTATATGATACGATACCATTTGGCCTTTGATTCACCGAGGAGCCATATTTTCCCCCATAAATCACCCCTATTTCTTCTCCATTTTCAAGAAACCTTATCCATTTTTTTTTAATTTAGGACAAATATGACCCGTAAACCTTGTATTTTTAGTATTTTAATGTATAACGATCATTTGGATGTATATCCTTCTTATCTACTTCACCCATTTTTCATCGAGATAGTATTTTTCTAAGCAGAAATCGTGATCCTACTTATTTCAACTCAAATCACGAACAAATTTTGTCAGCTAATAATAAAAAATAATAAACTTTAGACAAAGTCTATCATATTAAACAGTTATGTTCATCTATAAATTCAAAGTTATCTTAACATTATTTTTTAATTAGGTAAACGATAGCAAATTTCATAGTAGTTTCTTTAGTGCTCAAGTCTTTAATACTTGGATCCTTGATTGGAAATTTCAAGAGAAGTCGTGTGAACCATAGATAATTTTTTTCAACCCCTCATATTCTGTTTATACTAGCCATTTATCACGAGGCCAATCGATGTATTTTCATTGATATGAACTAGTTTGAGAGTTATTACAAGCATTTGATCAGACCTAGATAGTTGGAAATAAGTTCAATTGGAATTTTCTAACATCCGAACCAAAGAAAACTATATAAGCAATGTCGATAGCAGATAAAACCTAAGGAAATTCTTAATTATGTAACAATATTTTGTATGTATTGCAGTTGAAGGTCACAATATTCAAGATAAGTTACCACAAAGAAGAACATATAGTAGGGATGTTCGTTGTCACATTCGATTCTATTTTTTAGAAAATAAGAGTAGACCAATATATAAAAAGGTTATTTTTTTGTAGGAAGCTGAAAAAAGAGTTAATTTCTTTAAAAAGAAAAAGAAAAAAATGGTAATCCAATTTAAACTTGTGGTTATTGCCAAAGAAAATTGAAGGCCAACACGTATTTATTTTAAAATAATTTAGAGTATACTGTCGCGACGAGGAGGGGGAAACATGGCCTAAAACTACATAAAGGTAGAGGATATTGCAAATGATAATTATTTAAATATCTTATAATATCGAATAATTTTGGATTATCTAGTTTCACAACGAACTATTACTTAAATAATCTCGTTCAATGGTTGCATAATTATAATATATGGTTAGGATTAGCGAATCTAAGAATATTATCTAAATTTGTATGTAACTAGGGGTGCTAGCCGCTAGGTCAAGAACATGTCACCTTAGATTGTAGTTTACTAGGTTTAGGTCATTTTTTTTTTCTTTTTGGTCTTTAAACGAAAATAAAATAATAAAACTCAGGCGAATAAAACTTAACCACTAAATTTGTCATCTCGAAGGCCTTTTTTTTAATTTAACAAGATGTTATATTATGATTGCTAATTTATTGAATTTCAAAATATAATGCATGCTCGAGGAAATTCGAAATCGCTCGAATTATAACATGTAGTTGACTGGTCGATATTTTCACAGGTTAACACTTTCATGAATTTTACAAAAAAATAAAATAAAATTGATTGATCTTCCTCCTTTAATGTTCATATCCAATCAACGGGTAGCAGAAAGATTGATCAAACAGTTCGAAAATGGAAATTCTGTCGGGATTTTTAGTTACAAAAATAATGCGACGTCATCTTCCCCGGCGAAGCTGTTCAGTGCGAGTGGAAGACGACGTCGCCGGGGAATTAGAACGTCCACCGCCGCCAATCCCTTCTTCTCCGGCGACCCTCCTTTCTTCCGTGCTAGACTGAACCAATCGCATTGGTCGTGGCCTTTGCCACCCCGGGAAACGGTGCCGGAACTACGTAGAATTCGTTATCTCCGTCGACGGCTGTCGCCGGCGCTACTGCGAATTCCGACGCTGGCATCCATATTTCACCCACTACCACGTATTGCGGTGATTGTTTGACGCCATTTTCTTGACTTGGCCTTCTAGTGTGCAAACGATATTTCTGATTCAAAAAGAAAGATTTAGCTCTAATATTTAAGACAAAAGAATGGAAAAGTGAAAAGATTATCGTAAATTTCATGAATGGAAACCTGTAAATGGCTTTTAGCTTCATCGTTCGTCAGACCATCCACTTTCATTAGCTCCCTAATCTGCTTCGGCGTCGCCACTGGAATTTAGACGAAAGTCAAAGTCAATATGAAGCTTCAATTTATTGTTCTAATAGCGACATTTGGACGATTAATCTTTTTACCATGTGATCCACCGAGCTGTTGAAGGGCACTCACGAATCGGCTATGCAACTCCGGCGACCAGCTCCGGCGGATCTTTCTTTTGCCCTGTTCTTCTTTCTCATTTTCGACCGGTGAGTTCGTTTTTCCGGTGGCTTTTTCTCTGTGGAATGGCCGGAATGCTCCGCTGCTTTTCTTCACCTCCACTGCCGTCGTCTTCTCCGGTAAATCCTGCCAAAAGCAAAAGCCCCCTTTTTTTTTACTAATTGATAAATTTTTATTAAAAAATAAATATAAGAGAAAGTCTTAAGAATCTATCGGTTCAAATCGAATTTCAATAGAAAATTAATCCAATTTGATCTGATTTATCATATTTTATAAAATTACTTTTGAATTAAAATTATTTGGTTAAGAAGGGTACCTCCTCAACGTCAGGATCTGGATTCCATAGCTGAGCAGATTTAAGCCAATCCGATTGACCCTCTTGCTTCTTCTCCCTATTTTTATTCTCCTTTCTCCTCCTTTTTGGAGTTTCTCTTTCTTCACCAGCAAATTCTGAAGATAAACCTTTTGTCACCGGAATAAACTCCTCAAGCACCGGACATTGACCGGAAGTTTGCTCCGAGCAGTCAGATAATCCTCCATTAAAACCATCCGTCGTCGTCCCCGATAGCTGCTGTGTACAAGAATCAATAGCTGAAAAAAGGAAACCCCAGATGAGATAAACTCAGAAAACATCGTCGGCAAATAAAAAGATAAGATTTTGTCCAAACCTTTTGTTATAAGCTCTAAACACAGAGGTAGCTCTCGCCGGAAAACGGTAATTTTCCGGCGTTCTTCCTTTAACGCCTCTACATACCTTTTGAAATCCATTTCCATAGCCATTTCCTGCATTTTCTCCGAATAATTCATCCTCATCCCACTTCTCTGAAGATCTTATTCTTTAGCCCTCGATTGAATCTCACAGATTTATAGGAACAGAAAGCTCAGATCGGAATCAATGGCGATTTGTTAGAGAAAGATCCGAAGATGACAAAGGATAAACGAGGATCGTCAATGGCGAATAAGAGATCTAAGCAGAATCATAAAAAGGAATAAACTCGGAATCCAAAGTAGAACAGAATCCTATGAAACCAGACAAAGAACAAACGCTCGAACAAAAACAAAACATGCACCAAATTTGTTGGAAAAGCTGAAGGTGGGAAATTAAAAAGCTTTGCCAGAGAACTTGAAATCGATCTAAACTCAGGAAAACAGGTACGAGAAGAGACTAAATTCATAACAAGAAATCAAAGTCGAGGCGTCGCGTATTGGAAATGTAGATAGGAGTCGACAATTTATATATACATACAAACCAGTAAATCTCTCTCTCTCTCTAGCTTTCTCTCTCTTCTTTTATTTTTTTAGCAAATTTGTTTCTATTCGTCTAGAAGAAGATATGAATGCATTGAATATTCCAGGGTGCGATCCTCTTCCGTCGGCCATCTCTTCTCTGCGAAATCGTCAGCTGTAAGCCTGTAAACACCTTCTCTCTCTCTCTCTCTCTCTCTCTCTCTCTCTCTCTCTCCCCCTCTCTCTCTAGGGTTAGACTGATAAGATCAAAGAACGCATCACTAAAATACCATTTTTATACATATCTTCTACATTTAGAGCTTTCTAATTTCTAACCACAAAACTGGAATCTTTTTTATCATAAATTCACAGAGCAAGAAAGCAAACCCAGATACCTAAAAGTTATGTTATTCTCACTGATCAAATAAGAACGTAATTCAAGCAATGTTTTATCGAAAAATATCATCTTTTTTGTTTACATTCAACCACTGTGGCAGCAAATATTAATCTAAAATGAAAAATTCAAGATTTTTGAGTAAATTTTGCCGATTACTGGACATGAAAATACAATTTATTATGGGAAAACGAGAAATATAGAGGGGGAGAAGAAAAGGGTCGAATAAAAGAGGAAGAGGAGTCGAGTGTTGGCTTTTCGTGCCCACGTAGAGCCACCTTCTCGGAGTGTTGAAATTGGTGCATAAAGTCAACGTGTTGACCATATTCGACATATTTGACTTTTGAGTGCCTTAGACAACTCTCTTCATGTTCTCGATGACCCTACCCCTTATGGGTACCGGTTCCAAGGCCCGGTGGAATAATTGAACTGTACTGATAATTTAGACGTGTTGGATTCTGATTCATTGGTTTCATTCCCGGCTTGTTGAGAACCAAGACCAAAGATCCATTGGCTTTTTCAAAGTTCAAGCACTGCCTCTATTTTCATTGTGAAAAGAATTAGTCAACTTTGTTCGTTTTGGTTCAGTTCAATTTTAATGTTTGGTATTATGCCGCCCGTGACAGAAAGCGCAGGACCATATCTAAATTTCAACATTTGCTATAAGATTTAGTACTAACTGAGATTGAGATTAATGAGAATAGGTTTAGGAAACTCAAAACCTAGGGTTTGCTTTTGAATAATATATATTTTGACTTTTAAAAAAATGCTATGGCATGGACAGTATATATAATTGTATAACTCCATGCAGGGTTACATGGGAAATATATATTTAAAGTATTAAGTTTTAAATATATATTTTGCAAAAAATATATATCTTTTTTTAAGATCTTTGAGGGAGAAATAATGGCCCCTTGACTTCACATGGCTTGGATGGGCTTGCTTCAGGCCCACATTAAATTTTACGAAATAAAATAACAAATTCTTATAAAGAAAAAATACAACTACATTATGATAATTAATTGCCAAAAATCAGATATTCGTGCATAACACATTACAATAATTCTTGAGTCATGTTCTTATTTTATATTTTTACTGTAAATCTTGACCTGTTAACTTATAATCAGTACAATAAAGATAATAAATAATTATTTATATTTTAATATAAATAATAAGTAATTTAATATGTCAGCATGTACGATAAAAATTAACGCATTACATTAACATTGCAGTGTATCTACACTTGTGCGAGTTTTGATAAGTTTCATGCACTTTTGTTACATTCCTTCTAAAATAGTCAAATCAAAAGGTGATATGTTGACCAAGTCTTGTAGTTTTTAGGGTAACACATTGAAAGTATTGAGTTTGGCATATTCTAAGATTGTCCTTTAAGTAATGTTATAAAAATTACAAATGTACTAGTTTTCATAATTTCAAATATAAAACTATCTGTCACAGCCATTTTCCAATGGAATCTTGTTGCATCTTGAATTAATAAATACTAGAAAAGGCTGAAAAAGAACATAAAATAATTGACTAAAAATATGGGGAACAATTAAAGGTTTCAATTTTGGTATTTAAATTTGAAACTTCTTTAAAATTAAATATAATATTGTGCACATTTTGTTCTTNTCTCACGTATTATCTTTTTTCAGATCATCGTTCTACTTCTCAACAATATCCTGGTCGATTATTATACAAAAATGTATGTTTTACGCTAAAATTTGCACAAATTTATTCATGTTTTTCCTACAATGAGTGTACTAAGCAAAGAGATAACTCATTCATCTTCATTTTTCCACTTGATATAAGATTGTACACTTCCCCAATTGAACGTATAAATGAATTTTTATTCAGATTGTCACTCATAATTCATAAAAAAAAACTGAAATAATAAATCATGAAAAAATCATATGAAGAGCTCATATTTCTTAGGTATCCCACAATGAGAGCTATTAAATAATAATTCATGATTTGTCACGAATTCAACCTGTTAACGTGAGAGGGTTGTTTTTTCTACGTCCCAATATACGATCTCCATCACTGCGTCATTCACTGTCTCTTCAAGAACCCTAAAAAAAGTGGGACACTGACCCACCCATCTTGCTTATACACTGCTCTATCCATCTGAATCTGGAGAAAAGGAGAGAGTAAATGAGGGGGGAAGAAAATGAAAGGGAGATTGATATTATGGAATGGCTCGAAAAACGTGCATGTCTTAGCTNTAGAGAGAGAAAGCATGGAGAGAGGAAGACAACACAATTATAAATCAGTTTGTTTAAGAATGATAAATTTAAATTAAGATTTACAGTTTTAAACTTGACCCATCACAGTGTAAAAATTTAATCATTTAATGTTGATGTTGTTCCTTGTGGTGTCAGATAAAGATCTCTAATCTCTGAACCGCTAAATCACCGTGATTAATTCCCTCACATACTGTTAGACTGGGATACCGTTAGATGGGGTGCGAGAACCCTTCAACAAGAGATTTCGGTTTTTTTTTATTAAGAGATAGAGAGAGAGTATGAGGAGTTAAGTGAGAGTGTCTGTCTGAGAACTATAAGTATTAGCCTTAAAAAAAGAGTACGCCAATCTAGGCGTTCGATGACTCAAACCAGTTCTTTTTTGCAGCTTCCCCTGTCTTCTCCCTCTCTATTTCTCTCTCCCCTCTACCTCTCTCTCTCTCTGTAGATTCAGTATAATTCATCAACTCAAACTTCTCCACGTGCATTTCTATATAATTCTCTCCCTCTTTGACAAGACCCAAACAAATCCATTTTTCAATCCACCATTTTCTCTTACCATTTTCTCTCTTAAGAATCCCCTCCATTTCCCCGTCTTGTTTTATTTATTTTTTCCCTCTTCTCTGTTCTCACCAGCCCCCCTTTATCTCCTCGCTCAGCCCCCCGTCTCTCTCTCCCGCCATGCAAACCCCTTCATTTCCAAGCATATATTCAACTGGAAATGGAAGTTTTGAACCAGTTGACGATGATGAAGAATCCCTTTTACTTTCTCTTTGTCCTCCAGGCCAGCCCATCTCTAAGGACCATTTTCTCAACCACTCTTCTTCTTCTTCATCGTCTTCCTCGTACCACCCTCTAATTCATCACCAAAACCTTAACGTCGATAACGGTGTTACAGTAGCCTTGCACATTGGTCCACCTTCATGCACAAACCCTAACGAACCCTTTTCTCGTCCTCTCGACGGCCATTACTGGGTTCCTTCACCAGCTCAAATCCTCGTCGGCCCCACTCAATTTTCTTGTTCTGTCTGCGACAAAACTTTCAACAGATACAATAACATGCAGGTCATAAAGAAAATCATCATTTTTATTCGACTCCCACTCTTGCAATAGCAAGATTCGTTTTTTTATATGATATCTCTTTTGCAGATGCATATGTGGGGACATGGATCGCAATACAGGAAAGGTCCGGAATCATTAAAAGGAACAAAAGCAGGTTCTTCTTTGCTTAGATTGCCTTGCTATTGCTGCGCAGAAGGGTGCAAAAACAACATAGAATATCCAAGATCGAAGCCATTAAAGGATTTCAGAACTCTTCAAACCCATTATAAGAGAAAGCATGGGGCGAAGCCATTTGGGTGCAGAAAATGTGGAAAGCCTTTTGCAGTGAGAGGAGATTGGAGGACTCATGAGAAAAATTGTGGAAAGCTCTGGTTTTGCATTTGTGGGTCTGATTTCAAGCACAAAAGGTCTCTCAAAGATCACGTTCGAGCCTTTGGAAATGGCCATGCTTCTCATTCTGTTGAGCTTTGCCAGGTTAATGAGGAAGAAAATTTGGATAATGAGGAGGAAGAACATTAAAATACAGATCTTGGGTCTGTGTTTTATTAGCCGAAAAGACAGATTTGTTCTATTGTAGTAATTGAGATTATATGACTGAAATTGTTATAAATTTGCGTGCTAGAGAGTGGAGAGAGGAAGAAACAGAGGGAGAAGATGAAGACAAACAGTAGAATGAAAGCCAAGGTTCCATGCAATTAATGCTGGAAGAGGCAGTTCGATTCTCCAATTTAAAGTACCTTTTTCCTTGGACTTTTTCAATAATAAATGGAGTTTGAATTCTCAAATTGAAGTTCAATAACTACAGAACGGAAGAGGCTCATAAGATCTTCGATATGCAAGAAAATTAACGGTAACCATTAGCTGAAGAAGCCATAAATCACGAAGGATAGATTTTAAATTTTCTATTTTGTAGTTTTATGAAGATGGTCAAGTGAATTCAGTAAGTGCAGATGGTAGCAGACATGCTGACATGTTTTCAGTGCAGCAGTCACAGATTCTACTGTTCATTGTTTAGAAGTTTGCCCTAAATGTCTAAGTTTTAGAGAGAGAAAGACGGGGAGAGAAAGAGAGAGTACTTGTTTAAAGTTGAGGGTTTTGCAGAGAGTAAGTCTGGACGGACTAACATTAGTAACACTTTGATGGAGTCCCTTTGGCCTTGTGTCAGTAGGGTTAGCAATGGACCACTGATGAAAAAATATAAATAAAAGTGAAAAATTCTGCTTTTAGGGTTCCTCGGCAAACCCTAGTCTCTTTTTCCTTTTTCAAATTTATCTGCAAATAGACACTTCGCTTTGTTCTCAGTTTCCCAGATTCTCTCTCTCTCTCTCTAACTCTTGCTATCTTCATGTTTTAATGGACTTTCTCTCACCTCTTCTCTGCCATCCTTTGTCATTTTACTCTTTGGCTTTTTTCTCTTCTTTCATCATTCCTTTCTTCTTCCAAATCTTAGGCTCAGCCGTCTCTCACGCTCTTTCTCTCTCTCTCTCTCTATCGTTATTTCCTTCTGCCGCGGAAATTCAATGATTTATGATAATCACCTTTAATCATGGACGGTAATTAGGTTAAAAAGTTTGAGATCCGAGGGAACTGAGTGAGATGAATCACTTACTGACAAGCTTAAATACATGTTCCTGCGGTAGAAACCATTTCTTCTGTGTTTAAGATCCGAGGGAATTGACTGAGTTGAATTACTTGCTGACAGCTTTAAATACATGTTCCTTTGGTTGAAGCCAAGTCTTCTCTCTCATCGCTCTGTTTCTCTCTCTACTTCTGCGTCCATGGATGTCAATCTCTTCCTCATTTGGTGGTTTGTCAAGGCAAGCACTGGCGTCACAGAAAAGTGAGGGTTTGGGTAATTATGAAACCCAAATATACTTGATAAGATCGTAGGCCCACTGCCCTCTGTCCCTCCGCCTGTCATCTTTTTTTGGTTTTTTCCTCCTTTTTTAAAGCATTGTTCATTTTGATAATGATTTTACCAAGAAAATTACATAATCTCTAATTAGTGATATGAACAACTAAAATAGAATTTTTTTTTTAACCTAAATCTAAGATTTGAACAGTTTCTCCCATTTCAGTCCATAACTTCAAAGGAGAATATATACGAGTTCATCTTGCCAGTTTGAAATACATATGTTCAATAAATTATTTCGTTATTTGCAATTAAAATACTACAATAAATCACACAAATGTTAAAATGTTTTAAAAATTTTTAAACTATTGTTTTATATTGTTGTGAATGTGTGATAAAAGTTCATCAGGTTTTTAATTTATTATTGCAAAGTTTAGAGTTTATTTAATTTTTTACCCTAAAATATTTTAAACTCAATCTTAAACTTCTATTACTTATAATTAGATTAATTTATATAATTATAAAAGTAGTTTCAACGAATATCTCGAACTATAAAAATGATCAAAACTCCTCGAACGTTATCATAATTTTAGGCTTTTAGCGTACACCATACTATTTCATTTATTTTTATATGACCCATAATTTGGTTAATATTTTTTGTTAATATAGTCAATTTCAACAACATACTAAGAAACATAAAATGCAACGACATAATTTTTTTATTTTTATTTTTACTTTTGCTAACCTGAGAAAAAAATATGAATTTTCATCACATTATAATATCTTTAGCATTTTCATAATTAATTAATAAAATGTGTTACTTAAATCGACAAAAATAATTAAATCAAAGAAAAACGTACGTGAAAATTATGTTAAATCCTAGTGCTTCGTCTACAAAATTATCTTTTCCGTAAATCGAGCTTTTTGATAGTGCAAACCGGAGATCAGAAACTCGTTCTCCAATCGAAAGCCATTACGATAAGAAGTTGTGTGCCTCAACTTGGCGAAGAACCACTTTGTTATTAATTTTAATACATTTGATAGTCCAATACTTTTTCTTCAAACAAATTTCTGTGACACGGTGAGTGTGAATCCGAGATGTCCTTGATCCATGATCAAAAGCGGACCCACTTTCATATTCTCCATGTCACACTCATATCATATGATGTATAGATTAAACAATTTTTGTAAGTTTCTTTAAATACAAGCTTCACAACTTGCCGTATCACTCATGCGTTCCTCATTAGTAATATTGTTATAATTCAAATAATAATTGAAAAATTTGATTATCTGAAACATTTTGTAATTACATTTCAATTTTTTGTTATAATTTCATTTTTTTATATACTTTATTGCTCTTAGTAATGCTAATAAAAATTGATAGAGTAGAGAAAAAATTTGTAATTCAATTGAGTGATTGATATTGGAAATTATTGTTAGGATCTCGAATACCGACAACGATTAAAGAGACGAAAAATAAGAGAAAGATACAAGAGGGATTTTCGTGGTAACACCAATCAATGCACCTTCACGGCGGTATCATCCGCAAATATATTAGGGTTTACAGAATTAGGGTTACGGACATGGGCCTAAAAGAAACAGAGGAACATGCGAACATCTGAAGTTACATTAGACTCCATAAAACCCAACAATTATGAATGATGGCTTAGATTTTAGAAGAATTTACGTTAACATTGATAGAGATAATTGATAGAAAAATTTCCATTGCTATTTCGATAATTGTTATAATTTCAATTGATAGAAAATTTTTTGTATACTTTATCCACTTCACATTACATGTAAACTATGTGCCTTCACATATGATAGCTGCGAAGGAGCTGAAATTCCAATCAGGTCATATGGTGCGATAACAACATCAATTTATTTTACTCTGGAAAAATCTCATTTATTTTGTAACGATAAATTCTGGCAAATGTGTAATTTATAATGCGCGTGTTTCACGTCGCTGAATAGATAATAATGAATAAATACATAAGTTTATTATAATTTTCACTATTTTACCAATAATTATTTCATAGCCTAAAAAATTAGAGCTTTTGGATGGAGCCCAATGAAAGCCCAATGCCTGAATAAATGCCGTATGATTGAAATCAGAAGGAGATATTGTAGGAAGATTTCTAGTTTAGATTTGTAAACAGAGTAATTTATCATTAGGTAAATTTGTAGAATTTTTCTAATTAACCTACATATATTTTATGTTTATGTATTCAAAAAATTATAACGAATTGTACCGTCGTTAAAAATTTATGACAATTTAAAAAATAATGTCTTATTATTTTATAATTTGTGATAAAAATTTTAAGTTTTTTTATAACATTTGTCTAAAAAAATTAAATAAAAATAATTTTTTTTGCCAGATCCGACCAATCGCGTCTCAACGTGACACAGTAGGTGCCATCATCACTCAATCGTATACATATTATTAGTTTTGGGTGAGTGTGATAAGTCAGACTGTCCGTCAATAGTCAGTTAGTGAATTTTCAAAATTCAATGAGTGGTTAATTAAAAATCAGGTAGTTCATTGAGTGACATATTTGATTGAGGATACAGATGTCGTTCAAAGACATTGGAGCCTGGAAGGTGCTGCTTCACTTCAGTCTTACACAGCCTTTCTTTGTCGATACAACTTAAGTTGTTATCAGAAAACCGTTTGCTACTTTCGGTAAATAAAACAAGGATGAAAAGTTAAAGTTATTGCATGAAAAA
This sequence comes from Begonia fuchsioides, assembly GCA_003255005.1. Lineage (NCBI taxonomy): Eukaryota > Viridiplantae > Streptophyta > Magnoliopsida > Cucurbitales > Begoniaceae > Begonia > Begonia fuchsioides. The sequence continues at coordinate 34,750 of QAOC01042144.1, read as the reverse complement.
ACTGCTTAAGTTCAGCATTATTGGCTGCTATCACTAGTGCTTTTGGACTTGTTTTCTTTTTCTGTACAGATAAATCTTCCCGACAGAGATTCAACATCACGCTGTCACGAATAATATGAACATCAGTAATTCGATCGTGCAATAAAACCTTAAATCTTTCTCCAAATCACGTTCTTACGTAAGGGAATTACTGTTACTCTTCTTAAAAAAGGTTAATCGAACGCAAAGGCAGCTTTAGCTCGTTCATATTTCGACAGCGAAGGTTGTTGGGTCGATGTCTGAATCAGGAACTGAGCGAGTCGGTGGTTCACTGAGGCTCAGATTCAAGAATTCAGAATCAGAAGACGATGAGGAAAATTGACATAAAAGTATGCCGGTTATACTTGGAACTGAAAAACAAAATGAAATTTTACAGAAAAATATGAAGATTTGTCAGGAATCTTTTGCACGCTCGTGGAATGAGAATCTCTCATCGGAAAGATAGAAAATTAGGTCTAGTGGGAAAGAGCTTTAGACCGGGGGAAAGGTCTTGTGAGATTTACTTGTTTATGTAATCTATTATTAAAATTATTATATACCATGAAGGTGTCAGTTTAGGGTAAGATGATATCGTGTGCAATTAGAGTGCAATAATTATCACTTTTTTAAGGAAAAAATCAATTATGAAGTCCGTATAGCATGCTAGTACAATATCTTCTGTTTCGACCTAAAAATCGAGCAACTTTATTGTTGTAATATGTCAAATATGCATCATAGTACTTAATAATGGAAACTAACAACTAAATTGCAACGAATTCTACTCTTGTGCGATCTGAGAGTTATCTACTTATAAAATATAGATTATCTACTTAATGTCGTCCCGTGCCATGATAAAGTAGAAGTATACGATCCAAAAATATGGAAAAAAAAAGACATTTTCTTTTGCATCTCAGCACAACCCAACAAGAACATGCAAACCCTGTCGAAAACCAAAGCAACAAGGAGGAAGACAACTGCTATTTCCCATCAATAATAATTTATAACAAAAATAATATAATAATTCTAACAAAGTATATATTAAAGTTTCCACTTTAGCCAACGGGCGCTTCAAGAAGATGACATAAATAATTCATTAGTTGCGACGTCAGTCGCAGAATCACGAGAGTCGCACGTGCATTGTTACCTTATTGTACAGTACTGTATAGTACGAATAAACCTGTCCTAATATAAAATGGGTTATTTGGCAGCTTTAACTTTCGTTGTTTTAGGACTGGGTGGAGCACGAGACCAAGCAAGTGGAATCTATTTACTTATCTGATTGATTAATGAATTACATAAATATCTAGGGTTTGTGAGGGTGTCACGTGATTAATTCCAACAAAGCTAGGTTCTTGGTATAAATAAATAATAAAAATAAAATCTTGGTTTAGTTTCTTCATAATGGCGATGAAGTCGAGGTGAACAAAGCCATTCTTCCAATTCAATATTTTTGAGATGTCATGGACAAGAGCTGACGGTACATGACCGTACCAGTGGATTGCTTAAGAACCATGAATTTTAGCCTAGTTTGGTTCACTTTACTCGAGGAAGGAATTGGTTCCTGTTTCAGTTCTTTTCAATTTTGGTTCATGTTTTAGATATGAGTCTTTTCAATCTTGGTAATAAGTTACGACATGTAAATAATTTTTATCTCTAATATACTGAGGTCGGAGTATGAGAACTATGAAGATAGAAACGAACCGAGAACAGGGGGAGAGAAAGATCTAGACCACTTGAGCTAAGAGACTAGATAGGAAGAGAGAACAAGAAAAAACATGAGAGGAGAGAGAGGGACCAAGATAACATTAGAGTAGAATAATAGCTAGAGGGAGATTGTAGCTTGTGGAGGTTGGGCTCAGATAGTAGGGTTTGTCTGGCAGAACAGGGAAACATTGCACGCTCTCTCTGTCCTAGAGCAATCTAATGTCTCTCTCATCCTCAAAACTCTCTATAAAAAACCCTCCCCCCCTCCTCCTCAACCAAAGCTCAATCTCCCTCTAGCCTTCTAAAATCCACTTCTCAAAGAAAACTTCTCGGAAGAAGATGAAGATGGGCAGCGCCGTCAATGGAGGTAGCTCAAAGAAGAGGCTCTCGCCTACTAGAGGGCTCGGGGGAGTGCTGAGAGAGCAAAGAGCTAAGCTCTACATCATCAGGAGATGCGTGGTTATGCTTCTTTGCTGGCATGATTAAGCCAAGATTCTTGTAGTCTTAGCATGATTATCGATTCTCTCGAGTGTAGATATCTGAGGCTGATATTAGTTTTGATCAATTTTTTTTGTATCAGTCGCTTGTTTGATTCTCAAGATGTACATCAAAAGCTCAAAATTTTGACCATTTTTTAAGGATTTCGATCTGTTCTTCGTTTTCCTCGAACATCGATCCTCGGAGTGGAAGTATTCTCAGTTGTTTTCGCATCTAATTTATGTCAAAGAATCGGTCTATTACCCAGATTCAGATTCATTCCTAATCCAACTCGAAATGACTGATTTGAACAAATTTATCCATTTTTATTTCAACAAATATCAGACAGCTACGAATAACCAGTCATTTTTATTTGAAGGAGCCTGAGAATAACAGTCAAATCCTTCTTTTTCTTAAATATTAAACTGAAAAAAGAGGCAAAGGAGTCCGACAGTATGTGGTTGGTCAACCGGCAAAGACTTATCTTGTCCACGTGCACCTTCTCACCTCTCTCTCTCTCTCTCTCCTCTGTCCTCCTCATCACTCTCCCTCGAGTCTCTCTCTCTCGCATCATTAGATTCTCTCATAGAATTCTTAGTTCAGTTCATAACTAACCTTCTCAAGTGGAATTATTACAACTATTTTTACTCAAAAATGAAGTTTATATAAACCGGTTCAAGATCGATTTGAAAACAGATGGCGTTGATTTCAATGTAGATGAAAAACAGTAGAAAAATAAGAATGATTGTACGCCGTTGATCAACGTGATTCACATTGATGTTAGATCGATCCTACGTTCAAGATCGAGAGCTGATGTTTTTGATATAAGTTGAGCCAGTAAAAACACTTATCGTTTACAACATTCCAGAACTGAATTCGTCCTCCCCCTTCACAGCTTCTCTCTCCAGGCGATCCCGAGCAAGCCCTAGGCGATTATCTGAACCTCGAAGTTCCCCGATCAGATAAGTCTCTCATTCCGATCTCTTGCTCTTTACCCGCTCTGTAGTTCGATTCCCGTAGAATTCTCTGAAAGACCTCACTTGAAACTTAAGATAGCTGCAATATTTATTGACATCGGTAGAGATAACTGTAATAGTTCAGATCCTTCAGTTTATTAACTTTTGTTCTGTTATTCAACTTGGCCAGATACAAAGAATCGAGTCAGACTCCTTCAAACAATGTACAGGTGTAAATGGTCTTGTTCGGTGAAATGTGAGGTTTTATCGAATTTCTTCTGTGATAGATTTTAAAAACCCATAATGAACCGAAAGATTATCAATTTTTTAATTTGATGTAAGCTTGGTTTTGAGTTTCAGTTTTCGTTACTGGTTTCAGGCTATGGTTTGAGTTTTGTTATTTTGGTGTTTCGTTAATTATTGCTCCGTTTTTTTGGTTTTGGTCGATTAGCAATCGATTTTTTGGTTGTGACTTTTTAGTAATTTTAATTTATTAAAATTTATTTGTTGCCCTAATTTTCTGTTGGGCAACGATCGGATAATTAAACAGAAAAATAATTCTCCAAGTTCTTGTGTGCTAAATGAGAATACTAAATCCAAGCTAGTAATATAAATGAAATCCAAGCAAATAATCAAGCAATAAACATAAACGAGACACCGATATTTTAACGTAGAAAACCCTCCAAATAGAAAGGTAAAAACTACGGGCGAGGAGCTACCGAATCAAACATCCACTATGTTAAATAATGAGTACACCAAGTTCTCTCTAGATCGTCAAACTAGAGGATTACAAGAACTCATCAAGATCAAACAACAATCTTGGATTTAACAAATAAAGAGATAGAAGATAAACAACGATAAAAATGACAGCCTCGTTTTTATCCCAACAGACAGTCTTAGAAAGTACAAACTACGATCTGCACCGTTCAGAAAGTACCTATATGTGTCCTAAAGCTACTCCCAAAATTTCAAGCCGATCCAACAGTTGAATATGAAGAAAACGGAAATCTATTTTTCTGGTGTAGAAAAATTCGAACTTTTTTTTCTTCATCTCTTCTCTCTATATTTTCTTCAATGATACTCTCATTCTCACACTTAAGCTAGCAGTCCCCTTTTCTTAAGTAAATGGAAATCTAATATGCATTTCGAAATAATTTTTTCAATTGTTTTTAATTTAAAATTTAAGAAAGTAAATAAAAATTACAATTTTCTACTATATTTAAGCAAAAACATTGAAATAAAATAAAATAATTTTTTATTACATATTTGATTTTTTGAATTTAATACTAGTCTTCAAGTAGAATCGGTTTTTGGGGTTGGCAAAAAAAAAATTTAAAATACGACCCAAATATGTTTATCAAAATTGAAACCAATCTAAACATAAAAACTTAATTTTTTAATCGATTCAACTCGACCTAAACACTACGAATTGGGTCAAGATGAGTGAGTCAAGATGAGATGAGATAATGCAATGACTTTCTTACCTTTTGGAAGAGCAATGTACTTTTGGTGTTTAAGCTGCGGATAACACGGCTAATCTTTGTCTATAGCTACATTAAAGTGGTAATTATCATTCTAATTTAATACGGTGGGTTGGCCGGCAAGCTCGTTCGTTAGCCATTATATTCTTAACTCGACGACAAATTAACTGAAGCTAAGTCTTTCTATAAACTATTTTCCATGTGTAAGTTTCATGGATTCAAATAAATTATGTATTTTAATTTTAGTTTGAGAAATGCTGAAAATAGGATTCAAGCAATTAAGTGTAATAAAACTCAAGCAACTTCATAGAATTCTTGATTAGGACTTTGATTAGTAGTATTTATTATTCATCCCTTCTATTAAAAGATGTTTGACATAGTAATTATCAATTAATATCATATAATAATTAATAATTTGTCAGTAACTAGTGGTAGACATAGTCTTGTCTGGATTTTGAAGAAAACAAAAAATCAGATCGATATGTTTCCACTATAAAATATCATGACAAGGATTAAGATCGGACCAGAACCAAGCCACAATTAAAAAAGAAAATTTAAGCCTAGTCCAATATTATCTTCTTTTTTCTCACTAAAATGAAATTCAACAAAATACATACTAACATGTAAAATTTTGGTATACCAAACAAAGAACTAGACTAAAATATCACTTTAACAAATTAAATTATAATAATTGTAAAATATAATATTGAAAATTTAAAACTTAACATTGTTGATTGTCTACTATATCATTGATCTTCAATTTTAATTAAAAGAATAGATTTTTGCTAATCTTTGAAAAAAAATAAGACTGTACCAAGATATTTAAATTTTAAAATTATACGTTCAAGATTACAATTAGGATCGTACATCATCACCACTAAACCAGAACAGACCAAAAATTCAATTCTAGTCGAGGCTATCGATTTGGTCAGTTTTGTCCAAGCTCAATGGCGATAAGTTAAATTTTAAATTGTATTAGTTGACGCAATTAACTTTAAATTGTCTACAATTAGGTGAATCAACATGGGTCGGCAACCTCTTCAACTCTACCCGATCCTGCGACTTGAACCACATGAATATGACAAGACGCATTAAGGTTTTTGCGTCGACATTCTTTCTTTTTTTTTTTCTGCCAGCTGCCTCTATCGATGATCCTCCGACCACGACAACATTCTCCAATGACGCCCCCACAAGTTTCTCCAATGGTGACCACGTCTGACAGCTTCTCTACCTGTATGGTCGTTTCAATAGTAAATACCATTTTATTTTTCTTCTACTTCTTGCTTATTCCTATCAAAATTTTTTAGGGTTTCTTCTGAATGCACAAGGAAACTTTAAATGGTACTGAATAATTTTTTTTAAATAAAACTAACCCAATAACCCATCCAAATTGACCCAAACCTGCACGGGTTAGTATGAGTTTAGTTACAATTGATAACTTGACACGTTCGGTTACTGATTGTAATTTGCTATTGGAGGGGGTTGGTTGGGTTCGGAGCCCAGCCCAACCCAACTTGACCTTAAATTTAGCCATTCACAATATATTAGTAAGAAAACTAAAATAAAATGAACTAATCATCAACACCAATGAAAAATTGTAAAAATTTAAAAAAATATTAAATTATAGAGAAATAGCTCAAAAAATCATTAAGTTTGAAACAGAGTGAAAAACCCTATCAAGGGACCGCGTCTAAATGGCACCCTTTGTATGACACTGAGGATTGGCCTCCTGTGTGTGAGTGATTTACCATTTGCAACTATGTCAGTACTGATGATATTTTTTTAAAAAAATATTTATTTTTGAAAAATTATTAATTTTCTTAAGTATACGTTATTAGAATAACTTGAAATTTTTTCTACATAGCTACATTAGAAGATATTATGGAGAGATTCATAAATTTTATAGATTTACACGGTTTATCATTATTGTTTAATTGCGAGTAATTTGCTTTTGGGTCGTGTTGGTTGGGTTCAGAGCCAATCACGACCCAACTTGACCCTAGATTTAGCCATTCAAAGTATATTAGTAAGAAAATTAAAATAAAATGAACTAATCAGCAACACCAATAAAAAATCTAGAAAATATTAAATTTTAGAGAAATAGCTCAAAAAAATTCTTAAGTTTAAAACAGTCAAAAAAATCCTTAAGTTTGAAACAGACTAAAAACCTTATCAAGGGACCGCGTCTAAGTGGCACCCTTTATATGACACTAAGGGGCTGTCTCCTGCGTGTGAGTGATTTACTATCCGCAACGCCAATGAAATTTTTTTAAAAAGATTTTTTTTTTGAAAAATTATTCATTTTCTGAAGTATATGTTGTCAGAATAACTTGAAATTTTTTCTACATAGTCACATTAAAAGATATTATGGAAAGATTCATAAATTTTATACATTTACATAATTTATCATTAGTGTTTAATGCCAGAATTAAAATAATGTATATCATACAAAAATTCTAAAACTTTGAAATGAACTCTAGTTTGAAAAAAGTCAAAAAAAATTATTTAAAATGTGTGAGTTATTTCATAATTCCAACAAGTACATAAAAGAATATTTGTTTGGTTTTGTTCTTTCCAACCCAATTGTTTGAATGTTCAAGCAATATTATAAGAGTCAATCATGAAGTTTTTAAAATTTTTAGATAATATACATATTTTTAATGAATTATTTTATTTGTATAATAAAAAATTACAATATAACATGTAGAAGTTTAAAATTTTACAATTTTTTTCCATGTATATTCTTATATTAGTGTTGATATGGGTTGAAATTTTAAGTTAGTCTGATAATATACGCTTTACAAAATAAATAATTTTTTTATAAAAATAATATATGTGCCAACATGATAGTGATTATAAATTTTTAAAATGATTTATAATCACTTCAAGCCAATAAGTACGTCAAGCAGCTATCAACATCTGGGAACATGAATGAATCGATATCTTACCAAATCGTAATTCAAATAATACGCAAACAAGTTTTTTTAATAAGCTAAATCAATTTAGATTAAAACAAAGTCAAGATGTCGTAGGTTGCACTACGTCTAAAGAATTAATTATGATTAAGTCATCTGATTCGATGAAAATTTGAAACTCAATTTCAATTCTAACTTCCGAAGAAAATATGATTTGTTGGTGGTCCTATCGAAACTGAAACGACAAATTTTTGCATCCTAGACCATATGAGAAGATCAGAAGAAATACTTTTGACGTGCACGCTAATGCTAGGGACATGTACTCATAAGGTTACTTTCGTTAAGATTTGAATTTATCAGCTTGTCTTTTTAGATTTATCAAAATTTACGTTATCTTGACTTATAACAGAATATTGGATTTCTCATATTTAAACATATCTAACACTCTTGTATCTATCGATCATGATTGATAAAAGGACTCGGGAACCAATATTCATAGAATATCAATATTATGGTTAATGACACATTGTTTCAAACCTAAGTTTTATACTATGTCAAGATTTCATTTACTTCTTGGCTTGTTATTTCGTGTTTCTTTGTACTAAAATACCATAAACCTAATAAAAAACGGCATCCTTCACACCCGACTTCAACGAGAAGATTGTGGGCGTCGATGTTGCTTCAAGATGATCACAATTGTAATATGATATCGACATCGTTTTTGTTTTTTTTTGTTTTGCTGAAATGAACGCTAAATCATTTCACCATCCAGAATAAGCAATGACTTATCTTGTCCTATAAATAAAACATCCGAATTCACAACTACACTCAACAACTAAAAGGGAAGAGTGGGGGGAACCAACATTTATTTAAGATGAACACAATTTATGAGGACACGTATTTTCAAATTAACCTTCTCCAAGTTTTAGGCTTGTATCAATTTTCTTTCGAGCTTAGACGCTTTCCGTCATCTTAAATTTTACATGCGTATAAGTCACTTATGAACGCGGACAAATAGAAACTAATGCGATGGAAGTAAGTTATTTAAAAATAATAGAATAATCCTATCTTCTTTAGGAACTCTTTGTTGAACATTAAGACGGTGTATCATTTAGCTAGAGCTCAAGCACAAGCGAGAGTGCAGTGATTTCTTAAAAAACCCTAGGTCTACCCAAAGACGATAAGTTTTGTGATCCTTACACTTTTAGTAGATTAGCTAGATTTATGAAAATGTGGAATCATGTGACATGTTTTATCCATTTATAGAAACACTCTATTTATTAATTATTCATGTTCACTTTTTAAGAACAAAATGACATTATGAAATTTTCACAATCAATCGATATTGGGTCGAATTTGTAATGCGAAATAGCTCTACCAGTAACGACAAAAAAGATGACGAAAAAACGCTACACGCAACAAGAATGTGAAGTTATAAAAAAAAAAAGTCTACAACAACTTCGTCTATCAAAGTTGGCAAACTCAAAAAATGTATACAGCTTGTGACAAAAAATAAAAAAATAAAAAAAGACCTAATAATTAAGACTAAAAGTTGGTGAAGGTGCATGTCTTCCTTATCTTCAAAGAAATTAGACTCTTTGACAAACTCATTCTATTTATTGACCAATAGGGCATTAAGTTTTCCAATAGATAGCTTAGTTTGAAGTATGTTTGTCCAAAAAAACATGACTAAATACGAAAAACATTTTAAAATAAAAATAAATAAATACAATGCAAATGATGTAGTAGTTATGTCACCATGTTCTTCTAGAAACACAACTAAAACGATGGGTAAAACTCAATTAACCCTAGAAGAAACACGCAGTTTCAAACTATGATATGGACCTCGGGTGAGCAAATTGGATAGTTGCTTATAGATTCAAAATACTAAGAGAAGAAGATACGTGGACGTGATCGAACTAAAATGACAATTTCATTTAATTTTTTTTGTTTAAAATCGAACTAAAATTTCAGCAAATGATTAATATTTATATTTCCCGTTTACAAAGGAAAAAAACTATTGCTTACTTCGCTGTCTTCTTATTTTAATGTTTTCTAGTGCGGAACAAAAGTCGTAAGCTCTAGCGCTTTAAATAGTCCAAAATATATTGTACTGGGTGAAAAAAAACATTGCACAACTTTATTTTAAACTCGGTTTCTCAATTGTGCGGTGTCGCAATTATATATCCAACTAAAAATTTATGCAAATGATTAATATTTGGTAAAAATAATCCTAGATTAGGTTTAGTTGTATCCATTATAATAGCATTTAATATAATAATGATTAAGGAAGTTTAGATAGCATGGATTGAAATGCAATTACAATAATATTTAATAATTTTTATCGCTAGAGAAAATAATCTTTTTTTAATTTTTTTATTATTATTTCATAACGAAATGTATTAAGTTCGTACTTCCAAATATTCTCTTGAATAATAAATCATAATTTTAATTAATAAATGTCATTAATTTGTATTGTATTCATTTAGAAACATATGACACCATGAGTTAAGCTTAATCCTCAATTATGAATTGTAAGATAATTTTAAAAACCCAAAAAAAAAACATTTTGGAGGTAACGTGACACCACTACAAATTGTAGGTATACCCTTGATTAGCCACGGCAAAAAGAACTGACCCAATCCTTAATTAAAATCAATAATCTTGTTATCAATTATCCAATTGGATCAGTTTTTAATTTTGTAGTCCATTAGAAAATTGAACCAAACCATAATTAGTATTCAATAAAAAATAATTGAAAAAATAGTTGAAATCCTTTAGAAAATCGAACCAAACCATAATTAATATTCAATAAAAAATAATTGAAAAAATAGTAGAAATCCTTTAATTAGAAAAAATGGAAATATCTGATAAAAAAGTGTTTATTTTAATTTCAAAAGTAATGTTATCTAAAATAGGGGTGGGCACAAGTCTATTCAATTCAGTTTTATCCCGAAATAGAATCAGAACTAGAACTCACGATTTTGGATTTTTTGAACGGGAAGCAAAATCACGGTTCTGATGCGATTCTAGTTTAAGCCAATTTTTATATTTAAAAAAATTAAAATATAAATAATAAAATATATTTTTGTTATATTTGAGTCAGGTTTATGCAATTGGACAGATTTATAACAAGTTTTTAGATTTATATTGGGTTTTTAAGGTTTGGTCGGATTTTGCTTAATTTTAGAACTTTTTGTATTCACGGTCCCGGTTCCGACTTTACAGTTTTTTACTATAAAATATCGGAACCTGACTCGTAAATTACAGTTTTTTAAAAATTGAGACCAAAGCTGGATTAAAACCGATAGTTTCGGCCCAATTCGCAGTCTCGTTCCGGTTTTGCCGACCTTATCTAAAATATATGAAAAACAATAAAACCAACCGAACTTAAAATATTATCTTATATATACTAGCTTTAACATTTGATTTGTAATTTTACTGGATTAATCGGAAAATTCATTATGATGAAGCAGTAAATAAGGAAACCCTAGAAAACTATGTGATCTTCATCTGTTCCGTAGCTGTGAGTTTCCGACTCCATTTTTTACTTTAATTTCATTTATGTTTACTCGATTCATTGCCAGCAAATATTAGTTTTTTTTCGGCAGTAATTATTTTATTATCAAGAGCTCAAAAATGGAGGTTTTCAGTGTATAAATATGGAAGCTTTCGCTCTCCCTCATCCTCAAATAGAAGAAAACGATAACCCTTTCCTTTCAGAAGCTTACCTCACCGGAAAAAGGCTCTCCTCTACAATGGCCGCCGTGAAAACAGCTACCGAACAGAAACAACGAATATTGATCGCCGGAGCAACAGGTTTCATCGGCCAGTTTCTCGCCGAAGCAAGCATAGAGGCCGGTAATGAAACCTTCATCGTCGTTCGAACAAAGAGCTCCGCCGCCGTCGATTCTTTCCGGCAAAGAGGCGCCATCGTCGTCCAAGTAAGCTTTCTTCCCCTCCGACAAGCCCGTTTTTCAAGCATTTAAAACCGCCATTAATGGCAAACGTTCATTCTACAGGGGATGATAAATGATCGAACAGCCATGGAGAAAATGCTGAAAGAGTATGAGATTGACGTAGTTGTCTCCGCCGTCGGCGGCACAATACTTGACCAACTTCCGTTAATTGAAGCCATTAAAGCAGCTGGCACCGTTAAGGTAATCTTTCCGAGACCCATGTATTAGCTTCAAGCTTTGACATAAAATGGAGAGATGTCATGTAAATCAAATAATCAATCTTATCTAAATTCGATTAAGAATTTTAGATTGATTTTAGTTCGAGATCGCATTGTGTTATGTAAATTTAAACTTACAAGCTATCGACCTAAACTATTCAACTTAATTATTTCTTCACAAATTTTAAATTTGTTCGATTAACTGACTTTATATGATAGATATATTCTTATAAAATTAGGTTTAAATTTAATGTGATCTTATATTCGATGTCAACTAAATACAACCACAAAGTTGGAATTACTATTAATTTGAGTTCGCATGAACTTTTTTAAATTAAAAATCAATTGATTCGATTATTACATATTTTAATTATTTTCAGAGATTTCTGCCATCAGAATTTGGTCATGACGTTGACCGAGCTGATCCGGTGGAGCCGGGACTAGAAATGTACAACGCCAAACGGAGAGTCAGGAGAATGATCGAACAGCTTTCGATTCCTTATTCGTACATTTGTTGCAATTCTATTGCTTCCTGGCCCTACTACGACAACACCCATCCCTCCGACGTTCTCCCACCGTTGGATCAGCTTCAAATCTATGGTGATGGAACNATTTCGATTCCCTTCTAGTTATAACCGTATTTTATTTTATGTTTAAATAAATTAAAATATAACAATAAAATTAAATTTTTTATTGTATTTGAGTCAGATTTTAAATTTATAACCAATTTTAGAATTTATATCGGATTTTATTAGAGTTTGGGTCACGTTTCACTCAATTTTAGAATTTTTTTTACTCACAGTCTCAGTTTCGATTTCACCGTTTTTTATTCTTAAAAATCGGGATCAGCTCATACATTACAATTTTTATAAAAATTAAAATTAAGATCAGATTAAAACTAACGATTCTGATCTAGTTTATAATTTCGGTCTGGTTTTGCATACCTCTAGTCTTTTACAGTATATTTTTAATTATTTATTTATGAGTTTCTAACATTTAAATAATCTTATATATGTGTGTGTATATATATATATATTTACATATTTGCACGCACGAGTCGCTGTTATCGAACGCTCCTACGTTCACCGTCATTTATATGTTAAATGTTAAACTATCATTTAACAATTTGTAAATGACAAAAATTGTTAAGCGTTTAAAGTTATGATGTAGTTAATGTTTTTGTCGATGCAGCCTACTTCGTCGCTGGTTCTGATATTGGAAAATTCACGATGAAAATCATTAACGATGATCGAACTCTGAACAAAAGAGTCCATTTCCGGCCGAAATGCAACCTCTACAACATGAACCAACTTGCCTCACTATGGGAGAAGAAAATCGGAAGAACACTTCCGAGACTAATCGTAACCGAGAACGATCTCTTGGCCGCGGCAGCAGGTTATCGTATCGATCTAAACTTATTTTTTTTGGCATTTCGATCGTAGTTTTTCTTCATTTTTGTTGTTTTTTCGTTTAATTTGTACAGAGATGATAATTCCGGAGAGTATAGTCGCGTCGTTTACGCATGATATATTCATAAAAGGGTGTCAAATCAACTACTCATGCGATGGAATGAACGATCTTGAAGCGACCGATCTTTACCCGGATGAGGGTTTCAAAACTCTGGACGAGTGCTTCACTGAGTTTGCGATGAAAGTGAACGGAATGCAGCCACATAGCGAGGACGAGAAGACAATGGCGGCAGCCACTAATTCTGCGGTTGAACATCTTACCGTCACTGCAACTTGTGCTTGATCATTACGCTCATTTTCATGCTACTTAAAATCTACCTATGCAGACGTATCTTATTTATGAAGCTGTAGTTTGTTAATGTGCAATTGTTATTTCAGCCGTTGTTGTTCCTTATTTAATCGTCAATAAAGTTCATTTTCTCTTTTAATTTCACATTTTTTTTCAGCCGTGGATTGGGAATATATAATAAGTTCAATTAGCTTGTCAGTACTTCAATTTTTTTGTTGTTTTTTTATAGAACTTTTGTGTTTTTTCTGTCTTCTGGAATCATCCATATGCAGATGGCTTGTCTGCAATTGTTTTTGATCATTGGGAATCAGTTTTCTCTCTAAGATTTCCATGATGCATTCAATCCATGGAGGTCTTCCTCACATGGCGGCATCCCGGAACAGAATTTCACAGTGAAGTAAGTAGCTTTCAGGACAGAAATGAAGAAGATAGAAAACAAGTAATCGTCAGAAGTAAAAAAGAAAACCCCAATAAATAAAAAGAGAAAAAAGTAGTTTTTACGATCATAGAGGGCTTTAAAAAACAGCCTGAAGATCAGCTTCGAGGAGGAGAAATCAGAGCTCAGAGGGCATATTCGAGGGTTTCAACGAACTGGGTTTGTTCAGATCAGGGTAGGATGGCCGCCATTGACATATTTGAGATTTTGAGATTACGCTGTTGGCATTTGAGATTTCGCCTCCATTTCAGGCGAAGAATAGGGTTTGACCAATCGCGAAAGAGAGAGAGAGAGAGCCGTTACTGAGTCAAAATACAAACGATGACTGGAAGTGTCAAACTTGCCATTGATGATGTCTAAGTGACACTGCATTTAATGCAACCTTCGTTGATTGGTTAATTCAAAGTCGGTCAATGATTGCATTCATCCTCGTAATCACTTCGAGACCAATCACTGCATCGCTTTTAGTTACCGTTGTACACCTGAGAATTTCCCGCCGGCGGGTCATCATCTATATATACGCTCCTCCCAGGTTTCTCCGAGCACTCAAATTGCAGAGCTTTCTCATCAATGGCGGAAACTGGAATGGCTATGGCGAAGGTGAAGAGAGGGGGGAAAGGGAAGCAGAAGATAGAGATCAAGAGAGTGGAGAAGACGAGCAATCGCTACGTCACCTTCTCCAAGCGAAAGGCCGGTCTTTTCAAAAAGGCGTCCGAGCTTTCCACTCTCACCGGCGCTGAGATCGGAGTCATCGTCTTCTCTCACGCCGGAAAAGTTCACTCCTTCGGAAGCCCTAGCATCGACGCCGTCACTGACCGTTATCTCCATTGCAGTAGCTCCCCGGAGATGGAATGTTTGGAAAGAGCGGAGGAGTTTTGGTGGGAGAAGTCGACGGAGGGGATGGGTTTGGAAGAATTAGAGAGTTTCAGGAGTTCGCTGGCGGAGCTGCGGAGGAGAGTGGCGGAGAGAGCGGAAGTAGCGGCGTCGGGTGAGAGCGCCGCGTACTTGGAATACGTGGATAACGGAAACGGAGATCGGTTCTTCGATGGAGAGAGTACTCAGATTCTGAGTCACCGAAAGTGGAACGTGGAGTCTTTTATTGAAGAGAGGAATTAGGTTTAGAAAGATAAACCCTAGAGAGAGGGATACACGATGACGAAAGGGTCGTCTTTATTGTATAAAGTACATTCAACAATAATGTAGAATTTGCATTTTCCTATAATGTTGGAGAAGTAACCTAGGCATTCGAATTCTATAAACATTCAATAATTTCCATAGGAGAGAACCCTAGCAGAGACAGGACAAAAATCAGGGCTTGTCAGCAAAATAAGTAAATTTACCGGCGCTGTTCTTCTCCCACTGTAGCAATGATTTGTGCTTCTCCATCAAAGAGAGATAATCCCTCCCAATTATAGCTCCTCTTGACCCTACATTATCCACAGGATTTTTAAAAAAAATTGCAGAAAAATCGTTTGACGGGGGAGAAGATTGAATTGAAAAAGGATAACTAGTTCTTGCGAGAATTAAAATCATACCACAGAATTTGATGCCCAGAAGTATTTAGTGGCTAGGTTTTGTGCAACCCTTGCTTTGCCCAGTAGAAGCTGCAATGTAGATCGAATCCAAGCTAGATGAGTTTTGGGACCTGGGTTTAGAGGATTAGAGAAATCATAGACCATCAGCAAGAATCCATCCATATTTGCAGATCTTCTGCTCAAAAATCAAGTTCATTGAGTTTTTCTAAATGTCGTTTATTGTGCTAAACTAACCGAATGCAGGGCATCTCCAAGCTGTTTGCTGACTGTAGTGCCTACGATTTGAAAATAAAAAATATTCCTCAAAACATTGATTATTAATTATGAGCTTCAAATGCCGACAAGAATTAATATTCACAAGGTCTAAAAGGTTACCAAAACTATAATCAGGAAAGAATACCACAACTCAACTGTCACAGTCTAACGTTCGATTATGATGGACACTCTGGATAAGGGACGAGCATTGAATATGAACATGAACACATGGATGCTACTCTTAAAAGAATCAATTCTCACCAACTTCCACCTTTTATTAAGGTGAAAGAAAATCTAACCATTATCTTATGAAATTCCATTGACGAGAAATAAAAATGAAATGAAAACCTTGCCTCTCGTAGAAAAATTGCTTGATCCCATGTAAAGGTGAAAGACAGATCTAACCATTATCTTATTGCTTGGTAAGATTTCAAAACATTGCATAATAAAGCTTAAGTATTGTACATACTTTTCAAATCATACCAGACTGGCGATAAATGAGTAAATTTTGAACTATTATTCTTGAGCAGATCAAAACCCCTAGAACTCCTGTATAAAGATGAACATCAGAAGCAATTCATGTGTTTCAAGCTCTTTTTCATCAAATAAGTAGGCAAAACAAAGTCAGCACTTCCAAAAGAAAATAAAATGGTCACAGAACAGAAGACTGACATGCACGCAGATGATAATATCCTAATTAATCCCCAGGGAAAAGCGAATCCTACTGATTGCATGAAAACTTGCTATAGAATGATACCATTGAGAAACGTTATATACTCTATATTTTATTCATCCAATACGATTCTATGCATGACCTTTAACATTCAATATATATACATATACACACACAACAGTAAGGTATTTGACAGATTTCAGAACGACCATTCTCAATTTGAATATTTTATCCAACATAAGATAAGGGAGACCCTTCTTGGCATTATAGTTTGACTCAGCATGAAAATTGACAAAGGCGTCAAAGCTTCATGGAGATACCAAGGACTAATGTTAGGCAAGCACAGGATAGGTAAAATGTCGCCAAAAAGTATTTTCTGAGGCACGAAGTGAGCACAAACTAATTCAAATCTATGGCAGAGTATCGAAGAAGAATAATCAACAAAATCTATCTGAGAGCTCAGAAAATAAGGAATAACCAAATGAAAAGCTCAATGAGGTCCAAAAGAAGATAAAGCTCACTGAAGTTAATTCCAAATGTTTGTCAGCCGCGAGCAAGGAATGAATTGAATAATACGATAAATTACCGTACAGAAATTCACTCTTATGATATCCTCAAATCGCAGATCATTTCAGCCGCGCAATACAAGAAAGAAGAAGACGAAGATGAATAAGAGATTGCGCTCAGAGTGTCAAGGACTATATTTTGCAATCGTTAACTCAGAGGCATAATCGACGAACTGATTTCGCTTGGAAGAGGATTAAACTCTGCCTTTCGAGCGATCAGAGCAAGAAATCTGCCCAGCCTCTCTATCTGGCCTTCGAACCATTGATGAAATCTCAAACAGTGCCGCCAAACGAAACCTCCCGCCATCAGATTCAACTGAAGAAGGCTCACCTCATTTAGGGCTTAGCCAAAGCGAACCGGAACCTCCAAACCGAACAAGAACAGTAAAATCGGAGCGGTTCGAGTCGGTTTTGACAAATATAACTTCAAATTTTGGTTCAATAAATGATTTCCAAGTTATTTGTTCGGTTTTCGGTTTGGATGTTTCAAAAACCAAAAAAAACCTAACTGAACCACTCTATTATTGGTTTTTTTACTATCCTACTACATACTTAACAAATCACATAACTTAATTGTTTTTAATGAATTTATTACTCTAATTTGATTAAATTAGTTTTTGTTATGTTGAAAAATAATTAAATTTTGTTTAGTTAGTGTTATGTTGGAAGATGAAGGAAATTATAGTTTATTTTAGTTAATATTGTTTCTTATTTTGACTTTTTCAAAGCAACGTGATCACAAGAGGACGTGAAAAACTCATATAAAAGCGAATTTTAAGCGTAGATTCAAAATTTTATGTGTTTCAATAATGTTATGCAGAATAATCATGTTTCTTGATTGCGACTATTATGGTCCACTAATTTGATTTTTTGGGTCAGATCGAATAATTACGAATTTTGGATTACTCCCGGGGGTCTTAGATGGCAGCGTGACAACAAGCCCTGATGTTGAGGACTTATTTCATGGTTTAAAAGCAATATACACAGTACGTTAAGTTGCAAAATGATCGATAAATCTTAAGCTTATTTGCGATACTCGTGAATTTCCTGCTCCGTAGAGGTTTTTTCGTGAATATTTTAAATTATGATTTTGGTGTTTTCATTGAGTGATTTGTGATTGATTATTATTGCAATCACATAAAAGAAGCACTTCATGCATGCGAAAAAGATGCAAGATTAATTCAAAATAATAATATTAAAAGAAATTGAGGCTAAATTTGGAGTCTCCCATTTGGATCAAACGATATTTATATTTGTTGTTCTAATTTAGCGAATGGAGAGCGCAGTCATCTGTTTATGAAATTGTTTGATCGAAAAATGAAAAGAAAAGGAGGAAGAAGAACTCAAATATTTTGTATCATTGGGTTCAAATTATATGATCCACTGTCTTTTTTCGACCATTTTGCCGTCTTTTCAATTCAATGCCGTATTAATTTATTATCCAAATGAAAAAAAGAAGGCTGGGGTTTAGTGAACGATTCAAAGTCGGAGAAGAGAAAGATGATTTGACTTGAAAATTCACAAACAATTTACTATGCGAATTGCAGAAAGAAAAGAAAAACGCCATGGATATGAATCTCTAAGCTCGATTAGATCATCGTAAACTGAAAATCAAGCGAATCAAAATGACTAAAAAATATATATTGACGGTAGTAGAATCACAAAAAGCTTTGATCCCCTTGTGTGTTTATTCAGTTCATTGGAGAAGAATTGATGTAGGAGTTATGCCTCTTAGATGGACCTGAAGAGGGAACTGGTCCTTTTGGAAGAACAGAAAAGGCTTGACCTTTAAATTCAAACCCTAATTTCTGGTTTGAAACGAAAGGCTTCAACTTCTTTGTGTTTCTCAGAGCTTCTCGATCCTCCATTGCCGTCGTTGGAACAGGCCTTGTTGCAGAGCAAAACCCTAAATGAAGAAGAAGGAGAAGAAACGATATAGTGACTAGGGTTTTGCAGGAATTATTTCTAGGTTTAGAAGAGGAAGCCATTGGAGAACTACCTACGAATGAAAGTACACAGTGGGTTTTATAGATCCATTTTCAATGAGGAGGAAGAAGAAGAAGTTGGGCAAGCAGGGAAAATTAGAGACAGAAGTACACGCCAACAACTGTTGACTATGAAATGTCAACTCTTGGAAAAATATTAAACTTATTGTAGAATTTTGGCTGCTGTCCAGAATGTAACTCATTTTCTTCTTTGATCTGCGCGTCACGCTACTTTTCTAATTTGTCACAAATGTACATAATGTAATATAAGAATGAAAAAAGAAATATAATAATAATATGTACGGTAAAATTTAAATCATAAATTTTATGGTCTTTCACGTATCAGACGTTGCTTACAAAACCTCGATCTTTCGGAGAATGACAAGTTAATTTAAATACAAATATGCCACATTTTTCTAAAAAAATCATAAACGTTTTAATCTAACCTTTTCCAAAGATTTCTGTATGAACCACGTTGATCTCCCCTTTGTGACAGAAGAAGCTACCGAGAGATCATCAGACTCCAAAATCAAGATACAATAAAATAATGTCCGCACGAGCTTAGCTCAATTGGTTCAAAGATGATAGATTTAGTACAAGTGCCGAGGTTCGAGCCTGCTCCAGCGCAGTTTGGGAGCTTAAATTCTCACAATGGTTTGAGGTTGTTTCTTGTGGTATCAGGTCATGGCCTCTCATCTTTGGGTTGTTGAGTTACCGTGATTTAACTCTCTCATAAACTCTGTCGGGCCGGGGGTGGAGGCTTTGGGGGCGAAGGATTTCGCATTTTTTGGTACAAGATACAATAAAATAAAATCGGTCGTAACACATAATTTAAAAGATTATAAATCACGTTAAAACATATTATCAAATGAAAAACGTGATATGTAAGTACGATGGATATTATTCAACAGGCTTTGGAAAGCTAATGTTTTGACAGAAAAAGGTGTCCGGAATGGAATGATTTTGAACAGAGATTCATTGATTTTGTAAGAAAATATATCTTAAGGTTATTTACCCCGTGATTTAATGCAAAGCTAACTGCTTATTTGTTTAATTTTATTGTAAATTTCCATCCGGGTTCGTCATCCGGCAAGTATGATTCATTTTCGAGTCAGAGAATTTTAGGTGTAGAATGAAAAGGATATGATAACATATTGTTTGAAAATTGACATTTTTCTATAGCATAGAAAACATGACATATTTTGCGTGACAAACTTTCGTAAGAAAAACATAGCTCCTTCGTTGTCTTCACACTACGCAAACTCCAATCCCAAAACTCAATTTCGCCAGCGATGGACGTGTGGCTTCTGATGCCTACTTGCTCCAATTAACTATTCTTAGCGTTTCAAAACTATACTGTTTCGTTTATCGTTCTGCTAGATTGAACTATCTACTCCGATATGGTTGCATAAATTATAATCTAGACTCTATGGTTAGGTATTTTTATAGATTAAAGATCAATCATATTGTTAAATGATTTCTTAAATCGATACGAATAGAGATATTTAGAGAGAAAAATGAGAATTCTTAAGAAAAAGAGAGTTTTCAATAATTCATCTGATATATTATTTGTGAAATATGTGCTATTAAAATAACATTTATAGAATCGTAACCAATAAAATAATCATAAAAAATAGAAAAAAAATTGTAGCAGCCGAAAATGGCAACGTTCATCGAGCGTGATTTATTAAATTCGAAAAGATAATAAAATAAACTAGCAAATAGGGGTGGACATCGGATCAGATCAATCATATCCGATTGCTGTAAATCCGAAATGTTATCGGGTTATCGGATCTGATCTGATAACCGTCTTTAAAGAAAAACACCTGAATCCGAATCCGATTCGAATTCGACAGATCCGATCGGATCGGATCGGATAGGATCCGATAAATTGACAAAAAAAAAACTTCCCCCGATAATTCATCCAATGCAGTGCAAGAGCAAACCTTCGTTAGCAAAAGTTGATTGTGAGTTCTGGAAACTGAAATTCGACAAAAGTATGCAGTGATTGAACAAGAAATCTAACAGATTAAAAAAAAACATGCATTCAGATTAAAAAAAAAAGAAGAAATTTATACCTCGACGGAGCAGTAGAGCGATGGGGTTAGGGTCGTCGGCGTTCAGAGTTCGTTCAGGGTCGGAGACTCGGAGGCCTATGTTGAGCTGAGCGTTCGTCGGCGTTGAGTGATAGAGTTAGGGTCGGAGACTCGGAATCGATCAGATGAAGATCGATCGAAGACATTCAGAGAATCGGGGTTATTAAAAATATCCCAATCCGACAACAATCTGAAAATTAGATTGATTTTTTCATAACCTTACGATTACCTTATCTGATCCGATCTGATCTGATCAGATCGTCGAGTTGGGTCAGATTCGCCCACCCTTACTAGCAAATCCTAGTACCTCTTTGTGTTTTTAACTTAATTTTTATTTTCTTCGGTGGTCTCCACCAGATTTCGAACCTTGTTGATTTCCTTATAAGATTCAAATTTTAACGTGGAAAGTGAGTTTCAAACAACTCATACAAAATACACAAAATAGAGTTACATGTTGGGATAAATCGATCGCAATGCATGAAATACAACAATTGAAGTGCTGGGATTGGATTGGCAAGACAATACTTTTGAATGCACGACCTATTTTTAAATCTCCCATATTTGACTTTCCAGCAAATTTAAAATTAGAAACAAATGAGGTGGAATTTGAACTCAAGTCTTTGCAACACATAATCTATGGCGTTTCTTTTTTGTAGCTGTCGGGAGGACAAGTTTGGTATTTTTTAAATATTTTTTGTTATTTTTAGAAGTCAACTTATCGAGATTGTCCTTTATTCCAAGAAAATATTAGTTATTTATTTAAAAGTTAATCCACGATTACCATTATATTCTAAGCATACTCACGATAGAAAGAAAAACGACCTCTGACCCAAATGAGATGGACCCTTCGATCCTTACGCTTCTTGAATCTAAATTAATAAATTTGAACGAAAGACTTTTAAACTCAATCCAAATAATAAAAAGTCTAAAGAAGACATTCAATTTATATTCAATTTAAACGACCTGAATCATCGCAAAATGATTTATATCGATCATGGTGCAAGTCTTCAACCCCAAATCCCGAACTGATTTAGTCGAATCAATATAAATTTTATGCAGCTATATAATACAAATTGGTAGAATTTTTAAGATTTAAACAAAACAAAATTTAACTAAGAAAAATATTAAATAAAGTTACAATTAAACTTATATTATCCCTTTGTCATCGTAAAAATTAATTAAGAAACTCATTAAAAGTCAAAATAAAAAATAATATTAACTAAAATAAAATTATACAGTTCCAACATATCAGTAACTAAATAAAATGTCTTTATTTTCGAGCATACCAATAACTATCTAATTAAAATATTAAGTATAATAAACACAAATAAATTATGTTATTAATTAAGTATCCAGATAATAAAAAAATTCATAATTTATATTTGTCAAAATCGATCCGAACCAGACCGATTTGAAAGGTTCCGGTTCGGTATTGCTGAGCCCAAATGAGTTGAGCTTTTTCAGGCTTCGTTTGGCGGCAGTAGTTTGAGATTTCAATTTCATCAATAATTCGAAGATTAAATAGAGAGAATGGGCAGAGTTCTAGCTTTAATTCCTTCAATGGCTGAGTTGAATCTTTCTCTAACCGGAATCAGATCGTCGATTCTATCTCTGAGCGCGATCTCCGATTCATCTTCGTCTTCTTCTTTACTGCATTGTCCACTGTTTCACTTTTTGCAAACCTCATCACCAATCCCCCTGAAACAGAAGCTGCTTCTCTAATTTCGAAGCTCGTGGGGAAAATGATCTCCGATATGAAGGATTAACTTCAGTTAAGCTTTCTTATCTTTTGATTGAGCTTCTAATTTGGTTATTTCTTATTTCCTGAGCTCTCCGATAGATTCTGTTGATTATTCCAATATTCTTCTTCAACACACTGCCATAGATTTGAATTAGATTGAGCTCTCTTGTGCAGAGGATCTTATGTGGCATCTTACGTATTCTATGCTTAGCGACATTACTCCATGGTTGTTCTGAATCTGTCAATGCCTTGTTATTTGACACTTCCAGTCATCGTCTGGATTTGGACTCAATAACGGCTCTTTCTCTTTTGTGATCGGTCAAACCATATTCTCCGCCCGAAATGGAGGCGAGATATCAAATACTATTATTCAGCTTTGCTGAAACAAACCCAGTTTGCTGAAACAAATTGATCGGAGCTCTCCTCCTCGAAGATGATCTTCATACTGTTTTCAAGCCTTTGATGACATAAAAACTCGTATTTTTTTGTTTTGTCGAAGATACGTCTTTAGATGCTAGATTGTCATGCAACCATTTTTTAAATTTCAATTTAATTTTGTTCCTTGATTTTAAAATTTTATTATTTTAATTGGCTTCTTGTTGTTATGGTTGTAATCTATTTATTTTGTAAGTCAAACTTAATTAATAATAAAATTATTTATCTTTAATTTTTCAACCCTAATAAAAATAGAGTTGTCAAATAAACTGGCTTAGTGAATTTGTCGAGCTTATTTAAGCTATCGAACTGAGTTTGAAGAGTTTTTTTTTAAATATTTGGCTCGAGTTGAGACGATCAAATTTAACAAGTCGAGTTTCACGAGTTAAACGTATATAATTAGTATTAATTTATATAAAAATATTTCAATACTCTAAAGTAGAAACGATAATAAACATTTATTATTATAATGTAGATATCTTATACACATATTTAGCAATATAAAAAAGCAATTATTGTTAATACAATATCAATAATGAAAAAGAAAACGAACATGAACATTTTACTAAAACATTTTAATCGTTTACTTATGTGATGATATTCGTTATGGATTAATGCTAAAAGTAACAGCCCGAGTGAAATAGCAGAATCACGATGCTCCATCCAAATCTCATCCAATTTGCTGACCTTCTTCTCCTCTGAAGCACACCATCTCCTCCATTCTGCAAACTCAAAAACGAAAAATCAAAGTTTTTCAGAGTAATAAGCATGTCCGGCCATGAAGTTCATTCTAATGAAAGAGAGGTGCGAGTACCAAATGATTCGGCGACGGCGCCGGCGTCTCATCTTCTGAATCTTGCACAGCCGGTGGAGATGGTGGGCTGCGAACAGTAACGGCTGGGGCTGGGGCTGGAGATGGTGGGTGATGATGCTTTTTACGCTTGTGCTCATCTTTCTTCTTCTTCTTCTTATCTTTCCGCGGCGCCGGAGCAGGGGTGGGAACTGTTTCCGGCGCCGGTGCTGGTGGCTTCTCAACCGGTGGCGACGCAGGTGGTAGATCTGAAGGCGAAGGCACCGGGGCCTCCTCCGCCGGAGCTGGTACAGGCGACGGCGTAAATGGGCCAGGCGCCGGAGGCGTTGAAAGGGTGGGCGTCGGCAACGGCGGTTGAGTCAGTGGCGGTGGTACTGTTGGGCTCTGCAACGGTGCGGACGGCAACGTCATCGGAGAAAGACCCGGCGATTGGCCATTGACGAGGGGTGAGAAGAAGCTGAGAAAAACTAGAAAGCAAAGAGGAAGATAAGAAACCACATCCATGGCTAGAAAAATAAGTGGAGAAAGATTGCAGCGATTAATATAAAAAATGAAGGCTGTTATATGGAAAAGATGAGACCGAGTTTTTCTCCAAATCACTGAAGTTTTGCTTCAAAAACCCTAACTTCTGCTAATGGTTTTGCAGGTTTGCTAGGGTTTTTTCTGGAAAGCAAAGGGGAGAGAGAAGATGTTCACCAACTTTCTGATGGAAAACGCCATTGATGTTGGCTTTCAAGCTGCTTGTTGGTAGCATATCTTAGTTTGTGAACCAAATATAATTTAAAACTACACGAGCTTATTCATACATACGTACGTATACATGCAACGATGCATGCAAAATCCGTACATAAACATAAACCCTAAATCTTAAACTCTAAATGCTACCTACATTTTGGGTTACGTTTTATTCTTTTGTTGTTATTGTATTGCTTGTCTTTGCCAACCAGATTAACTAATTCTCTTAACCTTAGTAATTTTATGTTTTATATTAATTTTGTTTAATTATGTCATATTAATTGGTGTCTCATTTATTGTATATTTTTCAATTTGAATGAACTAGAAAAGATTAATGTTATTTGATTTGGAATAGTTTGTTACATGATATTGAAATTAATTGGCTATTGGATGGATATAAATTTTTGTAAAATGTTATTTTTATCTTGTTACATGTACATGTATCTTGGTTGATATTGCTTGGATGTAATTTAGTTAGTTCAATATGATACTTTTTTTTATTAATTTGGGCATCTCTTTTGCTCCATTGGTTGGACGTAAATTACTAGGTTATTTATTTGATATTATTTTTGAGAATATAGTTTTTTATTTTATTTTTGAATTTTTTTAAAGGTGATTTTTTGATAAATCAACCCACCCAAACTAAACTTTTTCGTGTCAAGTTTAAAATATAGTTGCGGGTTGTGGGCGAGTCTTAAGTTATGACTTACGAACCAAAGATCGATTGAGTCAGTTACAATTGGTTAAAAAATCAACCGACGCCTATCCTTATCCACGACAAACCGATTGCTTAGAGGCACTTTAGTATTGGCAACTCAATATAAGAAAAAATGAAATCTTCGAGACAATCATTTCTGTTGGCAACTGACTTGTTGAGAAGAACAAAATTTCTTAAATAAGTAAATGATACTAAAATTTGTTCGATCTAAATACGAAACTCACCATCTTGCTATGATAAAAGTTCTTGAGAATCAAACGACGCCTTTCGAATCAAAATAAGATGCAGACGCTTATGTGGAAAAACTCATAAGAGGAACAAGTAGCAGAAAAAATTAACTATGAATATTGAAATATAAATACAAGTTTCATGACTTTACCTTATATTAATTTTTAAAGAAAACAAACTTTAATGAGATTAGTAACACAAATGCACTGGCTTGACCGAAATAGAATCCGGGACACACTATAAACTAGAACATAGAAAATAGTTCACATACTTAATTTGCACTAATGATTCATTTTGTTCACAGACGTTTAAAATGAAGTTCTGTCACGCCCCGAAGGGTACCCGAGACAGAACGGGGAACGATCCGGCCCAAAAGGGACGGACCATCCAACCCTTTTTCACTTAGATCCAAGTAAATAAATTAAAGCGGAAGTCTTGTAAGCTCAAATCAAATAATAAAATATCCAAATGAGACATTCAATTTATATCAATCATCCATTAATGTTCCAATAAACCAAACCGCATCAAATTAGAAATAACAAAGTTCAACTAGTAGTCAACCTTAAATAATAAATTGGGTCCTTGAAAAGAAAACGTGAACTAAAGGGAAATCTCCAACTTTACTCCTGAACTTGGGGTTGATGTTCGTCCTGAATATTTCCTGAAAGGGGGAGTCGTTTTGGGGTGAGTCGACTAAACTCAATCGGGATATAATTTTATATTTAATAATCCATAAACAAAACAAAACATGGAATTGAGCATAATCACATATCAAATCAAAGCAATAGATAATATCAGAATCAAAATAAAATCAAAATCAAAATCGACACTCGGCGGTCGCAACCAATAACCCTGTTCAGGTTTAGGGATTCGAAACCCAAGGACACGGCACATTCAGCTGTCCTATTACCCATTTCACAATTTAATAAATCATGCATGCTCGAATTCACAAATTCAACAAAATATTTGTAAAATAATTTTTGGGGCATTCATATCATAGAAAACATAAAATTAATCCCAACCTTTAACTGGACCGTTAGAAATCCACAATACCGAATAACATCCAAAGAACCTCGACAATAATGTTTCCACCAATTTCCTAAATAATTATATCCAAGAAGAAAATCAAATATTCTTCCTTTGCTGAAACTAAATTTCCGAAATCAAATTTCGGGTTTTCTCTCACAAATAATTGATTAGGTTAGGTTTACACGGAAAATAAACATACCTTCGAAAGAGAGGAATCGTTTTCGTTCGGAGATAATGAAATTTGCGAAAACCCCGAATCGATCGGCTAAGAATGGTAAGGATTTGAAGAGGATGGGTTGGGAGAGGGAGAGAAGAAAAGGGGCTCGGGAGGAGGGTTGTAAAAGAAAGAGAGAGAGATATAGGGTTCCCGTCAAAAGTAGGATTATAAAGAGAAAAATGAAGTTTTTGGAATAATGATAAAGAAATAAAGGTAGTTTGGACTTTTCCTTCATTTTATTTTATTTGGGTTTTACAAGTTCAATATTTGATTTCTAATTTGCGTTAAAAGCTGAGAATTTTGGTTCATTCTTGGTCTTGCATGGGATTGGTCAACAAGCTCTTGATATCAAAAACTAACGATTTCAATTGCATGATAATGGATAATTCCATCAAATTCATGCTCAGAGGTGAACCCAGATTCTTGGTTTCTTCTCCAAAAGCCCCCAAATGCGAACTCTCCGTTTCTCGCCATCTCCTCCAAAACCTTCTCGACTTCCTCCACAGAAACCACCGCCATTTCTCCGAAGAAATCATCTTCTGCAACTTTCATGGATTCTCCAATGGAGGGTTCGTAATATCCCAAACAACCCACGTCTCTTTCCGCCATTGTTTCCCCTCCTTTCTTTCTCCGCTGCCTCATCTTTCTCCTGGCTATTATTTTCTTCGTTCTCCTCACCAAACTTCGTGGAAGCTTAACAATGGCGAAGATAATGATTTGCAGAATCAAGCACTGGCAACAGCATGAGATTACAACGCAATCTGCGGCTAGGGAGTTGAAATCCTCCATTGGAAGCAGATGTAGAAAAGAGAGAGAAAGAGAATAAAATAAGGGCACGATAAAAACGTACAAGCAAGGGTGAACCAAAGCTAAAGCTATTTTGCTCGGCTACAGAGAAGGAAGGCTTTACGTATTAAGCTTCAAAGAGAGTAGAATGGAAGTATTAAAAGCTGTGTCATCAGAGAAACCTTCAGTTTCCATCAAATCTCTCAACTTATCGCTGGATTTCCATGGCGTTTTATGAAACTACGTACAATTATCATTGACGTGTTAAAGGGGCACCTCGAACCTGGTTCGAGTCCGGAGCCGGGTTGGGTAAATTTCTTTTTACCTGAAAATTAATAAACTAATAGAAAAAGCCTTCAATTTCGAAAATTGCTCATAAGCCCGATGATTCGGCCTCAATGTCTGCAGCAACTCTATTTTTTAAATTTCAAAATTTATCAATTTACTTAAGTATATACAATAAGATTATTTTAACTTTTTACAACATACATATCGTATTATAAGAATAAATTCTATGCAGTTTCATAAATTTTTAACGTTTACACAACTATTAAAATTTTTATTGTAAAAAAAGAAATAATTTATCAATAATACATTTATAAAAAAAATTCTCATAATTAATATTTTTTCAAAGAGTTAGTCTGTTTACTCTCTTGTCATATCTCTTAATGTATCATCTTATAATTAGATCAATTCAAAATATAAATAATTATTTTTATTTTTATTTATTAAATACATTTGAATCGACTTGATTACACAGATAACACATCATAAAGTATGTTAACAAGGTAACTCTAGAATTACTCTTTCCCAAATGTCTTTTTCAAATTGGTTTTCAGATTTAAATAGGAATATTTATTAGAATTTTTGGACGATATACATAGTTTGACTAAATTACTTCATTTTTTGCAATAAAAAAATTATAACAAATCGTTTAATTGTTAAAAATTCACACAACTTTCATAATATCTTTTTATAATAGTGAAAAAATTAACAAATTTTTTAGTCATTGTAGAAGTAGATAGTGAGGCAAATCGATAAATTAAAAAAGTAAAAAATAAAAATATTTGCTTGCCGACTGTGTGGCTGAGTTGCGGCTATCCGGCTCAAAAAGGAGT
>QAOC01042140.1:0-23433 GCA_003255005.1 Begonia fuchsioides | reverse complement strand
CATCTAGGTTAGGTGCAGAAAATATAAATAACTTACCTCACTTTTTAAGCGATTTCCCCTTTTTATTTCGTTTCTCCCGCTCCGGGCTCGGTTCGATTTCGTTAAACTCCTCTGAAATATCCCAATTTCATTGTATTAGAGAAGGGCATCAAAAACCGAGCGAAAAGACGCGAAAACGGGCCAAAACCGGGCCCAGAAGCTTGCTGCCCGGTTTGGGTTGAACCGGTTCGGGCTGAACCGGTTCGGGTTGAACCGGTTCAACCAAACCGTTGACCGGGTCAACTCTCGGGTCGGGTCAGTCTGACCCTCCCCGGGTTGACCCGACGGGCGCGACCCACGCGCCCGTTCGCCGGCCGACGACGTTTTCCGTCGCCGGCGCCGATTCCGGCCTCCGTTTCCGACGAAATTTATGTCAAAACACTCGTATCGACGAGAGGAACACAACCATACCAATGTTAACGCGAGAAATTAAGATCTGAAAAACCGAAATCGAAACCCTATTCTCTCGGTTTTTCTCCGATTTCTCCTAAAATACGGACTTACCTTTGAATCTGCTTTAAAGGATTGCTCCTCTTTTAGATGCGGACATTTTGACACCTTGATCGTCGAAAATGATCGCCGTTCGCCGGAGATCTCTCTCCCTCTCTTTCTCTCTCGTTTTCGGCGGCGTCGGGGGAAGAAGAAGAATTCATCTTCTTTCTTCTTCTCTCTCCTTTTAACATATTAAAAAAATAACATTTTATAATAATAGATTATTATTAAAACATAATATTCATCTCGTGACGTTTCCAATTTTTCGTTCAATTCTCTCCGTTCCACTCGCAATCCCGACACGATCATGTGTCCACTTATTTCGTAAAATCGACTTTTACGTTACATTCAAAAATCGTAGCTCGATTGCATCCCGAGATAGTCCAATTTATTTAGTTTGACCAAGTCGTCGCACGTGGCATATACGACAAATTTACGTTCCGCATACGACAATTGGTTAGTCAAACTTCGCGAAAAATTTTCCTTGAAATTCGGGATTTAAAATTTTGGGTTATTACAATGACCCTGACCAAGATTTCTTCTGTTTTTAACCATGTCAACAAATGAAGCAGACAGGGGGGGAGGTGGGGATGAAGGCGCATGAAAGCTTGAGGTAGGTCAGGAGGGAGGATGATGCTGGACTCGAGAACACGGGAGGAAGGGAGAGGGGAAATCATGGATGGATTTTCGGATTGGCGGGCTATTAAGGAGACCCTTATCAGTGGAAAGGGGATGGAGGGGAGCTTCTGGGGGCAGGTCCAGGATCGGGAGGGAGGGGGCATAGGAGAGGCTACGGCTTTTTCTTTCAGAGGAGTGTCCTCCGAGAGGAAAAGCTGGGGCAGGGGTGGATCAGGGAAGGAAAGACCAGCTGGAGAGTCCATGGAGGGTGGGGGGAGGGGTCGGGATCAAGTCGGGGGACAGTCACAAAAGCCTTCTTTTTTTCCTTTTTTGAATCTTTAGTGCGTTTCCCAGATTTTGGGGGTTTTGGGACACACGGCTCATCCATTTCAGCCATGAATTCACTGAATAGAATTTTCTTCGGCATGGTGAAAATGGCGGGGAGGTTTGCTGGGGGAAAGGGAGAGGGGACGATTTGCGGAGAGGGAGGACTGGGGGAGAGAGAAGCAGATGACGTGGCTAAAATAACAGGGGGTTAATTAACAAGTATTCAGGAGGGGGAGGGAGAGGGGGGGGGGGGAGCCATGCAGAAGAAATATGGAAAGACGTAAATATTGTGACACGTGGCAGTGAGGCCGTGGATGTGGGTATACCAGTGAAGATCAGAATACTGAAGTAGAAACCCAGCAAAATTTTCAGATTTAAGAACTTTATCTTCAACCCCAGAGAAGCAAACTGAATACCCAGGAAGCGGAATGCCAAAGTTTTCCAATCAGAGAATATCCAGGAGAGCTGGAAAATGTTTAGGGGACGAACCTGAAATGATAATGCAAGAGGCGATTCAGGGAAGTCTGGAATCGCAGAGAGGGAGGACGGGGGAGGGGAGAGGCAGATGACGTGGCTGAAAATAATTAGTAAGCACTCAGGAAGGGGAGGAGGGGGGGAGGTAACTATGCAGAAGAAATGTGGAAGGACGTAAATATTGCGACACGTGGCAGTGAGGGTGTGAAGGTGGGTAATAACTTCCAAATACCCAGGAAGGAAAAAGCCGAGATTGCCAAACAGAGAATATCCAGGAGAACTGGAAAAGGTTTAGGGGACATGGATGAAAGCTACAGAGAATAATTCTCATGCACTCGGGAAGGGGAGGGGGAGGAGGCCTGATGTGCAACCCAAGCACATCACAGATTTAGCCCCGACAAACCCAACGAGCCCGCCCGATTTTTCTAACTTAGTTGCTCATTTTGCAGGTAGCTTAGCCTCGGAAACACCCTCCTAGCATGATCGGGAATGGCCCAAGCATTCCATCACTTGGTCCTCGGCCATTCCCGAGTCCGACACGTTCATCGGGCCACCCACCGGCCCATTCATCGACCACCCCTCGGCGACCAGCAAGTCCAAGGCCGCCGATGTAGCCGAGACTCACTAGAGTCTCGGTCCATAGGAATAAGTGGCCGACGTGAGGGAACGCACAGTCCGATCCTCTTGGATCGTGCACTCTCCCACGGAGCCCAACTCCTCAGCCCACCAACGCCGAGCCCGGCCACCTTAGTTTGTTTTCAGCATTTAGAAGACTAAGTGAAGGAAAGCATGAAGTCTGAAGTTAGAAGACGCTCAATGCACGAGTGGAAGCCCAACACGGCCAAACCTTCCACAAGGCCCGGCCCATTATCGGCCAACCCGAAGACCCTGATCAAACCCTCTCGATAACTTGACTTTATTTGTCAAGTTGTCCATATATATGGTCAAGGAAAGAATCAGATCCAGATTGGTACAAGAAGATAGTTCGGTGACACGCACCATGACCGCCGCGGCACACGTTTAAGGACGTCCACGGTCAACTGAGGCTTTGCTGCCGAATTGACCGTGCCTTTGTCAACTTTTGGACTCTACTGGACAGCTGGAAGACTCACTCCAAAGATAGCACGGACAAATCCCATGATGTCAAAGGAGTGTTCAACCGGCCCAAGCCCACGTGCACCCGACAACCAACCTCCGAACATCCAGCACAACATGCGGGATTCTCAACCGATGCAGACCGGGATTCTATTTCAAAAAGCATGAAGAAGAGGCTGGCAAATTATCTCTAAGATGGCACGAGCGGATATTTCAAGGGACCGAAGATACGGTCCACTAGGCCGA
Source organism: Begonia fuchsioides (assembly GCA_003255005.1). Taxonomy (NCBI): domain Eukaryota; kingdom Viridiplantae; phylum Streptophyta; class Magnoliopsida; order Cucurbitales; family Begoniaceae; genus Begonia; species Begonia fuchsioides. Next base: position 20,142 of record QAOC01042140.1, on the reverse strand, counting down.
AGATACGGCCCACTACGAGCCATGTGCCGAACCCATCACGAGCCTCACGTGCTGTTTATGTTGACCCTCGGCCAAGATCTCAACCAACAGCATGAATCTCGAATAGGATCAATTATCCGACCAATGAAGAACACCTTTGGACTTCCTAAAGTCAACGAGGAGCGTTTGATTAATCCAAAGGCCGAAAGTTTCCTTCTTTTTAGATAGTTAGTTCAATTTTATTTCTTTAAGTATTGTAATCGTTTCCATTGTTGAATAGAGAGAATTTTAGTAAAAATTGTGCATTGCACCTTCTTCCCGAAAGGATCGAAGCTCCCTCTTGATAATTTCCCTCCGGTGAGTTATATCCGGCCGAGTGTTATCAACCCTCGAGTGTTCATCGGTGTGTCATATCTGAGAAGACATTCAAGGTCTACCGAGTTCAATACTTTGATTGCTCAAGTATTGAATTGCCTTCATCCATCTCCTTACACCATCTTCATCCCCGAGCCATCGAATTTCCTCCACAAGCCGATTCCGGTCCATAATTTCACCACCGAGTCATCTCCATAAAATACCGAACCATCTCCGAATTTCCACCACCAAACCCCCTTATTTCCATCACGTTACGCTTCTGCAAACTCCATCTTAAATTGGCCCTAGCCAATTTACCGATCGCCGTACACGCGACCCTCCCGGTTACGTGAAAAGAGACAAGTCCGATAAAGTGTGTGCGATCCTGGTGCCCATAGCACACCAAGCCCATGCAAGAGATATGTGGGCGGACGTAGAAGACAGTGACACTTGGCAGGAAGTCTTAACTTGAACAGGGTAATACCACGGGATTAGGGAATGGAATTTAAGATGGAATCAGAAAACAAGAATGAGGAATAATCAAGCAGGCGATAGGAGTGAACAATGTTCAACGACCAACCAACGCCGGGAATGATCAAAATATCGATTGCTCTCCTGGGGAATGATATCCCTGCAGAGAGATAGAGGGAGAAGGCGGTAGAGGAGTAATGAGAGGATGATGGGTTCCAGGATGATGAGACACGTGGCGAAAGCCGTCGGGAGGCTATAGGTCAGGGAGCAACTCCGGCCCAATTTTTTGGTGAGGAAACTGGAAAAGGAGAGTTGTACGAACAACGGTCAAAGCACACAGGGAATAAAATCAATGACAGGATGTGAAGAGGAGCGTCGGGAGGCAAATCCAAGATCGGGAGGGGGGGAGGGGGGGAGGGGGAGGAGAGGAGTTGGCTTTTCCTTCAAGAGGAATATCCTCTTAAAGGAAAAGATGGGGGAGCAGGAGAGGAGAGCTTTGCTGGAGAGGCAGGGGGAGAGGGCTCGGGATCGTGGCAGGGGGCAGCCGGAGGAGCTTTCTTTTTGCCCTTTTTAGAGTCCTTTGGACACTTAACAGATTTTGAGGGTTTTGAGGCGATCGGCTCTTCAATATCAGCCATGAACTCGCTGAATATAATCTTCTTCGGCATACTGAAGCTTGTTGGGAAAAGCCAGAAAATCCGACTGTGTTTCACGGGCAAGTTTGGGATGCAGAGATCGGGGGAGGAGAGAGGCATATGATGTGGCAGAGAGCTACAGGGTAAATTAATGCACTCGCCATGCAGATGATAGGAGGGGGACGTAGAAAAAAATCGACATGTGGCAGGGTGACTTTATTAAATCTAGGACCAAGCCGGCCGACGTTCGGGGTGGACAAATTCAACCACCCTTGCGGCGATTAATGATTATCGCCACGAGCTGAAAGGCAATCGGGGGATTCGAAACGGCCAGAGAACAACTCCGGCATGATTTTCCGGCAGGATAACTGGAATCAGGGATTATTGAAACAAACAGCGGTCAAGGGGATAACTCACGGAGAAATGGCAGAATACTAAAGGACCAAACCCAAAAAAAACAATCCACGAAATATAACCGCCGTAGATGATAGGCGGCAAGAACTCAAATGTGGGTATTCAGAAGTAGAACATAATCCTGAAGTAATAACCAGAAAACGTAATAATTTAAACTTCAGTCCCGGGAGAGAAAGCCGATAACTTTGCCGAGAATACCCAGGAAGTAAGATGCCGAGAATACAAATCAGGAAAGTTTCGATGGCGGGGAAGTTTGCTGGGAGAAAGCTAGAGGGTCTGATTTTGCGTTTCGGGCTAGGCTGGAATTGCAGAGAGGGAGAGCGGGGGAGGAGAGAGGTAGATGACGTGGCTGGAAGCTACGGGGGATAATTAACATGCACTCGGGAAGGGGAGGGGGAGGAAGCCATGCAGGAGAAATGTGGAGGGACGTAAAAATAGTGGCACGTGGCAGGATGGCTTTGCTTTGGTCAGGGAAATACCACGGGAGTAGGAAATGGTAATTAAGATGGAACCAGAAAACAAGCGGCGTAAGATGTGAACAAAGTTCAACAGTCCGCGTCGGGAATGATCAAAATTCCGATTGCCCACCTAGGGAATGATAGCCCGGCAGAGAGAGAAGGTGGCAGATGAGTAAAGAGAGGATGATGGGTTCCAGGAGAATGGGACACGTGGAGAAAGTCGTCAGAAGGCTGAAGGTCAGGAGCAACTCCGGCCCGATTATCCGGCAAGGAAACCGGAATTAGGAGATTGGCAGTTGAAGCACACAGGGAAATACTCAAGGACCAGAACAGCAATCCGAAGTAAACCCTGGAGAAGATCGTGCTTCTGAAGTAGAAACCCAGAAATAACTTGTAGGTTTAATAAACTTAAACATCCACCCCAGGGAAGAAAACCGAATACCTAGGAGGCAAAAAAAAACGCCGAGAGTACCAAGCAGAGAATACCCAGGAGAACTGGAAAGCACTTAAGGATCAAATCCGAAAAACAATAATCGGGAGAAAATGACCCAGAAGTAGTAACCAGAAATAATTTAAATTTCAGTCCCGCAGGGGGACCCCGGGGGAGAAAACAAGTAGCTTTGCCAAGAAAACCCAGGAAAAATAGTCTGAGAATACCAGACAGAGGAGAATCTGAGGAGATTACAGATAAAGCCGAAAAATGCCTCGGAGGAGATAGTTACCCGGGAAAGCAAACTTCGATGCAAAAACGGGAGTGGAACGCCGAGAGCACCAAACAGAGAATACCCAGGAGAATTGCAAAACACTTACGGAGCAAACCCGAAAAACAATAATCGGGAGTAAAATAACCCAGAGTAGAGGAGAAATCTGGGGAGTTTGCAAATGAAGCCAGAAACCGCCGGGGAGGTATCAGCAACCCGGAAAAGCAAACTTCAAAGCTCCGTAAATGAGAATAATAGATACCCGAAATCCATAGGACCAAAGCATCAAAACCCAGAAGAGAAATACCAGAAGAATGCAGAACTCACCAAACACGGGAGAACCACAGCTAGAGAAAGCTCGAAATACCTAGAAACGACCCGCAAGCAGAAAGTTTCAGATGGATACTCGGAAAACCGACCACTTTCGGGAGGAAAGAAACGATGATAACACTAATCCATAGAAGGGATGAACAGTAGCCGCGATTCAAGAGAGAAGCAAGAAGCCACGAAGAGGAAGGCACCAACAGCGAGGAGAAACCATGAGGAAACGCCAAATCGCCTTGGGGAGAGAATTCTCCTAACCAACCACTTTTACTTTGGACGGGTAAACTTTTTATACTAGCCCGCCCCACCGCAAGCTGCCCCACCACAAGAAAATCCCACTCCGGCTTGGCCCTACAGGTTAGTATACACTGCTTGGCCCTACGCGTATGAAGGATTTTTTTTTTGAGAGGCATGGTTCTAGTCCCCCAGGAGTCGAACCTGAGACCTCTTGGTCCCAAGTCCAACCTCTCCACCAGTTAACCTGGCGCCTGAAGGGTATTGAGAGCTCTTTTTTTTTTTTTGATAAGTAAGTGTGTATAGAAAAGGGAGAAGAGAGAAACATGAGGCCCGAGAAAGAGGAGGAAACCACAAGATGGAGACTCATCCAACAAAACTCGGGGAAGAAAAGGGAGAAGAGAGAAACATGAGGCCCGAGAAAAGAGGAGGAAACCACAAGATGGAGACTCATTCAACAAAACTCGAGGCAGCCATACATTACAACCAAGAGAATTGGAGGGAACCGGGAGGAGAACGGGACAACCAAATCAGCAAATGCAGTCAAAGCAACGAAAGCAAGAAGACTACAAAAGACCAAGATAGAGAGAGCGACCTGCCCTAAGACCAGAGCCAAGCAAAGCAGAAAATAGAGTAACAGGAGAAAATCCAGCTATGAAAGAGATGGCAGAAGAAGGCTATCTTAATCGGAAAGCGAATAATAGGGGAAAGCAAGCAGATCCACCAAGTCAGGGGGAGCGCTTTCGACTCTAGAAGAGAGGGCGGGGTAGACATGGAAAAGAATTTTAAAAACCTTTCTCTCGATGCAATCAGCAACATGTTCCGGGTGAGCGTGAGAGGACTCGAAAAATCTGGAGTTTCTTGCTGCCCATAAGTAATAAACCGTGGCAGCAAGGTGGCATTTAAGGGTAAAGGCTCGTTTTTTGTTTCCCATCTTACCCTCCTTATTAATCCACTTAAGGGTACACGCAATAGTCGACGTTTTCCTTGTGAAGCCAAATTTCAGCTTAACGGTATTCCAGACTTCCTTAGAGAAGCAGCAATCAAAGAACATATGGCTAGATGACTCGGGATGAGAGTTGCAAAAGAGGCAGCCTTCGACGGCATCAAGGAAAGGGAGCCGATCCCTTGTAGCAAGTCGGTTATGGAAGGCAAGCCAAAGGATGAAGCAATGCTTTGGAATATAACATTTACTCCAGATGGCTTTGAAAGTGGGTTTAGCTTTCTTTTTTTTTTTTTGATAAGTAAGAGTATATAGAAAAGGGGGAAGAGAGAAACATGAGGCCCGAGAAAAGAGGAGGAAACCACAAGATGGAGACTCATCCAACAAAACTCGGGGAAGCCAGACATTACAACCAAAAGAATTGGAGGGACCCGGGAGGAGACCGGGACAACCAAATCAGCAAATGCAGCCAAAGCAACAAAGCAAGAAGACTACAAAAGACGAAGATAGAGAGAGCGACCAGCCCTAAGAGCAGAAAACCAAAGTATAAAGACCATAATCAAACACCAACTTAACATGGAATCAAGGGAAGAACGGGTTTAGCTTTCTTGATTCTATGGGTGGTGGTGCATGGCCGTTCTTAGTTGGTGGAGCAACTTGTTGGGTTAATTCTGTTAACGAACAAGACCTCAGCCTGCTAACTAGCTATGCGGAGGTGACCCACCGTGGCCAGTGAACTAGTTTTGCCATGCCTGCCACATCGCGAGAAGTCCACTGAACCTTATCATTAAGAGGAAGGACAAGTCGTAACAAGGTTTCCGTAGGTGAACCTGCGAAAGGATCATTGCCAATTCCTGCAAAATGCAGAGCAACCAGCGAACTAGTTTGTCAAATTCCCACACTACGCGGGACGGTGCGGGGTGTGTCGGAGGTGGTGGCCGCTTTTGTGTGGCCCTGCTTCCCACGCCTCTCGCCCCCTAACGAACCCCGACGCGAGTTACGTCAAGGAATGCGTAACATAGAACGCTTACCCTCGTCCCGATGTTGGGATGCAGGGATACATGCGAACTTGATAAAAATATCGAACGACTCTCGACAACAAATATCTCGGCTCTCGCATCGATGAAGAACATAGTGAAATGCGATACTTGGTGTGAATTGCAGATTCCCATGAACCATTGAGTTTTTTAACACAAGTTGCGCCCGAAGCCTGCTGGCCGAGGGCACGCCTGCCTGGGCATCACGCATCATAGCCTCCGCACCAAAAGAAAAACCGTCAATTGCATGCATCGAAGTAGACTTGTGTTGCTGCTTTTCTCAGGCTTGTTGGGGGAGGTTGTCGGGGCGCGGACATTGGCCTCTTTTGCAAAATCATCGCAATTGGTGTAAAACAGAGTCCTCGACGTCTCGCGGCGCGATCGACGGTGGTTGACATGCTCTCGACGAATACGTTGCACTCGTAAGGTGCGGTTTGGAGAACTCTTGACGACCCTAGTGCGTTGGCTAGTCGAACACGAACGACGGAAAAAAAACTTACATGGATTCCCTTAGTAACGACGAGCGAACCGGGAAATGCCCAGCTTGAGAATCAGGTGCCTACGGCGTCCGAATTGTAGTTTGGAGAAGCGTCCTCAGAGGCGGACCAAGCTCAAGTCCCCTGGAAGGGGGTGCCGGAGAGAGTTAGAGCCCCGTCGTGCTTGGACCCTGTCGCACCATGAGGCGCTATCTACGAGTCGGGTTGTTTGGGAATGCAGCCAAAATCGGGCGGTAAATTCTGTCCAAGGCTAAATATTCACGAGGGACCGATAGCAAACAAGTACCACGAGGGAAAGATGAAAAGGACTTTGAGAAAAGAGTCAAAGAGTACTTGAAATTGTCGGGAGGGAAGTAGATAGAGGGCGGTGGTGCGTCCTGGTCGGATTTGGAACGACGCTGAGCCGGTCTGCCAATCAACTCGAGGCGTAGACCGACGTGGAATGGGGCGGCGTCGCAAGCTGGGGACTTTGTTGGCAGCGCGTACCCTTGGCGTGCTCAGGCATCAGTGCGCTCCAGGTGTCGGCCTATGGGCACCCCATTCGGCCCTTCTTGAAACACGGACCAAGGAGTCTAAGATGTGAGCGAGTGAACGGGTGAGAAAACCCGTGAGGCGCAAGGAAGCTGAGTGGCGGGATCCCCTTGAGGGTTGCACCGCCGACCGTCCTTGATATTCTGAGAAGTGAGCATGCCTGTCGGGACCCAAAAGATGGTGAACTATGCCTGAGCAGTGATGTGCCACGAGACTCGGGCCCTTACTCGACCGGTTCAAGGATGTGTTCCCGGAAGAGCTCCCCTCGGGTTTACCTCCCTTCCGAGGGATTGAGCACCAAATTGACCTCCAACCGGGAGCCACATTGCCCAACCGACCTCCATATCGACTAAACCCGGAAGAGGGCAAGCAGTTACAACGCCAAGTTCAAGAGCTCCTCGAGAAGGGATACATCAAAGAATCCCTAAGTCCTTGCGCGGTACCGGCCCTCCTAGTGCTGAAAAAGGATGGCACGCATCGAATGTGCGTAGATAGCCGTGCCATCAACGACATCACCATCAAGTACCGATTCCCCATGCCTCGGCTTGATGACCTTTAGGACGAACTTAGCGGGGCTAAGATCTTCTCCCTAGTGGATCTTAAGAGCGGATACCATCAAATCTGCATGAAAGAAGGCGACGAATGGAAGACGGCCTTCAAGACAAAGTACGGATTGTTTGAGTGGCTTGTTATGCCATTCGGACTCACTAATGCCCCGAGCACTTTTATGAGGCTTATGAACCACGTCCTCCGGGCCTTTCTTGGCAAATTTATCATCGTTTATTTCGATGATATTCTAGTATATAGCATGGACATACCGAGCCATTTGGAACATTTGGAGCAACTTTTCATCACTTTGTGGCAAGCTCGGCTTTATGGCAACCGAGACAAGTGCGTGTTTGCCCAACGACGCATACACTTTCTCGGCTTTATATTATCTGAAGGCGGCGTTGAAGTGGACCATGAGAAAGTCACGGCCATACGAGATTGGCCCACCCCGAAAGGAGTCACGGACGTGAGGAGTTTCCATGGCCTAGTTAATTTTTACCGACGCTTCATCAAGGGGTTTAGCACCATTGTGGCCCCTTTGACCGAGCTCACCAAAAAGGGAAAGGAATTTGAGTGGACCGAATCGTGCCAAAAAAGTTTTGAGCACATCAAGAAGCGGCTTTGCGAGGCCCCTATTCTTACACTACCAGATTTCAACAAAGTATTCGAGGTGGAGTGTGACGCCTCAGGCACGGGCATAGGAGTGGTCTTAATGCAAGAAGGCCGACCGATTGCCTATTTTAGCAAAAAACTCAAAGGTGCGACTTTAAATTACTCAACTTATGACAAGGAGTTATATTCGCTTATTAGGGCTATTGGAGTGTGGCAACACTATTTGTTGCCTTGGGAATTCATCATACATACCAACCACCAAGCCCTAAAATTTATCAAAAGTCAAGGTACCCCTATATTATTAAGTACAAAAAGGGGGAAACTAATGTTGTGGCCGATGCGTTGTCAAGACGAAGCATCCTATTCACCAAAATGCGGGTAAGATTTTTCGACTTTGAGTGGATCAAGCAACTCTACCGAGAAGACCCCGATTTTGGGCCACATTTTGAGGCCGCCACAAAAGCAGAGTTATCGGGCTACCATTTGACCGACGGCTACCTTATGCGTGGAGGACGGCTATGCATCCCTAAAGGAAGCATCCGTTAGTCTCTCGTAAACGAGGCCCATGGAGGCGGCCTTGCGGGACACTTTGGCGAGAAGAAAACGTGGGAGATGCTTAAGGAACATTTCTATTGGCCCCATTTATTCCGAGACGTGCACCACTTCGTACAAAGGTGCATCGTGTGCAAAAAGGCCAAGAATCAGACATTGGCCCAAGGATTGTACCTTCCACTACCAGTACCGGACCATCCATGGCAAGCCGTGAGCATGGACTTCGTTGTGGGCCTTCCTCGGACAAGCAACCGCAAAGACTCGGTTATGGTGGTGGTTGACCGCTTCTCCAAAATGGCGCATTTCATCCCGTGCCATACCACCAATGATGCCACCTACATTGCGGATCTTTTCTTCAAGGAGATCGTGAGGCTACACGGGGTTCCACATTCCATTGTATCCGATCGCGATGGAAAATTTATAAGTACGTTTTGGATGTCTTTGTGGGCCAAGCTCGGGACCAAACTCTTGTTTAGCTCGGCCTTTCACCCACAAACCGATGGGCAAACGGAAGTGGTCAATAGATCACTTGGAGCTTTGTTAAGAAGCGTGGTCCGAAAGGGGACATCGACTTGGGAAACAAAATTGCCCTTTGTCCAATTTGCCTATAACCGATGCAAGCATAATACCATGGGAATGAGGCCATTTGAGGTGGCCTATGGATTCAACCCGTCGGCACCATCGGATTTGCTGCCGTTACCTAGCCGGGAAATTGACAACCCCGACGGGCAGCATAAGGCCGAGATCATCCAAAAATTACACGAGAGGGTTAAAAAGACTATTGAGCGTAAGAATGAGAAATATGCATCCTCGGCCAACAAGAAAAGGAAAGAGAAGATTTTACGAGTAGGGGATCTTGTGTGGCTAAAGACTCGGCATTTTAAACACAAACATGCCAAATTGCTTCCAAGGGCCGAGGGACCCTTCTGAGTGGCCGAGCAAATTAACCTGAACGCGTACAAGATTAACCTTCCTGGCGAACCCAAGGTATTAGTCATGGCTAATGTGCAAGACTTATCCCCATACTTAGACGAGGACATTCATGAAGAGGAGGACCCCGAGAGTGGAGATTTGGGGGCAAATCCTCAAGTACCCCGGGAGGATGATGTGCCACGAGACTAGGGCCCAACGGACCGAGAATTTTATACTAACTTGGTTGTTCGTTTTGTAAGAACCATATCCTCGGAAACACCTTCAGATTTAGACCGAGATCGACCCAAGACGAGCATCACGAGGCTGCCTGATTTAGACACGGCAGGCCGCACCGTGACCGCGCCTCACGGACCAGCCGACACGGCCCATGCCGACACGGCCCACGCCGAGTCCCATTAAGGGGCTCGGCCATCTTCAATAAGTGGTCGAGCGCCACATTTCCTTTCAGCAAATAAAGAGTTAGAAGAGTAAGAAGAGCAAGCCCAAGACACGGGAAGATGGATTAAAAGGCCCGCGATCCAACAAGGCCGAGACCCATGTGACACTTAAGGAAAGCCGTGTGCACTTATCAATTTCGATCGTGCCAAATTCTTACGGAAGGAGCATATTAGCGGGAAAATAACAACTAGAGAGATAAGGGGAAATTCGCACACGCAAAATCCCATGAGACTCGGAGATCACGATTGTCACGAGCAAATCCCGAGAATCACGGGATTTCCTTTAGCGCACACCAACCGCGCCCGCCTCAGCGAACTCGACAGCGCACGCCTACGCGCACCCGACTGTGACCCGGCCGCGCCCACATCCTCTACAAGTGCGACGCGCTCCTCCGCACACCCGGACCCGACTACACCCAGACGGCACGCAATCCTGGAAATCCCGCGCCACCTCACCGATCCGAGTCTTCTCAATCCGAGACGTCCAACCGATCAACGACTTACAATTCTTACTTAGTATTTTTCCTTTTATGTTTTTGTTTATTTAAGGGGCATCTCGCCTCTATTGAACTTAGAGAATTTTCAAATCAAAATTGTGTTTACACACCTTCAACCTTCGGTCGAAGCTCTCCCTCGTCGATCCTTCTCCGGTGCGTCACATCCGGCAAAGTCTTGGCAACCCTTGTGAGTGAACGGTGCGTCATATCCGATTGCTAGCATAGTCTACCAATTTGAATACTTATTCGTTCAAGTGTTCAAAGCGTCACCTCCACCTCCATAAAACTATACTTCTCCGAATACCCATTCCAATCTCCCGAACGACCACTTTTACCAATTTCAGTCCATACTCTTCCCTCCGAACCACATTCGTTTTTTATCCGAGCCATTCCCATATTTTCACCTTCAATCCGCCTTATTTCCATCTCATTACACTGCCACACCACAACTCCACAAATTGCCCGACCCGATTTTCCGACCGCAGTGCACAATACCTCACCCGAGGCACGTACACGCTCATCTTCTGACCACGGTGCACCGCTCATCGATTGACGACACTGATGTGCAACGGCGGGGTGTTTTGCACGTTGTGATCGATGGGCGTGCGCGCGAGCTAGATTGGCTCGGGCGTTTGGTGAATGGTGATTGGAATGGTCGGTAATGTGGGGTTTTGCGGAAGCTACAAGGTTAAAATAGTGAGATGGCACGGATGATATGATCGGATGATCGGGAAGGTTGATGATGGCTCGGGGATAGTGTGGATTATGGATGAATCAGATGATGAAGATGATGTCGGACGATTTGGAGGCTTGAGCAATCAAAGGATCCAAATCGGTAGACCTTGGAGAAGACTCGGATATGACGCACCGAGGGTTCGACAAGGGTTGACGGAAGCTTGGCCGGATTTGACTCACCGGAGAAGTAACGTCGTTTGAGAGAATTATCAAAAAGGCTTAAAGCTCTTGTATTGATAAAAATTCGCTAAGTAAAAAGTAAGTCTAGTGTTCTTTAAATAAACAAAGCTAAACAAAAAATTAGAGAACTAGTAATCTCAAGCCATCGGATGAATTGGACGTCTCGGATGATTCGGCATGGAAAATCCAGGAGGTGCGTCATGGTTCGGGTGTGCTGCGTTGCGGGTGCGCTATCGGGTGCGCTGGCGGGTGCAGTGCTCTGGCGGGCGCGCTGGCGGGCGCACTGTCGGGTGCCCTCGGGTGCGCTCAGCCGAGGAGTGTATCTCCGAACTTCATGGGATTTGATACGTGCGAATCTCTCCAAATCTTCTCGGTTGTTATTTTCCAACTAAGGCATATCGTCCATGAAGATTTGACACGAGCAAATTTGAAGGATGCATTGGGCTTCCTTGAGTGTTGCATGGGCCTCGGTCTGAGTTGTGTCTTGGGCTGGAAATCCGTCCTCTTGACATTTGGGCTTGATCCTCTTCATTCTCTAAGTCTCTAAGTGCTGAAGGGAAATGTGGCGCTCGGCCACTTATTGAAGATGGCCGAGACCCTAATGGACCTCGGCGTGGGCCGTGTCACGTGGCCCGGTAGATCCGTCGATGGTGCGCGCCGTGGTCTCGTGTCCGGCGTCATGGGCCATCTTGTCCGGCCCGGTGTGAGCGGTCAAGGTGAACGCCATGGTCGTCGTCCCAGCGTGTGCGGTGTCCTACCCAGCGTGTGCGGTCAAGCTCGTATGTCCCGCGGCATGGGCCGCCATGTCCGGCCCAGTGTATGCGGTCAAGGTCGAGGCGTGTGCGGTCAAGGTCGCTAGCCCCGCGTCATGGGCCGCCATGTCCGGCCAGGCGTGGTCGGTCACGTTCGTGTCCAGCCATGTGATGGACGTCTTGGGCCTTTCTTGGTCGTTCTCCGTGGGTGACTCCGAGGTTATGTTTCCTACAAAATAATCAACTAAGTTAGCATAAAACACTCAGCCCAATGGGGAGGAGTCCCATTGTACATCAGGCACATCAAGCAGGGCGAAGCCAGAGGAAACTCTGGTGGAGGTTCGCAGCGATACTGATGTGCAAATCGTTCGTCTTACTTGGGTATAGGGGCGAAAGACTAATCAAACTGTCTAGTAGCTGCTTCCCTCTGAAGTTTCCCTTAGGATAGCTGGAGCCCATGGGCAAGTTCTCTCGGGTAAAGCCAATGATTAGAGGCATCGGGGGCACAACGCCCTCGACCTATTCTCAAACTTTAAATAGGTAGGACGGCACAACTGCTTTGTTGAGCCGTGCCACGGAATCGAGAGCTCCAAGTGGGCCATTTTTGGTAAGCAGAACTAGCGATGCGGGACAAACCAAAAGACGGGTTACGGTGCCCAACAACACACTAACCTAGTACCCACAAAGGGTGTTGGTCGATTAAGACAGCATAACGGTGGTCATGGAAGTCGAAATCCACTAAGGAGTGTGTAACAAATCCCCTGCCGAATCAACTAGCCCCTACAATGGATGGCGCTGAAGCGCGCAACCTATACACGGCCATCGGGGCAAGTATCAGGCTCTGATGAGTAGGAGGGAGCGGCGGTTGCCGCAAAACCTGGGGCGAGAGCCCGGGCGGAGCGGCCGTTGGTGCAAATCTTGGTGGTAGTAGCAAATATTCAAATGAGAACTTTGAAGGCCGAAGAGGGGAAATGTTCTATGTAAACAGCACTTGCACATGGGTTAGTCGATCCTAAAAGACAGGGCAATCTCGTCTGACAGCGCCCAGCACGAGAGCATCGAAAGGGAATCAGGTTAAAATTCCTGAACCAGGACGTGGCGGCTGATGGCAACGTTAGGGAGTCCGGAGACATCGTCGGGGACCTCGAGAAGAGTTATCTTTTCTGTTTAGCAGCCTGCCCATCGTGGAAACGACTGAGCCGGAGGTAGGGTCCTGCGGCTGGAAGAGCACCACACGTCGTGCGGTGTTCGGTACATCCTCGACGGCCCTTGAAAATTTGGAGGACCGAGTGCCTCCCACGCCTGGTCGTACTCATAACCGCATCAGGTCTCCAAGGTGAACAACCTTTGGTCGGATGAACAATGTAGGCAAGGGAAGTTGACAAAATGGATCCGTAACCTCGGGAAAAGGATTGGCTCTGAGGGCTGGGCATGGCGGTCCATGTCTCAAATTCGTCGGTTGTCGATGGACTACTCGAGCTGCTCTCTCGGTGAGAGCTGGTCGTCGCATGTCGGCCGGGGGACAGACTGGGAACGGCTCCTTCAGGGGGCTTCCCCGAGCATCAAAAAATTGACTCAGAACTGGTACAGACAAGGGGAATCCGACTGTTTAATTAAAAAAAAGCATTGCGATGGTCCTTGCGGATGCTGACGCAATGTGATTTCTGCCCAGTGCAATGAATGTCAAAGTGAAGAAATTCAACCAAGCGCGTGTAAACGGCGGGAGTAACTATGACTCTCTTAAGGTAGCCAAATGCCTCGTCATCTAGTTAGTGACACGCATGAATGGATTAACGAGATTCCCACTAACCCTGTCTACTATCCATCGAAACAACAGACAAGGGAACGGGCTTGGCAGAATCAGCGGGGAAAGAGGACCTTGTTGAGCTTGACTGTAGTCCGACTCTATGAAATGACTTGAGAGGTGTAGGATATGTGGGAGCCAGAAATGGCAAAATTGAAATAACACTACTTTTAACGTTATTTTACTTATTCCATGAATCGGAAGCGGGGCAACGCCCCTCTTTTTGGACCCAAGGCCCACCTCAACGGGTCGATCCGTGCAGAAGATATTCTCAGGTCAGGAGTTTGGCTGGGGCAGCACATCTGTTAAAAGATAGAGGTGTCAGAAAAGTTACCACAGGGATTACTGGCTTGTGGCAGCCAAGCGTTCATAGTGAAGTTGCTTTTTGATCCTTCGATGTCGGCTCTTCCTATCATTGTGAAGCAGAATTCACCAAGTGTTGGATTGTTCACCCACCAATAGGGAACTTGAGCTGGGTTTAGACAGTCGTGAGATGGGTTAGTTTTACCCTACTGACGACAGTGTCGCAATAGTAATTCAACCTAGTATGAGAGGAACCATTGATTCGCACAATTGGTCATCGCGCTTGGTTAAAAAGCCAGTGGTGCAAAGCTACCGTGCACTGGATTATGACTGAACGCCTCTAAGTCAGAATCTTGGCTAGAAGCAACGCACGCACCTGCCGCCTAATCGCCGACCAGCAGTAGGGCACAAGTCGTTGGCCAAGCCCTCGCAACCGAGCCGTTGAGCAGGCCACCTTGAAGTGTTATTTCAACCGAGCGGCAGGTAGAATCCTTTGTAGACGACTTAAATACGCAGCAGGTAGAATCCTTTGTAGACGACTTCAACCGAGCGGCAGGTAGAATCTTTTGGAAGCCATGACCAAGGGTCATTGTGACGAGCGTAGGCACGATCAAGAAGGTTGAATATAACTTTTCTATCTTCATGTTCCAATTTTTTTCAAAAAAGTCCAGACTCCACTAATTGATATTGATGAGTTCTTCGAGTACACTAGCAGGTGTAGAGGCCTTACCATCAACAACATCTCCTCCTTAAAGGTTTGACAATATCATGTCCATGATACTAACATTATTATCATTCTAGGAAAATTTTAATGTTTATCAACAAGTTTTTGTAATCTTAATCTTTTTGAGGTTATGCTGCAAGTAAATAATCAAATAGGGTAAATAAAAATAAAAAATTACCAAATTTGAAACTGATACTCCTAAGTAGTAACCCCAAACTAAATAAACTTATTGAAAGAGAAAAATTATGTGCATTTTGAAAGATTTTTAAGTGATTCTTAAACCCTAATCGAGGATCATTAAGAACAACCTTTTTTATCACCATATAGTATGTTACAATTTATTAAGCCTGTTGTCGGGATATGAAATATAAATAAGCATGATAATTAGGCTTAGATTTAATCTTCATCCAAAGGGTTAAAAGAATAATTGGGTTCTCTTTCGCATGTTTCTTTTCTTAAAGGATTTAGAAATCAAATCCTTGACTTATTAAAGCGTTGGGTCCCTCCATTATGATGAAACCCTTGGTAAATATGCAAAGATGCAGAAGGAAAATATTTCTTTTTCTTCTACATCCTTGCGCACAACAAGATCTCAGATCTTGATGTAATTTTACAGCGTGAATAAAATATTCCTGGTTTTTTTATTACATCTACTATTATTTTTCTTATCGGCTATTTAGTGGTGTAATTGTACTTTGTGAGTAAGTTCTGTCTAAGAATAAGTTCAGTACTCTCCACGATTATTCGATATTCGCTATTGTGGTAGGAAAAGTTAAAACTGAAAAAATTTAATATAAATAATTTCTCTATGTGGAATGTTAAAACAAAAGTTATATTGTGGATAAATGGGATACTATAGCCATCGGTGATAGAATAGAGAACATTGTACATTGGAAATGATATAGAATAGATGTAGATGCTATTTCTATTTTACATCTGGCTCTTGCAGATGATATTTTATTAGAATTATCAAAATTAACTATTGCAAGTATGTTTGGGATATGCTGACAGAGTTGTACGAGGTAGAGTCTTTGCATAATATAATTTTCTTGAAAAACATTATATACTCTTCAAGTGTAGGTCAACTTCAGATGCAGAACACATCAATACTTTCAATACGCTATATACTCAACTCACAACAATGAAGCAAAAAATCAACTCTAATAAAAGAACTGAATTTTACTTTAGAGTTTCCAAAATCATATGAAAATCTAATTAAAAAAATTTTATGAGCAGTGTTTTAAAAAGATTGAAATTCAAAGACGTTACATATGCAATTATTGCAGAAGAAAGCAAACAAAAGAACGACGACCACTCTATGGACATCTTATCTATAATGAGAGGAAAATCATATAAATGGAGCTACCACGTGAGGAAGGTCAAAATCAAATAGTAAAAAATGTGCTATCATTGTAGCAAGACGGGCCGCATGAAAAAGATCTGCTAGAAAATGAAGAAAGAATGCAAAATAAGTTCTAAAGAAGAGGAGAAGAATAAGACTGTGAGTGCCTATGATGGAGAAGATGTATTTATTTGTAAAGATGCATCAACCTCATGACCAGAGAATCATGTTGGGTATGTGACTATGGTGAATCGTATCACGTTATCGTAAAGAAATAATATTTTATATGTTATGGCAATTTTGGCATTGACCAAATGGGGAATAATAATGTGTCCAAAATAATTTGATAGGGTGACATTTGTATCAAGACCAAAACATGTTACGAGTTGGTTCTCTAAGATGTCCAAAATGTTTTGGATATTAGATTTGGCAATCTTTGGACTTTGCGCTAGAGTTTAGAGCTTAGGGTGTTGGACTTAAGGCATAAGGGTTAGTGCTTAGGAGTTGGAGTGTAGTGCGTAGGTCTTAAGGTATAGGTCTTAGGTCTTTGGGAATAAAGCATCAGGTATATTGCTTTGAGCTTTAGGTTTAGGGCTTATTGCTTAGAGGTTAGACTTTAAGGGTTAATCTTAAGTCTTAGAGCTTGATGCTTAAGGCTTATAGTTAGGACTTACAACAGAGGGCTTACGACATAGGGCTTTGTAATTTATAGTTTTTATTTAGGGCTTGAGGCATATGGTTTAGAGCTTAGGGTTTATGGCTTAGGATTTAGGGCGTAGGACTTAGGGCTTACGGTATAGGGCTTAGGGCTTTGGACATAGGCAATAAGACTTATCGTTTAGGGCTTTAGCTTAGGGCTTAAGACTTTTAGCTTAGGGCCTAGGCATTAAGGCAGGGACAATGTCTAGGGCTTCGCACATATGGCTTTGGAGCCATGGGGTAGGGCTTAACGCTTATGGTTATAATGTGCCACATTTGGAACAAATTGAAGTACCAATTAAAGAAACCTCAAGGAGAATCTTATGGTTACTTGTCTAGGGCTTAACGCTTATGGTTACTTGTTTGCTCGTTTTGTAAGTAAATACATGGAGAATATTGAAAAGAAAAAAGCTTCCTTGGAGGACAAAGAATTCACATATTATATGAAAACTTGGGAAAAAAATAATCGGCCAACCAAACTCTCCCATTGTTGAGCATGTTAGAAGCCTAACAAAACCGCCCATGATAAACATTTTTTACATGTTTGCTTAGCCATTTTTGAAGATAATAGTATGTTGTGGAGGGCTTCTTTTGGGAGTCTCCAGCAACCCACTTTTTGCAAGAATTTGGTTGGTGTCTCTCATTTGACCTTACCTTCTTCCAATTAGAAAAAAGCTGGCAAAATCTTCTTCTCCCATTTGTTTCCAAATACTCACCTTTCATATCATTTTTTTTTTGCAGCCAGCAAGTGATAAGTCTTCTACTTTTTATCACAATCACCTCATCCAATGAGATCTCAAAAAAATCCCTACGAGCCAACTATTCTTTTCATATCATCTTTTTGCAGCCACCCACTGATAAGACTTCACCTTTTTATCACATTATCCTCATCCAATGAGATCTTAGCAAAACTTCCAGCAAGACTTCCACCCTTCTTCTCACCTCCACCCTTCTTATCACCTCCACCTCCTCCAATCACGTGTGGACATGATAGGAAACACACTATTTGTTAACCTATTTTAGCTAGCCCTACGCAAAAACGTGATGCATGTAATTTAGAGGATATATAAGCCCTCCTTCGCATATTTTGTAGAGGTTATTGAACCCATAATATTCAAAGAATTTTCATGCTTTAGTTTGTGTAGGAATCCCCCGAACACCATTTTATTCCATTCGATGAGTAATATCTGTGTGTGTGTCAGAGTTTTATCATCTTGTTGGTAGTTATCGGCTTAGTGACTTGCTATAATCTTCCCTAATTCGTACAAGAGGGATTCAAGAGTAAGATTGTAGATTTGTTTTATTTTCTTTTATTTCTCCGCCATCCGTGTTATGTTGTCAAGTAACGTGGTACTTCATTTTGTATCATAGCCATCCTCTTTCCATTAATGCCAATTTTTACCTAGTATCATACTCTAAGTGTTACCATGATGACAAGGACTACAACCAATAACAACCAAGCCCATGTAACGAACGAACAAGAAAAAGCAACCACTAGTCGAGCCGGTGAGCCAAATCTTCAAGGTTAGATTGATGATTTGTCTACAACCTTCCAGTGACTAATAAGAAAAGTAGGGAGTTAAATGAGTGAATTGAAAACAATGAGAAGAGTTCCACAAATAAATTCTGTGGAAGAAGTTTCACTCGATGATGAAGAGGAGCACAATGTGTTTCCTAACTATAAGTGTGGCACTGATAAAGAATTGAAAGCACATTAAGGTTTTTTTACCTCCATTTAATGGCAATGGTAATGGTAATGTGTTTCTGGATTTATTGGATAAAGTGGAGAAGGTCTTCAAGTTCCACAACTATTGATAAAAAGCAAAAATACAACTGGTAGCTTTAGAATTATCTTGATATGCACATTTGTGGCGGGAGAATGGTAAGTCCTAAAGGAGATGAGACAATGATCAAGAGCCTATGACTTGGCGATTGATAAAGTTATTGATGAGAAAAAGTTTTGTACCATTGCATTAACGATCAGAACTTATGTTACCATCACAAAGCTTTAAGCAAGGAGCTTCAATGGTTGAAGAATACCTCACTAAGTTTGGACTTTTGAAAATGAGGTGCGTATTTGAATCACCTAAAGAATTGGTGCTTGCATAGTATGTAAAGGGGCTCAAGAAATGGATTGGTGATATTGTGGAATTACATGCTTTTGAATCAATGGAAAGTTAAGTCCAATTAGCCTTGAAACTAGAGAGGCAAATAAAATGAAAGGGAAAGGAAGTCAGTACCCGATTCACTCCTAAGCCAAACACATAATTCATACTTGCACAATAATTAAAGAAAAGGGACAATTTGCAAGGCATTTGCATCTAGCTTGGCCTTCAGCATTTGCAAGATAGTGGAGACGAAGAAGGAAAACCAAGAAAATACACAACAAAGAGTTCGGGAGATAAAAGTGTTTCAAATTCCTTGGCCTTAGGCATATAGCTTCACAATGCCTCGATAAAAGAGTTATGTTGATTTGTGAAGATAGTAAAGAAGTTCTTAGGGAAGATGAAGAAGTAAAGATGTTGATTGACGAAGACGAACTAAATGAGAAAGTTTTCCGAGACAAGAGGGACCCCTGTAACAACCCTCATTACATGCATAGTCTTACCATATATGTATAGGTGTAAAATGTACAGTTAATGTGATGCATTTCAAAAAAGTGTACATAAGTGCGTGATCGCAGACACTTGCATGAATCGGTTAGCCGATTCATGTAAAATGCAAGTGGCTCAAATTTTATCAAAGTTTTTTACAAGGGGTCAAAGCATAAATATTAAAGTAAAGTGAGGTGATTGAAGAATTTGGGAAGCAACTTAAAAGGGAGGGGTCAAATGGTATAACCTTAATACAATTGAAAGTTTTAATTAAAATGCCTAAGGTACTTCTTTAACATAAAATCCAAAGACCATAAGCTCCTTTTAAAGTGAGTTAAAGTTGAATGAAGATTAAGGGGAGAAACTTAAAAGGGAGGGGTTAAATGGTATAGAAACACCTCCTACTATGGCCACCTCCACCTTAAATACCATTATATGTTTTAACTATATCACCTAAAGTCTTCCTTCAGCTTAAAAATCCACGAGTATCAGCTCTCCGTCACCCCATTCTCTTTGTTTTTAGGTGTTTAAGTTTAATCTTGGTTAGAAGTGAAAGTGTGTTGTTAGCTTTAAAAGGTTTTAGAAGCAATCAATTATTTTTGATGATAACTATCTAAGATAAAATTTAAGTTTTAGCAAGTGCAGCTAGGTTCGTAGAAGAACATATGTCGACAGGAGAGCACGTATGTCGACCGCTCTAAGTCCAGAGAATGATCGTATGTCGACCGGACGACACTTATGTCGACCGCTTAAGAACCAGAGAAGATACATATGTCGACCGTCATCAATTATGTCGACCGGTGAAAATCCAAAGGCATACAATGTTAAGAACTTATGTCGACCGCCAGATA
>QAOC01042122.1:0-13250 GCA_003255005.1 Begonia fuchsioides | reverse complement strand
TTGAAAGTAAGTCAAGAAGATAGACTAAGCAGATAAACATATCATTACTCATTACAGAATTTAAAACTTGCGTAAAGCTTTTACAAGAAAAGAAAACACATGCAAAGCAGATAACACATGCAAAGCACATAATTCTATTGAATCCGTTAGAATTTAATGACCCAAATATTAAGTGGATTCATCGAGCACACATAATCAATATTAAAGTTTTTAGATTTACTGCACGTTTAAGAGTTTTCCTAGAAAATCTGTGTCCATATTATTCCCGAGTTTACTCTTCTTTTTTTCGTTTGATTCTCGATGAATCACATGGATTTTGTGTTATGTCTTTTTCTTAATAGCTCGACAGTTGACACATACATAAACTAGTATTTTTATTTTAATTAATTTTGTTTCGCGACAAGTGGTTTAGCTCTATATAAAGCTCAATAAAATCTTTTCTTTACTATATGATCGGGTTGGGATCCAACTTTTATAGAAATGACCCATTAGATGCTATCGATTAATAGATCAAATTTAACTTTTTTTAAAAAAAAATAATTGAGTTTTAGTCGATTCTGGTTCAAAACCCGAGAATTTGAATTTTACCAAAATGAATGTGAACTCGAATCAGATTGAGTTAATTATTTGGTTGATTATAGTTCATATCTAATTTCATAAAACTTACCAATTCAATCAGATATATTTTCTATCAACAGTAGGAGTCTATTTTTATAAGCATCTTTTTATGACATAATGATTTAGACAACATTTCTAATACTATTTTCGGTTGTTGCGAAGCGTCCAAACCATTACACTCACTATGCATGAATTTGAAATCGAGGTTAATTAGTTAAGTTCAAATAAGTGCAGCCCTTTGGTCAACCTACATTCAATCGATCATAATACATGTCACATTTCGACGAGTTATCAAACTGGAGTAAGACGTTTCGATACCTGTCACGGTCCAAGTAGTGTTGACATACAATATTTGCAAAACGTAAAATGAACGTCAATGTGCTTTATGAGCAAATTTGTGCTCGACAACACAATTTTAAGATCAAACTAAAAATTTTCAAATATGTTCCTAAAGATTCGTCCGTCTACTTATAATTAATTTGTTTAATATTGAGCCAATTGTTTGATAAATTCAAGATGGAACGAAATTCTCCGAGTCTCATGGTACACAACTGTATCTTGATGTATGCAATTTCAACTATGACCGAACTGAACTTGATACGAAGAATTTTTTGTTCATACTGTTTTTGAAAATTTAAAATTAATCATAGGTTGTAATTTTCATTGTTCATTAATCAAATTATGAATATCGCGGGTTAGTAATTATTTTGAAGGGAAAATGTAAAATAAAACTCGAGGTTTAGATATTTGTAAGACAAACTATAAAATTTAAAATGAATAATTGAAATCTAAAAGCACTCCTCGTGGAGACATGACCATAGGAGCCCATTCTTGGCAAAATAGGATCCAATAATATGGGCCAAGCGGGCAAACAACAAAACTTTGGACGTCCCATGTCTAGATTCAGTGGGTTGATTTGGGAAAAATTAGATTCGAACTTAACTAATTGTATAATTGACTCGAATTAAAATTAATTTAAAATCTTAAGCTGATTTTGATTTGAGTTCAATTTTGGTTTTGTAAAGTTTAAATCCACCAATTACTAGACTTAAGCCAATTAAAATTTAATAATTTCTCATAATTATGACTGGATCGATTAAGTGACCTAATCTAGTAGGTAAATTTATAAAAATTAGATTCGAACTAAAACTAATCAAATAAATAATCTGATATGAACATACATAAATTTTGAATGTTTTAATTTTAGTTCATATTAATTTAAAAAAAAATAGATTTGATCTAATGTGACCCAAATAGTCGGTTTGATAGATCGATCACATTGTTACTTCTACTCAAAACAGATTGTCGCCTAAATTGTTTATTTTAAAATTTAGATTTATGTTGTACACGGAGTCTATTAAGAGTTAGATTTTAACCTTATTTAAAATTTTGATTTTTCTTGTAAACTAATTTTGCTCGATTAATTTGTTAAACTGAAGTTATTTGTAATTTGATAATTTGAATTTACAAATACGAACATGGTGAGAAATCCAATCGCCGTTGATGAGAGCAAGGAAGGGTTCGGGCTCTCACAGGAAGGGTTTCTGTGGAGCTCTTTTCCATCCATGGTGGCTGTTTCGCTGGACTGCGGCGATGGATCCCTATTGAGGTCCGGGGAAGAACCTTTGGAGCTCGGAGATGCCTCATCTTCCTCCAATTTCTTCGACTCAACTGAGGTAGTCTTCAATCTGGAACTCATCTTAAAACTCGGATTTTGGTTTGTTCTGAAATTTGAATTGGGAGCTCTGGAATGGATGTTGATCCCGGGCTCGGTTGCTTTAAATTGGGTTTTTGAAAATTGAGGGGCAACTTCATGTTCTTAGTGTAAAACTTTACGGTTTGGAGAATGCAATTTCTGTTCGATTGTGAATATATTAGGTTCTTTGCATTGAAACTGGATTGTTCCCATACTTTTTCCTAGTGCTCATTTGTTTTGATTGAAAATCTGAGTTTGTGAATGATCGTGGAGCAACAGGAATTCAATATATCTATCTATTATTTTTCTCTTGATAGCTGCCTGGTAGGGAAGAAATTTGGGACTCAGGAGATGTGTTAGAAAAAAAGGAGATTTTTTTCACAACCTTTCCCCCTTGAATTCAAAACAGTTTTTGAAAATATATTTTTGACTTTTGTGTAAATCGTTTCCTAGCATTTCTTTCTGAAATAGTGAATCGGATCCAATGATTCCCGGTGTGTTTCTTAGTCTTTTTTTTTGTGAACTATATACGCAAGCAAATCTCAATTAGGTTGATTCTTTTTTCAGAAAAAAAATGTATTTGGTAGACGTTTTTTTTTGTTCTATTAAATTTATGTCTTAAATTCATAACAAACCTAGTAACAGAAGATTGTTGGTGAAGTATTCTTATGTTATCAGTTTGTTTTTTTTTGCCTTTTCAAATGTAAAGGAAACTCATTTGCACACAAAAAGAACTGGGAATGTTGAGTTTATTGGTAGGACTTCAGAGGCTACAGAACCAAGAATTTTAGAGGTTCCCAAGGTATCTGAAAATGCAGAAGAGGCTGTTATTGCTAGTACCAGTCAGCATGAAGGTAGTATTGTATTCTTTACTTCATAAGAACCATTTAGTTTAAAATTGTTTAGTTAGAACCATTACAGTTTTAGATTATGGATCAAATAGTTCTGGTATAATCCCTGATCTTTATTTATACAAGTTGACATTTTTTTAGGAAATTCATGTGCTGAGGCTGCTGTGGAGTCTGTAGTCGAAGGTGAAGGCAATCCTTGCACGGACCAGGCTCCTCTAGTATGATACTAAATCTTCTCTGATGTTTTTCAATCTTCATTATCTGCCTCTTCATTCTGCTTTTATGTTTTTTATCCTCTTAACTTGTGGAATCAGTTAGCGTTAAATTTGGTTTCAAGTTTTGTAATTTCTTTTTTGTTCTACCCCAGTTACATTTTGTGAATATGGTTCTTTGATTCGATTTTTTTTCTTAAAATATCAGTTCTATATCCCATGGCCACTATAAAGATTCTTCTCTCTCCGTCTCTCCAATTATCCCTCCATTTCCCTTTTTCTTCATGTGTTTGTGTGTATTGATTGATTTTTTCTAATTTTTTACTGAAACTGGACAAAATAAGAAATACATTGAACTTAGGATGATGCTAGTTAGACATCACGAACAGAAATCTCACTTCCATCCACTTACTCAGGTACCTATGAACTCAGAAGTTGTGACACCTTCACTTGCAGCTGAAGATATGAAATTGAGGCAACAAGCACTAAGGTAATTCAATTCATGAATATTGAGAGTAATTGATGAAAACTGATGGTAGTTCTGTAAGGTTATCCTCCAGTAAAACCTTCTCATTCATCATGATTTTTCTCTGATCACATGTTTACTCTTGTGCCTTTTATCTTAAGAGAACATGCTGGCAAGAGAAAAGAAGAGGAAGAAAAGAAAACAGAAAGACGAAAGGAAAAGGTGGCTTTAATTTTGCTTATTACATACATCTGTATTTTGCATAGAACTTGCAAAGAAAGCTTTTAAATATGGAATTGATTCTACCAATGGGTTTTTTTTGTGTTGAAGTAATTTCTGTCTGGTTGTTAATTCTACTTATAAATTTTAACTATGTTTCAATCATTTCTTCAACTATAGATAGCTTACTAATTGCATTGTAATTTTTTTTTAATCCTTTCATATTTTGATGCTAATTTTTGCAAGCCAAGTGTGGAGATTGGTTTTTAATAGGTTGAGGTTGTTCTATCCCGTTGGATATTTTTGTATAGTTTACTTGTAAAGAAAGAAAACTTATGAACAACTTCATGCATTAGTAATTTGCTGTAATAATTTCTGCACATGTATGTTTTTGATAACTAATCCCGATAGAATTTCTATCATTAATTGAAAAGTATCAGTACTAAAACTTTGGATTCTTTGAAGAAGTTCAAAGGATGCACTTGAATCTGGTTTCCAGCTTTCTTGAAACGGTCCACTAATCCAATAATTATTTTTCGATGTGTTATTATCAGGTTGAGGCTACAGTTGAATGAACCAATTAATCATAGAAACACAAGAATTGTTTCGTAACAATGTGTTGCTGTGATTTATCTTATTTTCTCTTTCTTAGTCTTAACACTAGTTAAGCTGAATGTATGCCCTAACAGTGGCTAAAATGTTTAAGATTCTATTTGATAGGCATTTAAATTTTTCTGTTGTGCTGAGTTTGATAATGTCTTATTGATGTTTTTTCCCTTTGAATTTAGGGAATTGTGGCAAAGAATCTTAAGAAGAAAAACCAAGCTTATTCAAAGGAGTTGTCAATGGCAAACCATTCTTCGAATGAAATTCCTCAACCGAGCAATTGCCGGAATGTTGAAGATGGTGATTCACTTGTGGAGGAGAGGAAACAATGTTCCCATCTTGAGAAAGGTGTCGATTTGAATAAGGTTTTACCCAGGATTGGGTCTACTGAATCCGTTAGATGTGAGGATTGTCGTGCTGGGGGAGGACAAAGGAAGGGAGGTAAGAAAGGTTCTAAGAAAGGTCAAAAGAAGGGAGGGAATTCGTCGGATTTAAAATCCAATTCAAAAGCAATTTGGATTTGTTTGCAGTGTGGGCATCATGTCTGTGGAGGGATTGGCCTACCAACAAGCCCTAAAAACCATGCTGTTAGGCATTTTAGGCTCACTCACCACCCTTTGCTGATCCAATATGAAAACCCACATCTTCGATGGTGCTTCCCTTGCAATACTCTTATTCGATTTAAGAAAGGAGAAGATAACATCGAACATAAAGACATCTTCGTCGAAGTGGTTAAATCGATCAAAGGGAAGGTAGAAGAAGGATCATCACATGATGTTCAAAATCTAGGGTTACAAGACAACCCTAAGTTAATTGAAAGTAATACTGACAATATTTCATCGAGTCTTTCGGATGGAAGAGACGAGTATGTTGTGAGAGGGTTGGTTAATCTGGGTAACACATGCTTCTTTAATTCAATCTTGCAAAACCTTTTAGCTTTGGATCGGGTTAGAGATTACTTCTTGAATTTGGAACCATCAGGCGGACCACTTACGATGGCTATGAAGAAGCTCTGTAACGAAGTAAAGGCAGAAGGTCGAACTAAAAGTGCAGTGAATCCAAGATCTCTCTTTGGGAGTATCTCATCCAAAGCTCCACAATTTAAAGGATATCAACAACACGATAGTCATGAGCTACTACGATTCCTTCTTGATGGCTTGCATTCTGAAGAGTTAGGTGCAAAACAAGTGAAATCAAACCCTTGTTCTACTTTTGTGGATGAAATATTTGGAGGCAAAGTATCAAGTTCCGTCTGTTGTGCAGAATGCGGGCACTCATCGACTGTTTATGAACCGTATTTAGACCTTTCACTTTCAGTGCCAACGAAGAAACCCCTGACCAAAAAGAAAACTCCTCGAGTAAAGAAAACAAAACCTCCTAAGAAAGGTGTAAATAAAAAACCGATAGCTCTAAAAGATGATGTTTCTCTTACAACTCAAAGTATTTCGTTGCCCTCAGTAAGGGACGATCTTTCTCTTCAGCCACAAAGTAGTGCCACGGGTTCAACTTCTCTAGATACCACCATGATTTCTGAAGATGTGTCTACATATCAGGAATCTAAAATTGAAATATCTGTCGACACAACAGAGCAAACACTGGATAGTTTTTCATGGTTGGATTACCTCGGACCAGAATCTGTTGACGATGATCAGAATTTTCCTTTCCCAAATGGTGATGATCTAAATATTCAAGCGAATGAAAACGTGAATCAATTTTGTAATGATGCTTCCTTGCATAGTAGCTTTGAGCCCAGTGCTCAGTCATGCTCACTTGCTATGGAGAGAAGTAATAGCTGGGAAGAAGAGCTCCCCTTGCAGGTTCAAGATTCTGAAATTTTGCTCCTTCCTTATAAAGAAGAAAGTTCTTCAACTGGAGAAGTGAAAGTGGAGGATCAAGCTTCATCATCGAATTTAGGTGGCAGTCAAGATGACTATGATGGCTTTGTTGACTTGTTCTATGAGCCCGAGCTCCCAATTGGTCCAGCTCCCCGACCCTCTTCGAGCAGTGAAGTTACAGAGAGTGGTTTTATGGTAGGAAACACAAGCGAATCTGATCCTGATGAAGTTGACAACTCAGATTCCCAAGTTTCTGTAGAGAGTTGTCTGGCTTATTTCACCAAGCTCGAGCGTCTCACTGGTGAAAATGGTTATAGCTGTGAATGGTGCTCAGAAAGGTTGCGAAAGGATAAAGATGAGATTTGTATTCAAGGTGATTTTGCATGCTCGAGTAAGGAGTCATGCTCTAATGAAATTGTAAATTTTGGAAACATAGATATCAAAGGTGTTTCCACTTCTACTACTGGTGAGAGCCATGATAAAGTCGAATTCTTGAGCCAAGAATGTGGAAAAACCATAAATGGTCCACCCAATGATTCACAGTTTGTTCCCTCTAGTCAAGAGGGGACACAATTTGATGTTGAAGATGAAATTGCACAACAATCACATTCCTCTAATTGTAGAAATATTGGCGACCATGAAAGTAGCAGTGATCCAGCGATTAATTCATATTCTAATGAGTCTCGCAGTTCTAGAACTATGAATCATAATTCCAAAATGGCAGGGGAAAACAGAAGATTAGACAAAAAGAAGGTTGAAGAAAGGAGGTCAAATGTTGCTGTCGTGAAAAGAGATGCAACCAAAAGGTTTCTCATTCATAATGCACCCCCTATTTTAACCATACATATAAAGAGGTTCAGTCCTGATGTTCGTGGTAGATATACTAAATTGAACGGTCATGTCTGTTTTGGCGAAATGATTGATCTCAAGCCATTTATGGATTCCAGGTATTTTTTGGGATTTTCATCATTGTAATATAAATGTTAAAATTTTCTGCAAAATTCTCTGTTGCAAACTATTTATGTTCAATTTCCTAGAACCGTCTTCCTTGTCAATTCATATGACTACCTCATATTATGTGGTGAAGTTGATTTACATTTTTGTAAAATATACGAAAAAGTATTGATTGACTTACCATCTAAGAATATCCTCTTATACATACGTTGATATATTAGAATGTAATTGATGTAATAAATATTATAAATAATTATGTCAACAGTAATACATTAAATTTACTTAACTAAACTAATCATATTCTGACACATTAACATGCATAATAAAATGACATAGTAAGGAAGCAACTAGCATTACCCATATCAAAAAAGTATATGTTTCTCAATTTTCTATCATATTAGATTTACTAAAGGTCAGAGTTAAACACATTTTAGATTGATAACTGGCATGTGTTTGTTTCTTGGGAGTTCACAGGTTTGTTGACCGAGAACGATACGAATACCGCCTCATTGGGGTGGTGGAACATTCCGGAACAATGCGAGGGGGACACTATGTGGCATATGTAAGAGTCGGTAAAAGAAAAAATGGAAATGGTGAGGAACCGAGAGACAATCACGAGTCCATTTGGTATCATGTCAGCGATGCTTATGTTCGAGAGGTTTCCTTAAACGAGGTTCTTCATTGTGAGGCGTATATCTTGTTCTACGAGATAACATGAGTATGCTTTGACCGTACGAGATCTGGCTCAATTGAAGGATGGAAAGGAGGAGAGAGACAGGTTAGTTGATCAAATTCCAAATATTCAATGACTGAAAATATAGATTTTTGAAATTTTACTGAGTAGAAAACAGGAAGGGGGTTTTGGTTTGGTTTACCCCAAGTTCTTGTTTTCAAATCCATTTTTATTCAACACCTTGTTTCATTGATAATCATATTGTTTAATTCATGACTTCATTTTGGGTGAATCCGACTTGAATTGTTGTCATAGTCGTCGTATTTATGCTTCTTTTGAGGATGCTTTACCATATTATCGATGTTTTGTGAAAGAAGAGAAAATTGTAGCTGTTTCTTTATTTTGAGGATGCGCCCCGAACATTACTTAGAAAATTGATTATGATAACATCAAATGTTGTCATGACTTGGCTTCCATGTATAATTTTGCAATTTTGGTTCTGAAAAATCTATGTTTGTCACACGTGTTAGAACAAGAACTAATAGCTTCATAGATCAAAGAAGAATTTGGTCTTTACCCTTCTTTTATTGCTTCGGATAGTTAGAAATGGCATTAAATTCCCAGCAAATACGGAGAATATGATTGAAAATGTGAAGAAAGTAAAATATGGATCACAATCAATGGTGAAAAGAAGGAATATCAGCTGGAGGAACCGATGGCTGTGGATCAATATGATTCTTGATTTGTATGTCCGGTCCCGAGCATGCTGTTGTTTACAAGCGATCGAGTTTTTACAGAAGCGACATTGTAAACTTTTGTAATATCTACTCACTCTTTTAGGGTAGGAATGTTGCTTCTCTTAATATATTCACTAGCTATTATTAATTCACTAATTAATTAGTGAATTAATCACAATTAGTGAATATATTAAGAGTGAAGGAGAGTCATAAAGGTAGAGCTGAGCCACATCTTGCAGAACCGTCAAAAATCGAAGGCCGAAACTCCAGCCTAATTATTCTGTGTCCGAGTGCGATTGAATTTCTCCCCTCCCACTTTCATCTCCTTCCTTCAAGGAATTAGTGGATTTGGACTACTGTCTGAACTCTGA
This sequence comes from Begonia fuchsioides, assembly GCA_003255005.1. Classification (NCBI taxonomy): domain Eukaryota; kingdom Viridiplantae; phylum Streptophyta; class Magnoliopsida; order Cucurbitales; family Begoniaceae; genus Begonia; species Begonia fuchsioides. The sequence goes on along the minus strand of QAOC01042122.1, from coordinate 4,012 downwards.
CCTGTTCAGAGCTCTCGATCTTGTTCAGCTTCTCCAGGATCTGCGCCTATTTGCGTTGCAGAATCGATTGCGTTTTTGGATTCAAATATTGTTGTGAATACTATCTACTTCTTTGTCATCGATTCTTTTGCGGTTTTGATTCTTTTTCATTTTATTGTGCTTCGTTCCTCTTCTTTTTTCACTTCTACTTCGGCAGATCCGACCGCGTGAGTTGGTTAGTTCTGGTTCGTTTTGTGTCCGTTGAAGTGTCTTTTAGTTGCTGGTTAAGGTTTTCAATGCCGAAGGCGTTTTCGTTTCTGCTAGTGTAAGCGTCGAATTTCTTTGGGGACATTACTGATTTCATTCAATTGAGTTTTGTTTTGTCTGCTCATGAGTGCTGATTTCTTTATTTTGTTTCTTGTTTATCTGTAAGGCTCTTCTATTCGTTTTCGTCTTTCATGACATTTGTTGCTCTCTTTGTAGCATTGATTTTTATTGGAGCTAGTGTTGGGGAAATGGCCAATCGGGTGAAAGAGGATGAGAGAAATGAACGGATGATTCGGGGTCTTTTAAAGCTTCCTGAAAATAGAAGATGTATTAACTGCAACAGCCTGGTACTATTTATTACCTATCTTTTATGAATCTAGGGATCAAAAAAGCAATGTGCTTCATTTTATTTCTCGAGCGTATAGAAATGCAATGTAGTTTGAAGTGATAATTAGTCTTTCTAAGCAAAGATAATGCTTATTGTTTTTGTGTCTGATTTGAGTGGAATAATATGAATTGGAGAGAAGACTAGCATGAAGAGGCAGCTTATGTTAACGTTTTAGTTTATATTTTTGAAAAGAAAAAAAGATTGTTACCATCTGATGTTGACATATGTTGATATCTAAATATGCATTTTCTTTTACTACCAAAGCATTCAAATTCAAATATTTAAGGTCCTCTGTTGGAAACTCAAGCGATAAAAGTTTTCTCATTACTTGCACTACAATTATATGAATCATTCTACTGAAAAAAATCTCTTATGAATTAGTGGTTCACTGATGCTTGCTGTTTTACTCCCATAAGTAACATAAGTCTTATAACAATCTTATCGTCCATTTATTTTATTTGATATTTTTTAAAGCTTATTCTTATGATTAACTATTTAAAAAGCGAGTGAAATAATAATATACTTTAGGGCTAAATTTTTATTGCATACTTACACCTGTGCTTTACTGCCAATGATATCAATATGTTGGAATTGCCATTGGAAGCTGTCAATTTCTTGCACATATTATCATCAATTAGTGAAAGCTGAAGAATCTATTTCTTTTCTAACTTGTTATGTGTCAATCAGGGTCCACAGTATGTATGCATAAATTTCTCTGCTTTTATTTGCACAACCTGCAGTGGCACACAGTAAGTCCCACATTACAAATGCTTTGTGCCTTTAACTTTAGTTTCATCATTTGATCTGTCACGCCCTTGTGTGTTTGCATATATCTGGACTGAGAGACGTGGGCATAATATTTTCTTTTACAGTATTTAATCAGAATCACTAATCAATCTATTTCAGTCGAGAGTTCACTCATCGAGTGAAATCGATATCAATGGCCAAGTTTACTGCACAAGAAGTCATTGCCCTTCAAGAAGGAGGAAATCAGGTACTGATGGATATACTTGCTTATCTTGCATGAAATTTTTGTCCATGTTTATGAATGCAGTTACTCCTCATCTTAGTCTCTCTTCTCGGTTTATCTTTCGATATTTACAGCATGCCAAAGAAATTTACTTTAAAGAATTGGATCTGGATCGCCATTCTTTTCCTGACAACAGGTTGTTGTTCGTTTCTGGTATATTCTATGTATGATGTCCATGTGACTTGTTCTGACATTTTTTTTTCAGCAATGTCGACCGACTTAGAGACTTTATTAAACATGCTTATGTAGATAGGAGATATAGTGGAGCCAGGAGCTCTGAATATCCTCCTAAAGGAAAGATGGTACCCTTTATTCTATCTCACGGTATTTCTTATCACCTAAAACTTGAATTTAATGGTTGTCTCGAAAATATTTTATTCAGGATGGAAAGGAAGATGAAAGCACAAGAACAGATTCATATCAGGGAGGTTCTCGAAGTCCCCCTTATGGAAATACATATGAGCATCCTTATAGTGGAAAATCCAGTCCTGGTGGAAGAAGTCCCGATGATCGAAGAAGTCCTGGTTTTGGCCAAGATAGTCCGCAATATAGTGACTCTAATAGTCCTGCTCGTACTAGGGTAGTCAATGATTGGCATCCAGAGAATAAATTTGGTAATGAGAAAAAGGTCGAAAACTACAAAATATCTGATGGGGGTCCAAATCTTGAAGGCAGATCCCCTGACCGATCAAAAGATCTCGATCCATCCAGCCCCCCCATAGTAAGACCGGTCAGGGAAATTTTGGGAGAGAACATAATACCTCTTCGTATAATTGAACCACCAAGAACCAACGAAAGCAGAACAGCAGCAGCCTCTGTGTATACACAGGTGAGCTTCTAGTGAACGTAACCCACTTCATCTTGTAGCTATCTTTATTCTTTTGTTTAATATGACTTTTCCAATAGATATTGATAAAATTCAGATGGTGAATGGTCATGCAATGTTTAATCTTATGATGTCACATAAGGTGAGTTCGTCTGTGATATTTTAATGCTATTAGTTATTTCATATTTAACATTATCTTTTTTTCCGCTGAGATATGTTTCTTTTGCTGCATCAATCTGTGGGCATGAGTAATTGTTTTAACCTCAGTCCAATAAGGAATATTAGCTGTTGATGTAAAATAGTTAAATGCTGTTTGTTTAAAGTAGTTAAAATAAGTGTTTATTTTGTTTAAAACTGTATAAATGATACTGAAAAAAATAACTTCAGTAGTATAGTTTTAAATTGTTTGTAATCTATGGAATTTTTTCTCACCAAATTATCCTATTTAACATTTGAAATATTCACGTGTAAGAGCCATTAAAAATTTAGCCTATACACAAATAATAAATGCTAAGAATCCCATATATGTTGACTTAACTTTAAGACAACACCTATATTTTTCTGGATTGTTGATAACTGAGTCTCTTAATTTTGATGAGGGTACTTTTAGAGTTTATACTTGACCCAAAACTGTGAGTTTACTTGATGTATGGAACAATGCTGACTTAATCGTCTAAGTAAAGCATAGCTTCTTTAATAAAATTTTTGGTATATATTTGTGGCACATAGTTAGAGTTCCTTGTAGAAGTGACTTGCTAGGACTATGAATGTTTTTCTTTTAACTAATTTTAGTTCTGATTTAAATGCAGCGAACTGCTTCTTCCTGTAGTTTGGGTTCTGTTGACAGAATGGAGGTGGAAACTAAAGTTGAAGTTTCTAGAAGTTTAATTGATTTTGATGATATTCCTGAACCTCCTGCTTCATCTGTCCCACAATCTGTTCCACAGCCAGTAAGTTCTGGCAATGACAACTGGGCCTCTTTTGATTCTGCTCCTGAACTTCAATTCTCTCAGGGTGGATTTAGCGAGAGTAAATTGCCATCTGTACTATCAGAATTATCAGTTTCAACCTCTGTTCCTGGTACTGTTTCTTGAATGGATTATATATCTCAATCATACAGCTGCGCCTTTGGAAAAAGTTCTGATGTTTCCTAATTTGGTGATTTGACACTTCCCTCTGTAGGAAATATGCACACTTCTCATTTCACTAGTGGGGGACCTTTAACTACGCCTAGTTCTGGATTAACTATGCCACCTGTCAGTGGTTCCAATTCCTTTGTTGGCGGTGCTGGTGCACCTCTATGGCAGACCATGCATACACAACAAACTTCCTTATTTTCAAGTGAAGTAGTTCAGCCAATGACCGGACAATATATGCCAAATCATGTTAGCCTTAGTGTCTGATTTTCTCTTCTGTTCAAAGTTAGTCCAGTTTTCTACTTGTTTACCTTCTTTTTTGTTGTGACTACTCTCAGACATGGAATGCATCACAGGCTGGTAATTCACAAGGGCCTCCAAGTCAT
>QAOC01042095.1:156659-180105 GCA_003255005.1 Begonia fuchsioides | reverse complement strand
ACATTGAAACCTAAACTTCGGACCCTAAAACTGCTTGAACCCCAAACCTTGAAAGTTAAATCCATAAACCCTGGAACCGTAAAACCATTAACCGTAAAACCTTCAAACCTGAAACTTGGAATAGAGAAACATAAACCCTGAAATCTTATATCTTGAACCCTGAAAGCTTTTGCCCGAAATGATGGAACCATAAAACCCTAAACTCTTAACCCTAGATCACTATAACCCCACAACCCTAAAACGTGGAAGCATGGAACTGTGGAAGCCTTGAACCCTTAGAACCCTAAAACCTAGAACCTAGATCACAAGAGTTATAAAATCCTAGAACCCTTAAACTATTGCAAGATGGAGCCTTGAACCCTGAACCTTAAGACTTAGACCCTAAACCATGAACCAGGGAACCCTTGAACCCTAACCTTGAACCTTGGAACCCTTCAACCCTGAACCTTCAACCCTGAAACCTTCAACCCTAAACCTTTGAACACTAAACCCTAGAACTTTACAAACGTTATCCGTAGACCCTAAACTATGGAACCCTAAACCTTGAGCCTTAGAAATCTAAACCTTGGAACCTTGAAACCCTAAACCTTAGAACCTTGGAAGCCTTATCCCTGAATCCTTAAACCCTAAATCCTGGAACATTAAACCCTTAACTTTGGACCTTAAAACCCTTTAAGCCTGGCACAGTAAACTTCGGTCCCTAAAACCATTGAACCTTAAAATCCTAAACCCTAAAACCTTCGACCCTAAAACTTGGAACCTTGAACCCTAAATCTTGGAAACCTCAACCCTCGAATCTTCAACAGTGGAACCTTTGTAACCTTGAAACCTTAAATCCTAGAACATTAAACTTTGAACCTTGGAACCCTCAACCCTCGAACCTTAAACCTTTGAACCCTAAACCTAGAACCTTGAACCCTTAACCTTAATGGAGAACAATAATCCTTAGAACCCTATAACCTTGAACGTTTGAAGCCTAAACCTTGAACCTTGGAACCTTAAAACCTACACCATTAAACCTTGGAACCGTGAAGCTTAAACTTTGAATAGAAAACCCTAGTACCCTAGAAACTTAACCTTGAACCCTTCAAACTTGAAACTTGGAACATTGAAACCTAAACCATAGAACCTTAAACCCTGAACCCTGAAACCTTGGACCCTAAACGTTGAACCTAGAACCCTAAACCCTTAACCCAAAACCAATTATAACCTATNTTGAATAGAAAACCCTAGTACCCTAGAAACTTAACCCTGAACCCTTCAAACCTGAAACTTGGAACATTGAAACCTAAACCATAGAACCTTAAACCCTGAACCCTGAAACCTTGGACCCTAAACGTTGAACCTAGAACCCTAAACTCTTAACTGAAAACCAACTATAACCTATAACCCTATAAATTAAACCTTAAAAAACTGAACTTGTAACCCTGAAACGTGGAAGCGAGGAACTGTGGAACCGTTGAGCCTTAGAACCCTGAAACCTAAAACCTAGATCAAAAGAGCTATAAAATCCGAGAGCCCTTAAACTATTGGAAGTGAACTTTGGATCCTATAACCCATTAAACTATGAACCCTAAACCTTAAGACCTGAACCCTAAACTATGAACTCCGGAACCCTTGAACCCTAACCTTGAACCCCGGAACCCTTGAACCCTAACCTTCAACCCCTGAACCCTTGAACCCTGAACCTTGAACCCTAGAACCTTAACTCGGTACCTTTGAACCATAAACCCTAGAACCCTAGAAACCTTAACCATAGATCCTAAACAATAGAACCCTGATCCTGGATCCTTAGAAATCTAAACCTTGAACCTTGGAATCCTAGAACCCTAAACCTCAGAACCTTGGAACCTTGATCCCTGAATCCTTAAAACCCTGAATCCTTGATCCTTAAACCCTTAACTTTGAACCTTAAAACCCCTTGAACCTGGTACTGTAAACTTCGGTCCCTAAAACCCTTGAACCTTAAAATCCTAAACCCTAAAACCTTAAACCCTGAAACTTGGAACCTTAAACCCTAAATCTTGGAAACCTTGAACCCTCGAATCTTCAACCGTGAACTTTCAACCACGAACTATAGAACCTTTGTAACCTTGAAATCTTAAACCCTAGAACCTTAAACTTTGAACCTTGGAACCCTAAACCCTCGAAACTTAAACCTTTCAACCCTAAACCTTAAACTGGGAACCATAAACCCTAGAACCCTATAACCTTGAACCTTGGAAGCCTAAACTGTGAACGTTGGAACCTTAAAACCTAGACCTTTAAAACCTAGAACCTTGAACCTTAAATAGTAAACCCTTGAACCGTGAACCATAGTACCCCTTGAAACCTTAACGCTAAACTTCAAACCCTAAAACCCTTCAATACTACAACCCTAAACCCTAAACCCTTAATCTTAAACCCTTGTACCCTGAACCAAAGAACATTGAAACCAAAACTTTGGACCCTAAAACTGTTTGAACCCCGAACCTTGAAATTTGAATCAAGACTGGAACCGTAGAACTTTGAACTGTAAACCCTTTAAACTTGAAACTTAAAACATTGAAACGTAAACCCTGGAACCTTAAACCCTGAAACGTTGGACCCTAAATGCTGGAACCCTAGAACCCTAAACCTTTGACCCTTGAAACCTATTACCCTTAACCCTAGAACCTTGAAACTTTAAAACTCTAAACCTTGAACCCTAATACGATGAACCCTAGAATCCTAAAACGTGAACCCTGGAAATCAGAACCTAAGAAGCCTAAACACTTTAACCCTAGAATCCTTAAACCAGGAAATATGAACCTTAAAATCTCGAACCTTGAACCCTAGAATCCTATACCCTAAACGCTAAAACCTTAAACTTTGGGACTTTGAATTGAGGAACCTTGAACCTTTAACACTAGAACCATGAACCCTGAACTTTAAAACCCTTAACACTAGTATCCTTAACCTTGAAACCATAAACTTTGAACCCTAGAACCAATAAACTATTAAACCCTGAACCCTGAACCCTGAACCCTGGAACACTGAACCCCAAACCTTGGAACATTGTAACCTTGGAACCTTGGAACATCGAAACTTTAACCCTAGAATACTACACCTTGAACCTTCAAAACTTGTAACCTAAACCTTGGAATCCTAACTCTGAACTCTAGACCCTTGATCCCTGGAACCTCTAAACCATTAACCCTTAAACCTTGAACGCTAAACTTTTGACACTATAACATGTTAAACACTAAAACCCTGACTTGAAACCCTTCAACCCTATAATTCTAAACCCTTCAACCATAGAACTTCAACCCCTGAACCTTGGAAACTTAGAACCATGGAACCTTGAACCATGAACCTTAAACCCAAAACAATGGAACATTATAACCCTTTAACCTTGAAACCCAAGAACCTTGAACCCTAAACCTTCAACACCTAAACCCTTGAACCCTGNTTCTAAACCCTTCAACCATAGAACTTCAACCCCTGAACCTTGGAAACTTGGAACCATGGAACCTTGAACCATGAACCTTAAACCCAGAACAATGGAACATTATAACCCTTTAACCTTGAAACCCAAGAACCTTGAACCCTAAACCTTCAACACCTAAACCCTCAAACCCTGAACCTTGAATCTCTGAACCCGATACTGCTGAAACCATGGAACGCTTGAAACCTCAATCCTAGAACCCTGAACCCTAAGCCATGAACCTTAGAACCATGGACTGCCTGGAACCCTGAACCTTAGCACCCTATAACCTTAAACCCTAAACCTTGGTCCCTTGAACCATAAACTCTAAAACCTTGCACCCTGAACTTTGGACACTAGAAACCGTTGAACTAAGAACCCTGAAATTAAAACACTGAAACCCTTCAACACTGAACCCTCAACTCTTCAACAAAAAAAATTTAAACACTGAACCCTGAAACATTGGAACCTTAAACAGTGAACCCTAAAGGATGGAACGATGTAACCCTAGAACCTCGAACTCTAGAACACTAAACCCTAAACCTTGAAAGTCAAAACCCTCAAACCCTTATCCTTGAACCAATCCTAAACTGTGAACCCGGAACCCTGCCACCTTTGAAAAATGAACCTTGGAACTATCAACCCTAAACCCTATAATCCTTGAACCTTTAACTCTAAACCCTAAACCTAGAACCCTAAACCCTAAACCCAGGACCCTCTAAACCCAGAACCCTAAACCTTTGAACAATGGAACATAGAATAATGAATCTTTGAACCGTGAACCCTGAACCATGAATCCTGAACCTTGAACCCAGAACCCTAGAACCCTTGTACCCTAAAACACAAGAACTTAGGAATCCTAGAACCCTAACCCTTAACACGAAACCCAAAACCCGAGACCCTAAACACTGAAATCTTAGAAGCCTAGTATCAAGAAGCCTGAAGCCTTAACCCTAGACCTTGGAACCCTGGAATCCTTAAATCAATAAACTCTGAACACTTGAACCATGGAACCCTGAATCATGGAACACTTGAACAATAAACTCTGAACCTTTATACTCTTAACCCTAGACCTTTAAACCCTTAAATCCTGAACCTTGAATCCTGAGCAATGAACCATGAGCAATGAACCATGAGCCATGAACCCTGAACCATGGAACCCTTGAACCCTAAACTCTAAATCCGAACCATGAACCATGAAACTTAAAAACCTAGAACCCTAGAACCATGGAACCTTTAACCTCGAACCCTTAACCCTAATTTCTCAACCTTGGAACATAGAATCCTAGAACCTTGTACACTTAAAACTAAACATTTGACACCCTTAAACCCTTAACACTACACCCATAATCATAAAACCTAGAACGCTAAACCTTGGAACCCTTAACCCTACACCCATAATCATAAAACCTAGAATGTTAAACCTTGGAACCCTTCAAACCTCAAACTTGGAACAATGAACCATCAACCTTGTAACCCTAAACTCTAGAACTGAACCGTGAACCTTGAACCATTGAACCTTGTAACCCTTGAACCACGACTGTAATTTTGAACCCTGAACCTTGCAACCCTAAACCCAGAACCTTGGAACACTTGAACCCTAAACCCAAAAGCAAAAACCATGAACCTTGGAACCCTTTAACCCTGAACCTTGGAAGCCTAACCCTTGAACATTGAAACCTTTAAACCTTGAACCTTCAACCCTGAACCCTTGAACTATAGAGCTCTTAAATTATGGAAACCTAAACCTTGAACCTCAAACCATGAAACTTAAGCCATGGAACCCTTGTACCTTGAACCCTAAACCTTCGAACCTTAACCATGAACACTTAAACCTGGAACATTTCAACTCTAGAACCAATAACCTTGAACCCTTCAACAACAAACCTTGGAAGCCTAAATATTGAACCATGGAACTCTATAACCGGAGAACCCTAAGCCCTCAACAATAAACCTTGGACCCTGACCTCTAGAACCTTTAAACCCTATAACTTTGTACCGTGAAAACTAAACCCTAAATACTAAACCCTAAACCTTGAAACCCAAAATACGTGAACTCCAAACCCTTAAAACATAGAGCTATGCTACCTTTAACCCTGGATCTCTAAACTCAGGACCATGAAACCCTAGAGCTTGCGAACCTTAAACCTAAACTTTAAACCTTCAATCTTGAAGCCCTAAACCTTTGAACCCTGATCCTAGAACCACTGAACCCCAAACTCTTAACCTTAGAACCATAAATCCAAAACCCTAAACCTCAGAACCTTGAGCCCTCAACCTTAAACCCTTAACCCTTAAACCATGAACCTTGGAACACTTAAACCCAGAAACCTTTAACCTAGAAACTTTGAACCCTGCACCTTGAAACCCTAAACGCTTATCCATAAACCCTTTAACCCTAAAACCCATAAACTGAGGAACCCTAAACTTTGAACTCTGAAACCTCAAACACTAAACCCTAAAATCTTGAACCTTAGAATCCTGAACCATGAACCCTGAACCCTAGAACCCTTAACCTTTGGAGCCTAGAACCTTCAAACCTTGAACCCTTAACCTTTGAGCATGTATTTGTTGAGCCTTTTAACCAAAAACCATGGACTCTAAACCTTGAACCTTGAACCCTGAACCCTGAACCCTGAAGCCTGAACCCTAAACTGTGAAACTTGAAACGTAGAATCTGAACCCTGGAACCCTAGAACCTTTTATTATTTACACTGGAACTTTATACTTTGAACCCTAGACCCCTAGAACCTTGGAACTTTGAACCCCCTTAGCACCCTAGAACACTAAACATTGAAACCCTGAACCTTGTAAAGCTGGAACCTAAACTCTAGAAACTTGAAGTCTTAACCTTGAACCTTGGGAGCTTGAACTTTTGAACCTAGAACTTAAACTTGAAACCCATTAACCCTTAACCCTAGAACCCTATATAGAGTTTTATGGTTCCAAGATTTAAGGTTCTATGTTTTGGGTTCACGATTCAAGGGTTCAAGGTTCCAAGGTTCAGAGTTAAGGATTCAGAGTTTTTGGGTTTAAGGTTCAAAGTTTCTAGGATATATGGTTCCAAGGTTCAATTTTTGCAGTTCAGGATTATAGTTTTCATGGTTTAAGGGTTCAAGCTTTCAGGGTTTAGGGTTTAGTGTTCTAGGTTCAAGTCAAAGGTTCAAGGTTTAGGGTTCCAAGGTTCTAGGTTTCAGTTTTAAAAGTTCAATTTATGGGGTTTGTGGCTTCAAGGTTTCGGGTTCAGAGTTCTAAGGTTTAAATTTCCAAGGTTCCAGGGTTTCAAGGTTTAGAGTTCAAATTCTAGGGTAAAGAGTTCAAGGTTTAGGTTTCATTATTTGGGGTTCAAGGCTCAAGGTTCTAGGGTTCAGGGTGTATGGTTTTGAGTTTAGGGTTCCATTATTCAGGGTTTCAATGTTCATGGTCCAAGGTACCGGGGCTCCAAGTTTCAAAGTTTCATGATTCCATTATTTAGGGTTCCAATGTTCAGGATCCAAGGTATCAGGGCTCAAGTTTCCATTATTTACGTTTTCATGGTTTAGAATTCTAGGGTTTAGGGGTCAGGGTTCAAGAGTTCAAGGTTCAAGGGTTCAGGGTTCTGGGGTTTAAGGTTCATTTTATAGGGTTAGAGGGTTCAGAGTTCTAGGATTCCTTTTATAGGGTTCTGGGTTCTTAGGTTAAGGGTTTAGGGTTTTAGGGTTAACGATTTAGTGTTCAAGGTTTATGGTTCAAAGCTTTAGTGTTCTAAGGTTAGGGATTTAGGCTCTATCATTCAGGGTTCCTAGGTTAAGAGTTTATGGTTCTAGGGTTCACGGTTTAATGTTTAAGATTCAGGGTTCAAAATTGAACCCTGGAACCTTGGAACTTTGAACCCTGTAACCTTGAATCCTAAACCTTGTAACCTTGAACCCTGAACCCTTGAACCCTAGAACATGGAACCTTTAAACCTTAAACCCTAACCTAAACCCTAGAACCCCAAAATCTTGAATTCTAAACCCTTGAACCTTCAACTTTGGAACCTAGAACTTTAAACATGAAACCCGTAAACCATAATCCAAAACTCTATCTAGAGTTCTATGGTTCCAGGATTTAAGGTTATATGTTTTGGGTTCAGAGGTCAAGGGTTTAGGGTTCCAAGGTTTAGAGTAAAGGATTCAAAGTTTTAGGGATTGAGGTGCAAAGTTTCCAAGATTTATGTGTTCAAAGGTTTAGTTTCCATGGTTCAAGATTATAGCGTTCATTGTTCAAGGGTTCAAGGTTTCAAGGTTCAGGGTTTAGAGAAAAAAAGCTTTAGTGTTCTTGGATTCAAGGGTTCCAAGGTTCAAGGTTTTGGGTTGAAGGGTTCTATGTTTATGTTTTAAGAGTTTAGGGTTCTAGGATTCATGGCCTTAAGGTTTAGGGTTCATAGTTCTAGGGTTTAAAGTTTCAAGGTTTCAGGGTTCCAAGGTTATGGGTTAAGGGTTCAAAGTTCTAGGGTTAAGAGTTCAGGGTTCAGGGTTCAAGGTTTAGGGTTCAGCATTTAGGGTTCCAAGATTTAAGGTTCTATGTTTTGGGTTCACAGGTCAAGGGTTCCAAGGTTCAGAGTTTAAGATTCAAAGTTTTAGGGTTTAACGTTCAAAGTTTCAAAGATTTATGGGTTCTAAGGTTCCGTTTCCATTGTTCAGGATTATAATGTTCGTGGTTCAAGGTTTCAGGGTTCAGAGTTTAGGGTAAAAAGGTTCATTGTTCTAGGGTTCAAGGGTTCTCTGGTTCAGGAATTTAGGTTCAAGGGTTCTAGGTTTCAGTTTTAAGAGCTAAAGGTTCTAGGGTTCATAGCTTCAAGGTTTAGGGTTCAAGGTTCTAGGGTTTAAAGTTCCAAGGTTCCAGGGTTCCAATGTTAAGGGTTAAGCGTCTAGGATTTGAAGTTCTAGGGTTGAGAGTTTGGGGTTCAGGGTTCAGCGTTTAGGGTTCTAGGTTTCATAGTGATTTTTAGTTTAGAGTTCCATTGATTAGGGTTCAAGGTTCAGGGTCCAAGGTACCATGGCTTCAGGTTTCCAACGTTCAGGGTNTCCGTACGTTTTTGAGTTTACCTCGTGCGTTTTATTTGAATTTTGGGCTGAACTAAGTTTATAACTTGAATTTATTTTATCCTAAGTTTCGGACCCCAATTCTGTATGCAATTCTCTGAGTGACCGAACCAAAACCCTCCCCTGTTTTCATCTTTTCTCTCGGCTAGCATTTGGCTAACCGTCTCTCGTCCCCATCTTTGCTCCTCCCCCAACACCTCCGCATCTTGGAGCGTGTCAGTTCCAAGGTTCAAGGTTCCATGGTTCCATTGTTATAAGGTTCAGAATTTAAGGTTCTAAGGTTCAGGGTTCAAGGTTTCATCGTTAAAAATTCCAAGGTTTATGATTTTGGGTTCAAGCGTTCAAGGTTAAAGGGTTTGGGGTTCTAGGGTTTAGGGTTTAGGGTTTGGGGTTCTAGAACCCTTAACCCTCTACCCTAAAATCCTAAACCCTGAATCCTAAAACCTAAACACTTAACCCTTGACCCTGGAACCCTGTGTTGGCTTTAAAGTTTTTAAAGTACCTAATTATTTTTTGATGATAATTATCGTTCATAAGAATGTATGAAAGTTACATTAAACTACCAGCGTAACTAATGTCTAACAAGTTGGTTGAGTACTGCAGAATTTTGTAAGTTCTCCCAGGTTATGTCGACTGCTGTTCATATGTGTCGACCGCAACAATTCTAGAGAAGAGATGTATGTCGACCGCTCAAGATGTATATCGACCAAGGAAAAGTTCCAAAGAAGTATGTCGACCGAGGCAAAGTTCCAGAGATGTAACATATGTCGAACGATACAGACTTATGTCGACCGGCTATGTCCAGAGACAAAATTTATGTCGACCACACAAGACATATGTCGACTGATGAGAAGTTCCAGAGATGTAATCTATGTCGACCGATAAAGACTTGTGTGGACCGCTTACAATGTAGGTCGACCGCAGAAGCTCCAGAGTCAAACTCTATGTCGACTGCTCGATTGTTAGGTCGACCGCTCAGGAACAGGTATAAGCGACAAAGCTCCAACAACTATTTTCTAATGAGTCTAAACGGCAATATTGTGGTCGACCGCTCCCATACATATGTCGACTCCCCGAGCTTAAGCAGCTGCAAAATTATAAATAGTTGAAGAAAAGCTATTTGATGTGACGATTTTTTAGAGAGAAAGACACGCCGAAACTCTGCAAAAATCATTTTTGATTTATCTGTTACTCTCTCATCTCTTGTACTCACTTTAGATCATTCATTTGGTGATTTGAGAGAGTCGGTTTAAAAATCGTAAATATCTGTATCAATTCTCTTGAGCGAATTTGTAAAGGGGTGACGCCTCTGAAAAAGAAGAGTAAAAAAGGGGTGACGCCTCTAAGAAAGAAGAGTCAAGTTGTAAAGGTTAGATTGACACCCAGAAGTTCAATCAAGTGAAGGATCTTCAAGGAGCTACCTTGAAGTGCAGACGTAGACAGTTGTTGGCTGAACCGCAAAAACATATCGGTGTAAAATTCTATCTCTCTCAACTTTTACTTTGTTGATTGTGCTTGCATAAACTTAATTTGATAACCAACCCTTTTAGTTTTGAACTTAAGGAATTTAACTTACGAAAAATTTTGATTAACCTAGTTCACCCTCTCACTTAGGTTAAAAGCGGTCCTACAATTGGCATAAGAGCAGGTTGAACAAGAATTTATCATAAGTTATTTATTTGTGTTGAATTACTATACAATGTCTTTTAACATGAACATGTCACACACTGAGGGTCAATCAATAACTTGACCTCCTCTTTTTTATGGTAACAACTATGTATATTGGAAAACTGGGATGAGAATTTTTACTCAAGCTATGGACTATAGTGTTTGGAACATAATTGAAAATGGTTCATATGTGCCAATTAANATCTCTAATGACACATGAGATTACGTTGAAGGCTAGCAAAAAGGATGAGATTAAGGAGAAGGAAACATCAAAGAAAAGAGACATTGCCCTTAAAGCATCCTCCAGCAAACAAGTTGATGCTGTGAGTGATGAAGAGGATGATGAAAATGTTGCCTTCATCACAAGAAAGTTCAAGAGGTTCCTACAAAGGAAAAAGATGCAGGGAAAAGAGTTACCTATAAGAGAAAGGCAACTCAAAGGAAAGGAAAAGAAACTCACATGCTATGACTATGGAAAACCAAGAAATTTCCCAAGGCATACAAGAAGAAAGCAATGATGACACTCTCCAAAGGATGCGAAGGTGTCGATAGAGGTAGGAGGAATGGTAATCTGCCGAGAGTCAATGAAGGAATGCAGAAACAGGGGAATGAGTCCAATGGAACTCCAAATGCATGTGTGCGTTTTGATTAAAATTTTTGTGGACTTAGACTTTACGGAATGGACCAACTTTGGTCAAAATTTCAGAGGGGTAGCACGTGAGGAACATAAAGTGGCACGAGGTCACTTTTAGATGCACAAGTGGACAACAAGGGTTTTGACAGTGCAGTAGGTGAAGAGAAAACCTCTACACAACTCCCAATACAGACAAGCTGGGAAATAAAAAATTGGCAGAAAACTTCCTCTATGGAAGGGGAATCAAATGGTGAGGGTTTGGGGGGAATCAAGCTGGTAGTTTAAAAGTTATGAGAGATTGAATTTTGGTCGACAGAACTGCCAGATTTCAGGAGTTCGGAAGAAGGAAGGAAGAAAAATGCATGCACCACTTTTAGATAGGAGAAATAGGGAACGCAATGACAAACCAAATANTATAACTTGTAAATAGTTTAAGAAACGTAACATGTTGTAAATATGTTTTAAGTAACTTTAGTTTTCATGTATGCCTTAAATGATTTTTACAAGAAAATATCTTCCGCTGCAAGTAAAAAAAAAAATGAAGAACATATTTCTAGCTAGGAAGGACGTTACAGATAATGCTCGAGATATTTGGCGATTACTTGAAGTAACACATGAAGGAACTAACCAAGTAAAAGAAAATAAACTAAGTATCCTTGTACATGAGTATGAACTATTTACTATGCATAGCGACGAAACTGTTAGTTCCATGTTTACACGCTTCATAAATGTTACTAATGGTTTGAAAGTGCTAGCCAAGATATATTTAGATGAAGAGTGTGTTAGAAAGATTCTTCAAGTTCTTCCAAGAGCATGGCAACCAAAGGTTACAACAATACAAGAGGCTAAAGACCTCAAGGCTCTTAAGATTGAAGAACTCATCAGATCTCTAATGACACATGAGATTACGTTGAAGGCTAGCGAAAAGGATGAGATTAAGCAGAAGGAAACATCAAAGAAAAGGGACATTGCCCTTAAAGCATCCTCCAGCAAACAAGCTGATGCTGTGAGTGATGAAGAGGATGATGAAAATGTTGCCTTCATCACAAGAAAGTTCAAGAGGTTCCTACAAAGAGAAAAGATGCAGGGAAAAGAGTTACCTAGAAGAGAAAGGCAACTCAAAGGAAAGGAAAAGAAACTCACATGCTATGACTATGGAAAACCAGGTCACTTCAAATCTGAATGTCCTCAAACAAAGAAATTTACCAAGGCATACAAGAAGAAAGCAATGATGACACTCTCCAAAGGATGCGAAGGTGTCGATAGATGTAGGAGGAATGGTAATCTGCCGAGAGTCAATGAAGGAATGCAGAAACAGGGGAATGAGTCCAATGGAACACCAAATGCATGTGTGCGTTTTGATTAAAATTTTTGTGGACTTAGACTTTACGGAATGGACAAACTTTGGTCAAAATTTCAGAGGGGTAGCACGGGAGGAACATAAAATGGCACGAGGTCACTTTTAGATGCACAAGTGGACAACAAGGGTTTTGACAGTGCAGTAGGTGAAGAGAAAACCTCTGCACAACTCCCAATACAGACAAGCTGGGAAAGAAAAAATTGGCAGAAAACTTCCTCTATGGAAGGGGAATCAAATGGTGAGGGTTTGGGGGTAATCAAGCGGGTAGTTTAAAAGTTATGAGAGATTGAATTTTGGTCGACAGAACTGCCAGATTTCAGGAGTTCGGAAGNTTGAACTTCAATTGTCTTCAATCGGTCGACATACTTGATAAACGGTCGACATATGATTCTTCTCTGGTCTTTGAGCGGTCGACATAAGTGGCGTCCGGTCGACATACGATAATCTCTGGACTTATAGCGGTCGACATAAGTACATACCTGTCGACATATGTTGCTTCTACGAGCCTGGCTGCACTTGCTAAAACTTCAATTTTATCTTACATAGTTATCATCAAAAATAATTGATTACTTTAAAACCTTTTAAAGCTAACACCTTCTTGGACCACACTTCCTCTCCCATGGTGGACAAAGTGAAGTCGACTTTCCTTTCTTTTGGGGTTGGACATGGACGAGGCTCGGAAAGGTTGTCTCAACAAGAAGAGCTTTGGGCATCAGTTGTCAACTTCTCCTCTTCAAATTCCCAATGCAAACAATGTTTGGGAAGCTCTTTGTCAAGGGGTGAGGGATCATCTAAGAGGTCCATTAAAGGAAATGTCACACCTGCAAAATCAGCAAACAAGTTAGCAAATTGTCTTGCACGGCCATGGGTTATCATTGGTGGTGGCTCTCGGGCATGTCAAATGAAAGCTACTTGGGATGACAGTGACTCATCTTCCTCTTCATCTGAAGACGAAGAACTAGCAAATATGTGCTTCATGGAAAAAGAGGATAAGGTACATGACTCATTTAGTGATTTAGATAATTGTGATGAAGATAATGAATTGTTTGATGCTTTCAATGATTTACTTAATGATTTTAATAGTTGAAATCTAAATATAAACAATTAAAAAGGGAACATGCAGTTCTAACTAAGGAACACAACAGTACATTTATTCCCTTTCAAGAGAAGATAGCTAATTTAAAAAGGAAAAATGATGAATTGAATGTTATAATATTGAAGTTTACAAAGGGTAGCCAAAATTTGAAAATGCTTCTAGGTGGACAAAGAATAACCTTTGACAAAGCTGGCTTAGGATATGAACCTTTCAAAAAGAATAAGAACTATGAGAGCCTCTTTGTTAAATCAAGCACATGTGATTCATGTAATAGAATAGGACACACCTTATTTGAATGTCCTTCAAAATTAAAAGGTAAAAAACAAAGAGTCACTCAAAGATGGGTTCCCAAAGGAACCAAAGCTAACGTTCAAGGACCAAAAATGATTTGGGTACCTAAAAGGAACATTTAAATTTCTTTGTGTAGGTGGAGGACTCCCTTTTAAAGAATCTATGGTATCTCGACAGTGGATGCTCGAGACATATGACATGAGATCCCTTAAAATTCTCCTCCATCAAACAAAAGAAAGGAAATATCACATTTGGAGGGAACCAAAAGGGAAAATAATTGGGATTGGAAGCCTAGGTAACTATTCATCCCCTATCATGGAAAATGCTTTATTTGTTGACGACTTAAAACATAATCTTTTAAATATCAGTCAACTATGTGATAAAGGATATAGAGTCATTTTTTAATATAAAACATGCGTAATAGAGGATAGCTCAAGTAGTAAAATTTTATTCATAGGTGACACGCTCGGGATTAGGAGGTGTCGAGAGAAAAGGGGACAAATGGAAAGACAAGACAATCTGCCGAGAATAAGGAGGACTGGCAGAAACAGGGGAGTAAACACACTGGAGCTCCAAATGCATACGGTCCCTGATGTACAATGGGACTCCACTCCATTGGGTCAAGAGTTTTATGCTAACTTAGTTGCTCATTTTGTAGCAAAAATAACCTCGGAGTCACCCACTAAGAACGACCAAGAAAAGCCAAAGACGTCCATCACATGGCTGGACACAACCTTGACCGCACACGCCGGGATGGACATGGCGGCCCATGACGCGGGGCACACGACCTTGACCGCACAATCCGCGACCTTGACCGCACACGCCAGGCCGAACATGGCGGCCCGTGCCACGGGACGCACGACCTTGACCTCACACGCCTGGCCGGACACCACGACGTTCACCTGGAACACACACGTCGGGCCGGACATGGCGGCCCATGACGCCAGACACACGACCACGGCGCGCATCATCATCGGACCTACCGGGCCACTTGACGCGGCACACGCCGAGACCCATTAGGGTCTCGGCCATCTTCAATAAGTGGCCGAGCGCTACATTTCCCTTCAGCAATTAGTGACTTAGAGAATGAAGAAGATCAAGCCCAAACATCAAGAGGACGGATTTACATCCCAAGACCTAGCCGAGGCCGAGACCCATGCAACACTCAAGGAAGCCCAATGCATCCTTCAATTTCAACCTTGTCAAATCTTCATGGACAAGGCCCCTTAGCTTGAAAATAACAACCGAGAAGATTTGGAGAGATTCGCATGCACAGAATCCCATAAATCTCAGAGATACGTTGCCACGGCCGAGCGCACCCGTCAGCGCGCCCGACAGTGCACCCGCCAGCGCACCCGATAGCGCACCCACCAGCGCGGCGCACCCGAACCACAATGCACCTCCGCGATCTCCATGCCAAATCATCCTAGACGTCCAATTCATCCAATGGCTTGAGATTACTAGTTCTCTAAATTTTTGTTTAGTTTTTTTTGTCTATTTAAAGAACACTAGACATACTTGTTACTTAGTGAAATTTTATCAATACAAGTGCTTTGAGCCTTTTTGATAATTCCCTCAACCGACGTTACTTCTCCGGTGAGTCACATCCGGCCAGGCTTCCCGGCAACCCTTGTCGAACCTCGGTGCGTCATATCAGAGTCTTCCCCAAGGTCTACCGATTCGGATCCTTTGATTGCTCAAGCGTCCTAATCGTCCGACATCATCTTCACCATCTGATTCCTCCATAACCCGCACCATCCCCGAGCCATCATCAACCTTCCCGAGTGTCCGATCATATTCACCGTGCCATCTCACTATTTCCACCGTCTAGCTTCCGCAAACCCACACATTATCGACCATCCCATCGACCTTTCACCAAACGCCCGAGTCAATCTATCTTGCGCGCACACCCTTACATTCCCGACGTGCAAACCACCCCAGGATTGCACATCAATTGGTATCAGAGCAAAAGTTCCTATTTGCAGCGTCAAGTCTCGATTTTTACACGTAAAAATCAAAACTTGTGCATGATGACCCGAAGCGGAGCCGTTCATGGACCCGCCAACGACAACGCCACCACGAGCGATCAAACGCTACACTCCGGTCCACCCGAGCACAACCCTAGCATCCAAGATCAAGTGGTGGATCAAACTCATCAAATGAACGAATGACTAGCGGCGAATGAACGAATGATGCAAGCTGTCCTACAACGGTTGGACGCATTGACCAAGCAACAAGTGCCACCACCGCCCGCACCACGACCGATCCGAAGATCGGGTGCCGGGAATCGCCGAGCCAATCGACATGACTCGGACAGATCCGATGACGAATTTTACGATGTGGACCGAGAGGATGAACGACGACTCCCGAAGGTAAACATCCCATCCTTTAGTGGTACCGCAAATGGTGACATATATCTTGAGTGGGTTGAAAAGGTAGATGCATTTTTCAACCTTTACGATTATTCCGAAAAACTCAAGGTTCAATTAGCCACATTGAAATTCACGGGATACGCCATTCTTTGGTGGAATTGCCACCGTGCTCAACTTCGGAAAGATAGTGACATGCCTTAGGATGCCTTAGCCAAAGAGGAACCCGTGGGAGTGAGCACTCGAGAGTGTGTTCATGATGAGCAACAAGAAGCCCTTAACAAGAGCCTACCTTGCGATAACGCCACCTTGGGCTTGGACACGGGTTTTCTAACCCAAGGCCAACCCAATTGGTTTCCTAATGTGTTTGTTCATTTTGTAGGTTGTTTTGGGATGAAGTGGCCGAGATTACTAGTGTGATTGATGCATTCCATGGCCCAACTATCCAAGATGAAGATGTTGACATTTTGGGCTTCGGTACAATCTGACCTCTGAGCCTTGGGCAGCGGTTTAAGCAACGTTTCACACATTATTTGGCCAAACGTTCTTCATACAAAATGTAGCCAGCATCTCAAGGTTTCCATCAAGCTGCAGAGCATTAATTTTGGAGAAAGATTTCCCGGTCAACCATCACCATTACAGAGGCATCCAGAAGGGGTGGATATCCGAGAACAGCCCACACACCTTCCATCATGCAACCAATAGCCATGGCCTAATGGCCAATGAAGAGCTGAAGGATGGAGTCCAATTTGGAGCCTCTAAGGAGAGGCCTTACACGTGAAAAAATGAAGGAAAGCATTGGCCCAAAAAGGAAGATTGTCGGTTTTTATTTATTTTGGTTTTTGAAAACCGGTTGTACTCTTCCTTGCATGGTTTGCGTGAAAACCATGCAAGTATGTTTGTCTCTCTTTTGTTGTAAGTTAGTAAACGTGGCTGCAAGTGGAAAGGTCATAGGAAGCCTTAGGGGATGGGTGTTACCTTCCCTTAGTGACCATCACTCTTGTTAGTGATGAAAGTCAAGGGTGGGCCCCATTTACCATAACTTGATGTTTGTTTAGCACTTAGGGCTATAGGTGATAATCATGTGCCTTTTGTAGCTCGCGGGAAGGAGGGTTTTTACCCTTCTTTTCTCAGCACTTGCAGATAGAAAAGTATTGGACAATTTGCATAAGCTTTGAAGCTCTCAAACCCTCTTTTCTCACGGCTTCAAGGGATGTTGGTGAGTAATATCCAATCTTCTTTGTTGTCTTGGTGTTGGTGATTTAGCTAGGATCACTAAGCCTTTGTTCCAACCTTCCTCCTCACTTGATTAGGATTAAGGCAAGCTTGGAAGTCCCATAGCCCTCACTCCATCCCATTTGTTTTCGGATCTTTTGCTGTTTGGTGTTTATTGTTGTTGTGGTTTCCTTACCGAGTGGATTTGTGCATCAAAAGTCCACTCTGTGCAAACTTCTGTTTTTCCGTGTGCTAATGTCCTAAAATTTGGGCTGTGAGTTCCTCATTCACATCTAGAAATATTTGTTTTTACATGTCACTCCCAGATTTCTTCAATTCGAAGTTGTGCACGTTCCTTTCTCCACCTTTCTAGTGGATTAATCAATTCAAGCCCATTTTGTCGACCTGATTTCAAATTTTCATAACTTGTAATCCAGTCTTGAGTTTTCCTCCGAAAACCAACCATTCTCTTCCCCTTTCATTGGAGTTATTCTCTGTCAATTTTTGGCTTCCCAGATTGCCTACATCAAAAGTTGTACGGAGATCTTTCCATACCTTCTGTACTGCCTAAAACAGTTTTGTCTGTTTGTGCACCAGAAATTAACCCCGTGCCATTTTAAGTTTTCCACAAGATCTCACTCTGCAAATTTGGCCAAAGTTAGCCCACTCCTTAAAGTTTAAGTCCTCCAAATCTTAGCCCAAGGGCCTGATGTGCAACCGGAAGGTTAGCACGACGCGGATCAAGTGTTGGTCCACTTAGCGTGGAAAAATGTATGCTCAAAGGTCAAGGCCGTGCTATCAAGAAGATAGACGGAGTTTGACGAGCAAGACGCACTCGTGTGTCCGAACAAGTGCTGTCTCGGCCAACAAGTGCGTGCAAACGGGATGGAAAAGAGAGAAGGGAAAATACCGCTCGGGAAGGAGACGGGCGTGGCTCGGAAGGTTGACGGAGGTGGATGGCGAGGTAACTTAGACACTCGGGCGGCGGAGTGGCTAAGCTCGGTAGACCTCGAAGGGGCGCTCGGATGTGACGCACCGTGCGCTCGACGAGGAGTGACGCTTCTTGGCCGGATGTGACTCACCGGAGAAGAAGGATCGGAGGATGGCTATCAAGTAAGGCACAAGGCTCTCTTATTGATAAGCTTCACTAAAGAAAACACAAGGGGGAGGGGCACTTATATAGAGTGCCAGAAGGGTCCCTTTAAGGAAAGCCGAGGGCCCATGGGGGTGGTTCCCTACAAGGAAGGCGGCTGGCCCCTTAAGGTTCCTTTCCTTATTCTAAGACTTAGATAAACTCGGAAAACTAGAGAGAAAGGCCGATGGGCCTATCGGGTGGGCTGGGCAGCCTCGGATGTGTCCTCGGTTGCGATCGTGGGCCGGCCGGGCGTTGTGTTCTCAATTGCGATCGTGGGCCGGCTGGGTGCTGTGTCCTCGGTCGCGATCGTGGACCTGCTGGGCGCTGTGTCCTTGGTTGTGATCGTGGGCCTGCGGGACGCTGTCTTGTGCGCGCGCAATGTTGCTGGGGTGCGCGCGGTTGCTGACGAGTTGTTAAGTTGAGCGCGCGCGGGTGACGCTACTGGTGTGTTGCTAAGTGGTGCGCGCGGGGGCGACGCTGCTGTCGTGAAGCTAAGTCCTATGCGCTCTGTCGACCGAAGTGGCGTGTTGCTAAGTTGTGCGCGCGCGGACGACGTTGTTGCCAAAGTAAGCGTGCGCGCGGAGCATGCTTTGCGCGCAAGGCTGAACGCGGGCAGGCGCGCAGTCTCAATATTTGGCTCGCTCGCTAGGCGCGCTGTCTCGATGTAAGGGGCGCGCGCTGGGCGCACTTTCTCGATAGTGTGGGCGAGCTCCGTCTTGATAGTGTGGGCGCGGGCTGGGCGCGCTGTCTTGATGTTGGGCGCTGGGCGCTGGGCGCGCTGTCTCGGTAGCGGGGGCACTCGCAGGCCAAGCTGTTGGTGTCCATCGTGCGCGCGTGCCATGGTCCTCGTGCTCCCACTCGAACAAGTCCCTTGGCTGCCCTATATCTTTGTCCGAGGGCTTCTCAAAGTCCAAGTTATCTGCGAAAATAGCAATTAAGTTAGATAAAACTTGGCGGTCGGGATGGTGCGTCGGGGGGTCCGAGATGGTGGTCGGTCGTTGTGCGATGGTGCTTGGCCATTGCACATCAGGGCCTGTATGCATTTGGAGCTCTAGTGTGTTCACTCCGCTGTTTCTGCCAGTCATTCTTGTTCTCTCGGCAGATTGCCTTGTCTTTCCATTTGTTCCCTTTTATCCCGACACCTCCTAACCCCGACCGTTTCATTTAGTATCAGAGCAAGGCATCCCTTCCCACGCCTTCCATTTTAATTTTTTTTATTAAGGTTGCAAGATTAAAACATGAGGAGACATTATGGAGTAACCCGTGAAGCAACCCGATGCATTGTTCCACCATATGAACGATCACCGATGACTCCCATTCCAAGATGCTCCGAGTCAAGACTCCAAAGTCAACTTGAAGACATCAACCAGAGGCTAGACCTTTTCATACAACGTTTGGATAGAACCACAACAACAAGAAAGTCACCGATAATCCCGGCTTCAAAGAGATGGTCCGTTGATATCAAAAGAAAATCTCGGTTGCAAGAACCCGAAGCTTCCAATGGATTTAATGGCCACTATAACCAGCCTTGTTATGAAAATGGAAGGATGCACATAAAGGTAAATATTCCTTCCTTCAATGGATCAAATAGTATTGATGAATACTTGGATTGGCTTGAAATAGTAGATAGAGTTTTTGATTGTGGAGACTATTCGGAAAAGGGAAAATTTCGGATAGCCACCAAGAGTTTTGTAGCCTATGCTTATGAATGGTGGCAAGATCTAATAGAAAGGAGAAGAAGAAATATGTACGTGGAAAGCTTTGAAAAAGCTAATGACAAAGGAGTTTGACCCGCAAGGCACAAACTCTTACTCACGGTTTGTTTCAAACCTTTCTAATCCATTTTTAATTCCTTATTCCCAAGTTTCCCCTAAAGTTATGATAGGACATGAAGAGCATCACCCAAACCGTGGCCATGAAGAGCCCTTAGAAAGAGAGGAAGAAATCATCAATCCTCTTGAAGGGGCGTTATTTGAGTTGGATTGCAACATGGAAGATGAAAACCAATATGGAGGCTCCGAAATCACTTTTGAGGTAACCGACACCATTAATACTTCCATTGAGGACCTTGCTGTTTTTAAGTGTTCCAAAGGGCATATCCTAGAAGTGGAGGAAAATGTTGGAGGCTTGGTGGAAAGGAAACCCGAAGAGGAAGAAAATGCATTCGGGTTTGAGGAGATGCACACCTCCTTGGAGCCCAATAGTTTTGGCCTTGTCTTGGAGCGCCTTGTCTTGGAGCATTTCCAAGAGCCTAACAAAGAAGTTATCAGCAAGGAAACCTCCATGGCAGCAAGTGAAGAAGATGGTATGAACATCAAAGTTATTTTTACTCATGAAGGAGCCTCCTTGGAATTGAAGCCACACATGGCCGAATGTACTAATGATCTTATCCAAGAGTCCAAGGAAAAACATTTGGTAGTTGATGAACCAATCTTGGCAGCACCCCCTCGTGTATGTAAGGGAGTCAAGAAAGGGATTGAAGAGCTCCTTGTGGCCACCCATCATTGCAAAATGATCCAAGAGATTGAAGGGGCCAAACCGCACAAGGTTGTGGCCAAAAGGTATGACCTACCTAAACACTTAAGTGCTAATGCTCTTGGAAATTGTTTGGTTGATAGAATATGCTTGAATGGTGTTTATATTGGACTATTGGGAGATAATTTTATTGTTGATTTGAGCATGTTGAAGAAAAAATTTGTTTTGGATATTGGGCATGCAAAATTGGGAGTTAAGAAGCTTTTCTTGGAAAATTATGATGCGGTGATACCTATTTTTGATGATAAGGAGATAGATCACCGTGGCCTATTTGGGGTTAAAAGTGGTAGCTTGTATGAGGACATATTTTTCATTGATGACCAGCAACATGCCTCAATTAATCAATATGCTATGCTTTCGGTTGGAACAACTTTGGTTGATATATTTGGGAAATTGTTTGTTCAAACATTTTATTGGTGGCTTAAGGGAATGCAATCATACCTTTTCATTGAAAGTGATCAAATCCTTATTGTGGCTGATGAGAATTTTAGAATGACTTGTTATTCCTTTGTTGCTGCAAAGAGTAGCCCTCCGTGGAAGTATAGTGAAATCACCCATTGAGATAACCCTAATCGGGCCATAAAGCTCCATTCAAATATGATGAAGCAAGGGTTAAGTGATAAAATATTTTGTGAGTGTATCAAGTTTACAATGACCGAATTGATAATGAGATTTGAGCCACTAGAAAATTTGCTTGCTTCGGTTTTTAGAATCGGATGGACTCATGAGTATGTTGGTATTTTTTGTGATCATTTGGAAAACCTTTATACACTTGCATATTATTGGTGGTTATGTGGTTTACAACTCTATAATATCATGGATGCCTTTCAAATTGTCAATTCTTGGTTTCCAAAAGAAGTAGAGAATGAAACTAGCACGGACATGGTCACGAGATTGGGTCCACTTCCCACCAATTTTGTTTGGAAAGTTGCTTGGTCGAGCCTCAAGTTGGAAGACCTTAGGGCCTTGGGAAAAAGGGGCCAAAGAAGGTGGCCTTGGAGTTTTGCATTGCCGAGTCAATAAATGGAATGAAATGGACAATGGCCGAGCATCCTAAGCAACACCAAGAGGTTTTTGGAAGGATCATGAAGTTTTTGGATTTGAGGACAAATCCTCAAGTACCACGGGAGAATGACATGCCTCAGGATGCCTTAGCCAAAGAGGAACCAGCGGGAGTGAGCACTCGAGAGTGTGTTCATGATGAGCAACAAGAAGCCCTTAACAAGAGCCTACCTTGCGATAACGCCACCTTGGGCTTGGCCACGGGTTTTCTAACCCAAGGCCAACCCAATTGGTTTCCTAATGTGTTTGTTCATTTTGTAGGTTGTTTTGGGATGAAGTGGCCGAGATTACTAGTGTGATTGATGCATTCCATGGCCCAACCATCCAAGATGAAGATGTTGACATTTTGGGCTTCGGTACAATCTGACCTCTAAGCCTTGGGCAGCGGTTTAAACAACGTTTCACACATTATTTGGCCAAACGTTCTTCATACGAAATGTAGCCAGCATCTCAAGGTTTCCATCAAGATGTAGAGAACTAATTTTGGAGAAAGATTTCCCGGTCAACCATTGCCAATACAGAGGCATCCAGAAGGGGTGGCTATCGGAGAACAGCCCACACACCTTCCATCATGCAACCAATAGCCACGGCCTAATGGAGTCCAATGAAGAGCTGAAGGATGGAGTCCAATTTGGAACCTCTAAGGAGCGGCCTTACACGTGAAAAGATGAAGGAAAGCATTGGCCCAAAAAGGAAGATTGTCGGTTTTTATTTATTTTGGTTTTTGAAAACCGGTTGTACTCTTCCTTGCATGGCACGTGAAAACCATGCAAGTATGTTTGTCTCTCTTTTGTTATAAGTTAGTGATGTGCCACGGATTAGCACATCTAGAAGCGGAAGGCTCTAGCACCATGGACTTGGTCTCTGGTTTCTAAGCCAAGGCCGAGTCAATATTTTGTCTAACAAATGTGCTAATTTTGTAGGTGCCAACATGAAAAGGATGATCCAACCATCCTAGGTGATGATAGCACCATTTTTGGTTTCGGCCAAGGATGACCTCTGGGGGTTGTGCGGCTGTTTCGAACATCTTCCAGACCTGATTTGGCCAAGCATGCTTCTACAAAAATGTGGCCAACATCCTAAGGTTCCCATCATGGGGCAGATCATAAATTTTGGACAAAGATTACCTGGTCAACCATCGCCATTACAGAGGCCTCCAGAACAGGTAGCGGCCCGAGAGCATCCAACCCATGGAGTCCGATCCATGGCCATGTTTGACCTCAAAAGAGAAGGAAGACCAATTGCATCTTTGTCCAGCCCAAGAAGCAGCAGCTGCTCCACCTTGGTCCAAGAAGGAAGCAAGTGACCTTATCCAACTGTCCATAGACAACCCGTCAAGTGATGGACCAAACCGGAGTTAAAGCCTCCTTCATTTTGAGCACGGTTTGGAGACCAATTAGTCAAGCCCAAGGAAGCCCCCAACGGAGGTTTGCTAGCATCCCACGTGAATACTTTTGTTTATTTAAAATACTTGTAATGATGTAATAGTTGTAGTACTTGAAGTTGGTTTGAGAAATGGTTTGGATTGAACCATTCTTGCTTGGAGTGGTTCGGTTTGAACCATTTCCAC
>QAOC01042095.1:47766-156448 GCA_003255005.1 Begonia fuchsioides | reverse complement strand
GGAGTTGTTCAGTCGTCTCTACCACCTAATGCTCTGCCAATTGGTAATTTTGTCTGTTTGTGCTTCTAAATGTATCTCCGTGCCATTTCATGAACCACACGTGATTTCACCCTAAATCTAGACCAAACTTAGTTCCTTCCTTAAAGTCTAAGTCCCCAAAATTTCAGCCCAAAAACCTGTACGCAATTGGAGTTCTAACTGCCACAATCCCCTGTTTCGGTTTTAGTCATTCTTCACATTGGCAGATTGCATTACTTTCTCCTATCCCGACACTTCCGCATTCTTGGAGCGTGTCAGTTAGTAAACGTGGCTGCAAGTGGAAAGGTCTTAGGAAGCACTAAGGGATGGGTTAAACCTTCCCTTAGTGACCCATCACTCCTTGTTGGTGATGAAAGTCAAGGTGGGCCCACTTGCCATGCCTTGTTGTTGGTTAAGTAGTTAGAATTCTAGGTAGCAATTATGTGCCTTTGTAGCTCGTGGGAAGGAAGGTTTTAACCTTCCCATTTCTGTATTTCCAATTAGAAAAGAATTGGATAAAACTTTGGAAGCTTGAAGCTCTCAAACCCCCTTTCCTTTCTCACGACATTTCATCCAAGTTTTGGTTTGTCTTGGTGTTGGTGATTTTGCTAGGATCACTTAGCCCTCATTCCAACCTTCCTCCTCACTTGATTAGGATCAAGGTAAGATTGGAAGTCATATAGCCCTCATCCCACCTTATTTGTTTTCGGGTCTTGTTGTTTTTTCGTGTGATTGTTGTCTTTGTTTCCTTACCCGAGTGGATTTTGTGCATCAAAAGTCCACTCCGTGCAAACTTCTGTTTTCCGTGTGCTAATGTGCTAAAATTTGGGCTGTGAGTTCTTCATTCACATCTAGAAATATATTTTTTTACATGTCACTCCCAGATTTCTTCAATTTGAAGTTGTGCACGTTCCTTTCTCCACCTTTCTAGTGGATTAATCAATTCAGGCCTATTCTGTCGACCTGATTTCAAATTTTCATAACTTGTAATCCAGTCGTGAGTTTGCCTCTGAAAACCCACAATTCTCTTCCCCTTTCATTAAAGTTATTTTCTGTCAATGTTTGGTTTCCCATATTACCTACATCGAAAGTTGTACAGAGATCTTTCCATACCTTCTGTACTGCCTAAAACAGTTTTGTCTGTTTGTGCACCAGAAATTCACCCCGTGCCATTTTAAGTTCTCCACGCGATCTCATTCTGAAAATTTGGCCAAAGTTAGCCCTCTCCTTAAAGTTCAAGTCCTCCAAATCTTAGCCCAAGGGCCTGATGTGCAATGGATCTCGAGTTTGGATGGCTCGAAGATTCACGACACGTCTTGATCGGAATGGGTGATGCCGGTACACGGGATTGTGTATCGGCGGCGGTAATGGTATTGTGGAGGAGGTTTGAAAGCTCGGGAATGGGATGATTTTATGGAGGAATCGGAGATGGAGGGGAGATGGAGTAATTCGGATACTCAAGCAATCGAAGTATCGGAATCAATAGACCTTGGAGAAAGCTCGGATATGACGCACCGAGGTTTCAACAAGGGTTGACGGAAGCTTGGCCGGATATGACTCACCGGAGAAGTAACGTCGTTTGAGGGAATTATCAAAAAGGCTCGAAGCACTTGTATTGATAAACATTCACTATCTCATTCAAGTGCAAGTGTTACACTTAAATACTAAAAACGTAAAAGATAAAAAGCTAAGAAAGATAAATTAAGCCCTTGGATGACTTGAACGCCTAAGATTGCTTCGAAAGGTCTCCGGTTGACTTTAGGCTCGGTTCATGAAGATTGGCACGGTTGGTTTTGCGTCTTGACCGAAGGTGACCTTGATTGACCGAGAGGGTGCACCGGTTGTAATAATCTTCAAGCCATGAAAGATTGGCTCGTGCCAATTCGGATCTGAGGCTTCTAAAAGTCTCTCGGTGGTCATGATAAAGTGTCACGTGGTCTGGTTCCTTGGTTGTCTGACAATGGTTCATGAATGTGCACGGGCGACTTGAAAAAGACCAAACCGGTGGTTGATCCGATCTCGGATATGATGGGATCCACAAGGATATTGTGGAAAGTTGTTGCTCGAAGATTCTCTAAAGATTCAACAGATTGATCACAGATTTTATGGATAAAATCCCTTGTGGCTCGCCGGTTTGTTGGGGAACGATCTTGTGTGCGCGGTTTGACCTTATCTTCATGTCATCACGAGATTTGTCCGTGCCATTTTGAAAAGGTTATTATCCAAAGATCCTACTATGAATATGGCAGCTTTAGCACGGATTATATGGATGAAAATCTCTGTCGTTTCGCCGATGGCTCGATGGACCGTTTTTGGTGCGCACGCGGGTGCTTGGAAATGTGACCGGTTGAACCTTTCTCCTGATATTTCGGGATTTGTCCGTGCTATTTTTAAAAGGTTGTTGTCCAAAGATTTTCCTATGAATATGGCAGCTTTAGCATGGATTACTTGGATAAAAATCCATCTTGTTGCGCCGGTGGTTCAACGGACGGATTTTGTGCGCGCCTGGTGGATCTTCTTCGGATATCTTGAGATTTATCCGTGTCAAACTCGAACCTTATCTTTTCCTTGACCAAATAACCAGATTACTTAAAGATTTAAGTAAAGTGGCCGATGTAATTTAGTCAAGGTCTTCTAGTGGGCCGAGGCTTGACCGTGGGCCGGTCAATGCTCGGCCGAGGTGGTCCTTCGAGGGCCTTCGCCTATGGAATGTGCGTTCCTCTTCTTGGGCTGTCTTCTCTTCCTTTTCTAAGGCTAATTTATGGCTGAAAAGAAATAAACTAAGTGTGACCGAAAATAGGGCCCATGGTTGAACACTTGATCCGTAGGGATTTGGATTGAGCGTTCTCCCATGTCGGTCACTTATTCCAACGGGCCGAAGCCCTAGAGGACTTTGGCAAAGCCGACGATGAATGTTTCATGGGTCGTCGGATCGTGGTCATGAGGTTGAGCGCCGGGAGTGTCATGGCCGGGAGCCCCGGGCTTGTCTCGGCCGGGAGCCTCGGATGTGTCATGGGCTGGGCTATTGGGCGTGTCATGGCCCGGATCCTGGGCGCTGGGCGTGTCATGGCTCAGATCCTGGGCGCTGGGCGTGTCATGGCTCGGATCCTGGGTGCTGGGCGTGTCATGGCTCGGATCCTGGGCGCTGGGAGTGTCATGACTCGGATCCTGGGCGCTGGGCGTGTCATGACCCGGATCCTGGGCGCTGGGCATGTCATGGCCGGACTGTGGCGCGCTGGGCGCATCGTGGCCGGGCAGTGGCGCGCTGGGTGCGTCGTGGCAGGACATGCTCGGCCGCCCACCAAGCAAAATTCTTGACTTTTCCCGATTTGACTCGGGCATTGTTTCCAAAGGTAAGCTTCTTGAAAAATGAGCACAAAAATTATTGAAATTGAGCGTGCTCATCGGGGCTAGTTCCATGATGTGCTCCCGTTGCACATCAGGGCCCATATGCATTTGGAGCTCTAGTGTGTTCACTCCCCTGTTTTTACCAGTCCATTTTGTTCTCTCGGCAGATTGCTTTGTCTTTCCATTTGTTCCCTTTTCTCCCGACATCTCCTAACCCCGAGCGTGTCAGCGCGGCTCGTTCAAATTGTCGACCGGGGTTGACCTTCGTCCTTGCTTTTCGGGATTTGCTCTGGCCATTTTCAAATGAAGCTTCCAGATGACCTTTCGGCGTCCAGATACATGCGCTCGCAGAAAATTTTGAAACGAGGATCTTCGGTTGTTGCTGATGGTCAGGGAGCGCGCGCCATTTTGAAACGGGAATCCGCTCGGGCCATTTCGAATTCAAACTCTAGGATGAACCTAGGCTGATCTAGTGAGGAGATTCATGGTTGAATTTGGACGCGGATCTTTTAGTTTCCGCCAATGGCTCGGAGGTGTGCGCGTCATGTTCAAAATAGCGACCCGGAGTTGACCATAGCTTGGCCATTGAGAGATCCGCGCGTGACATTTTGAAATGTGGTTGTCAGACGCTCTTCCATGAACCTGGACAGCTTGAGTCTGGTCCCTGTCATTTGAAAATCCCGGATATTCTGTTGGTGGCTCGGTGAACGGTCTATGGGCGCGCTCGACGCATTCAAATGTTGGCCAGTTGAACTCCTCTCCGAACATCACGGGATTTGTCTGGAAAAGGGGTTCTCTGGCCATCTTGTGTTGTCCGAATGTAGACATTGGCACTATCAATTCGGCTGCAAAGCCTTGGTTGACCGTTGATGTCTTCATGTATGCGTCGCGGTTGTCTATGTCTCGGACACCGAAAATTCCCCTTGTGCTAATTTGATCCTTGCCTTTCCCTTGACCAAATAATCAAATTACCTAAAGATTTAAGTAATGTTGGTCGATGGAATTTGGTCAAGGTCTTCGAGTTGACCGATGGTGGACCGTGGTTTGACCGGGGTTTGACCATGGCTCAGACACGGTGGGCTTCCATCGGTGTTTTGTGCGCTCTTCCTTTTTGGGCTTTCTTCTCTTCCTTCTCTGTCTTTATTTGCTAAAATAAACTAATGTGGCCGGGGCTCGGCATTGGATGGCCGAGGACTCGGTCTTCGTGGGAGAACGCAGGATCCGAGGGGATTGAACCGTGCGTTCTCCCACGTCGGCCATGATGTGCATGTGGTCGGATTATGCGCGCACAAAGGGGCTTGGGTGAGGGATGAGTGCGACGTACGGAAAAATGGTTTGGGCAAAATGGGGATTTGGGTTGTGGAAGTGTGATAGGATGGAAATGTAGTAGAATGGATGGAAATTTATGGAGATGGCTCGGAAGAGAAGATGTGGATCTGAATCGGCGATGGAGGAATTTTGAAGGCTCGGGAGATGGGATGGAATTTAAGGAGGATGTGGTCGGACGATTCACTTGAGCAATCAAAGTGTTGGAATCGGTAGACCTTCGATGCTCTCGGATGTGACTCACCGATCGGGCACTCAAGGGTTGACGGAGTTTGGCCGGATATGACTCACCGGAGAAGAAACCGTTGGAAAGAGCTTCAACCGTTGGAAGAAGGTGCTAAGCACAATTTGATTAAAATTCTCTCTGCCTTCTAAGTGAAGGTCAATACATTATTTAATGCATAAAAAATAAAAAGAGAGGGAAAGGCTTTCGGCCCTTGGATTGCATGAACGCTCGAGATTGGCTCGGGATGGATCTTCATGGACGTGAAGTTGACCAAGGATGCTCCTCTTCTGCTGAAGGCTCGATCCATTAAGGTTTTGCACGGCTGAATTTGAAGCTTGATCGAAGGAGACTCTATGTTGACCGAGTGGTGGCATCGGGTAAGCTAGCTCCGAACATGTGAAGGTTGGCTCATGCCAAATTGGATAAGAAGTCTTCAAAATGCTCTCGGTGGTCAGAATCAAGTAGCACGTGGTCTGCCTTCTCGGTTGGTCGGTGATGGCTCGTGGGTGTGCGCGGGTTCATTCAAAATGGCGACCGAGTTGACCATGTCTCGGATTTTGTGGGATTCTTTCGTGCCATTTTGAATTGAAGATCTTGGTTGACCTTTAGTTGACTTGAGAAGAGGTGCGCACGGATTCATTTGAATTTAAATTATCAGATGGCCGATGATGACTAGTGGGCACGCACGGCTCGTTCAAATCGTCGACCGGGGTTGACCTTCTTCCTTGCACTTCGAGATTTGCTTAGGCCAAATTCAAGCACAGCTCCCATAAGGCTTAATGACGTCCATATACATTCGCGCGCTGACCATATTTGAAAGAAAATCTTTGACGGTTGCTGATGGTCAAGGAGCGCGCGCGGCTTGTTCAAAATCACGACCAAAGTTGACCTTAACTCGGATTTCATGGGATCTGCGAGGGCCATCTTGATTTCAAAACTCTGGATGAACCTAGGCTGATGTAGTGAGAAGATTCATGGCCCAATCTGGACGCGGATCTTTCCGTTTCCGCGGATGGCTTGGAGGTGTGCGCAGTAACTTCAAAAATGCCGACCGGGTGTTGAACTATCTCGGACAATGGGGGATCCGTGCAGACCATTTTGAAATGCGGTTGCCGGACACTCCTCCATGAATTTGGACACTCTGAACTTGGTCTCTTCTTATTGAAAATCTCGGACTTCCTGCTAGTGGTTCGGTGAACGATCTTCGGGCGCGCGCGGGCGTATTCAAATATTGATCGACTGACCTCTTCTCCGAATATCACGAGATTTGTCCGTTCCATTTTGAAAAGGGTTTCTCTGACCATCATGTGTTGTTCGAATGTAGACATTGGCACGATCAATTCGGCTGCAAAGCCTCGGTTGACCGTGGATGTCTTCATGTAGGCGCCGCGAGTGTCCATGCTTCGGACACCGAATAATCCGTGTGTGCTAATCCAAAATTTATCCTTTCCTTCACCAAATAATCGGGTTTCTTGAGATTTGAAGTTAAGTTACCGATGGGCTTAGGTCGAAGGTCTCCTAGTTGACCGAAAGAAGACCGTGGCTTGACCGAAGGTTGACCATGGCTTGGCTACGGCGGGCTTCCTTCGGTAAATTGGGCGTTCTTCTTCTTTGGGCTTCATTTCCTTCCTTCTCTAAGTCTTTATTTGCTGAAAGAAAACTAATGTGGTCGAGCTCGGCATTGGGTGAGCCGAGGGGTTGATTCTCGTAAGAGAAACATGGGATCCGAGAGGATCGGATCGTGCGTTCTCTCACATCGGCCACTTATTTCCTATGGGCCGAGATTCTAATGAATCTCAGCCACGTCGATGGCCTTTAGTCCACTGGTCGTCGAGGGGTGGTCGGTAGGTGGGCCGGTGGACGCTTCGGGACCGGGACTGGCCGAACACCAAGTGATGGAATGCTTGGGCCGTTCCCGATCATATTCGGAAGGAATTTCCGAGGTTAAATTATCTGCAAAATGAGCAACTAGGTTAGTAAAATCATCCGGGCTCGTTGGACTCGTCGGGGCTAGATCCATGGTGTGCTCCGGTTGCACATCATCCTCCCGGGTTACTTAAGGATTTGTCCCCAAATCTATCCTTGGTTCCTCCAAATCTTCGCGTTCATCATCATCCAAGTAGGGTGATAGGTCTCGGACATTGACCGTGGTAGTTACGCCATGCTCGCCTGGTAATTCGAGTTTGTAGGCGTTCGGGTTGATTCTCTCGGTCATCCGAAAAGGTCCTTCGGCTCTTGGCAGTAATTTGGCATGCTTATGCTTGAAATACCGAAGCTTAAGCCACACCAAATCTCCTACTTGAAAAATTTTCTCCTTTCGGCCTCTGTTGGCCGCTTTGGCATATTTCTCGTTTTTCTTCTCGATCCTCTTCTTGATTTTCTCGTGCAATTTTTGGATCTTCTCGGCCTTGTCTTTGCCGTCGGAATTGACATGCTCTTGGCTCGGCAATGGAAGTAAATCCATTGGTGTAGATGGATTAAATCCGTATGTCACTTCAAACGGAGTCATGCCCGTGGTGTTGTGGTGGCACCGGTTGTAGGCAAATTCGATGAACGGCAATTGAGTGTCCCATGTTGTGATCCTTGTATCCACCACACTTCGGAGTAGTGAGCCGAGGGATCGGTTGACTACTTCCGTTTGTCCGTTGGTTTGTGGGTGGAATGCCGTGCTGAAAAGTAGCTTCGTGCCAAGCCGTGCCCATAAAGTCCTCCAAAACGTGCTAAAGAACTTTCCATCTCAATCGAATACGATGGAATGAGGCATCCCGTGTAATCGGACAATTTCCTTGAAGAATAGGTCGGCAATGACCGTGGCCTCGGCTATCTTGGAACATGTCACAAAGTGCGCCATCTTCAAAAAACGATCGACCACCACCATGATTGAATCCTTGCCTCTTCTCGCCAAAATGTCCCGCAAGACCGCCTCTGTGAGCCTCGGTGATGAGAGACTCCCGGATGCTCCCTTTTGGGATGCATATCCGTCCTCCACGAAAAAGGTACCCGTCGTTCACATGATATCCCGCCAATTCACCTTTGGTGGCCGCTTCGAACCGTGAGCCAAAAATCGGGATCCTCCGTGTAGCATTGTTTCATCCAATCGAGGCCGAAGAAACGTACCCTTAGTTCGGTGAAGAGAGCGCTCCTTCGTGATAATGCGTCGGCCACCACGTTAGTGTCACCCTTTTTGTTCTTAATGATGTATAGATACTTTTCCAAGAACTCGATCCATTTTACATGTCTCCGATTAAGCTTCCCTTGCCCCTTAATGAATTTGAGGGCTTGGTGGTCGGAATGGATGATGAATT
The DNA here is from genome assembly GCA_003255005.1 of Begonia fuchsioides. Taxonomy (NCBI): domain Eukaryota; kingdom Viridiplantae; phylum Streptophyta; class Magnoliopsida; order Cucurbitales; family Begoniaceae; genus Begonia; species Begonia fuchsioides. Next base: position 148,225 of record QAOC01042095.1, on the reverse strand, counting down.
CCTAGGGCAACAAGTAGGGTTGCCAAACTCCAATGGCTCAAATTAAGGAGTAGAGCTCCTTGTCGTAGGTGGAATAGTTGAGTGTCGCGCCTTTGAGCTTCTCGCTAAAATAGGCTATCGGGCGGCCCTCTTGCATCAAGACCGCTCCAATGCCCGTTCCCAAGGCGTCGCACTCTACCTCGAAAGCCTTGTTAAAATCCGGGAGTGTTAGCACGGGTGCTTCGCAAAGCCTAGTCTTGATGTGGTCAAAACTAGCTTGACAAAGCTTTGACCACTCAAACTCTTTGCCCTTTTTCGTAAGTTCGGTCGAAGGGGCCACAATGGTGCTAAATCCCTTGATGAAGCATCGGTAAAGATTTGCAAGGCCGTGGAAACTTTGGATGTCCGACACGCTCTTCAGTGTGGGCCAATCTCGGATGGCCTTGATCTTTTTGGAATCTGCTTCAACGCCACCTTCGGATAATATAAAGCCGAGAAAATGAATTCGGCTTTGGGCAAATGCGCACTTCTTGCGGTTTTCGTAAAGCTTGGTTCACCGCAATGTGATGTAAAACCGCTCTAAGTGCTCCAAATGGCTCGGCACATCCGTGCTATAAACGAGTATATCATCGAAATAAACAATGATAAACTTCCCAAGGAACTCTCGGAGCACGTGGTTCATAAGGCGCATTAACGTGCTAGGGGCGTGGGTAAGTCCGAATGGCATGACGAGCCATTCAAACAATCCATAGCGTGTTTTGAACGCGGTCTTCCATTCGTCGCCTTCGCGCATCCGGATTTGGTGGTAGCCGCTCTTAAGGTCCACCCGAGAAAATATTTTGGCTCCACTTAGTTTTTCAAGTAGGTCATCAAGCCTTGGCATGGGAAACCGATATTTGATGGTTATATCGTTGATGGCTCAGCTATCCATGCACATCCTATGACTTCCGTCTTTCTTCGGCACTAGGAGGGCCGGGACCGCACACGGGCTCAAGGACTCTCGGATGTAGCCCTTCATGAGGAGTTCTAGCACTTGCTCTTGCAAGATCTTGCTTTCTTTGGGATTGAGCCTGTACGGTGGTCGGTTCGGCAATGTTGCGCCCAGTTGGAGATCGATGTGGTGCTCGATCCCTCGGAAGAGTGGTAGACCGTCGGGGAGCTCGTCCGGGAACACATCCTTGAACCGATCAAGTAGTGGTCGCACGACCTCGGGAATAATCTCCTCGTCATGTTTATCGGGCTCTCGGTGTAAGAGCACGATGATTGGGCTTCCTTGCCCGAGGGTGCGCGCTAACTCCTTTCGGCCCATGAAGAGGGCCGTCTTGGCCGTGGCCTCTTGTCTTTCGGCCTCGTCCTTGGCAATTTGCTCCGGTGTCATCGGAGCCAAAATGATGCTTCGTCCATCCATCTTGAAGGAATAATGGTTGGTGAAGCCGTTGTGCATCACGCGTCGGTCGAATTGCCATGGTCGGCCGAGAAGTAGATGAGTGGCGCTCATCGGTACCACGTCGCACGTGACCATGTCCTTGTAATTACCAATCGCAAAAGCTACCCAGGTTTGTTTGGTTACCTGGACATCTTCACGGTCGGTGAGCCAACGGAGCTTGTATGGTGTCGGGTGCTCGGTGGTGGGTAATGCGAGCTTCTCGGTCAGCTCGCGGGACGCGACGTTGGTGCAGCTCCCGCCATCGACGATCAAGGAACAAACTTTGTCCTTGATCAAGCACCGGCTATGAAATAGGGTCTCTCGTTGGTACTCTTCTTGCCGAGGATGGGTGGAGAGAACTCTTCGGACCATCATTAATTTTTTCCCTTCATGAGCATGGTAAATCTCATCTTCGGTCAGGGCCGGATCTTCCTCGGCCACGGTGGCCGGCTCATCCTCGATCACAACCTCCTCGGTCTCCGCAATGACGGTCATGACGCGCCGATTCGGACATTGCACGGCTATGTGTCCGCGCCCGAGACACTTGAAACACCGGATTTCTCAGGTCCTCGGTTGATCGGCTAGTGTGTCCGGCTGTTTAGTGTCTGTGGTTTGTTTGGGGGCCCACGGCTTTGGTGTTAGGGCCCTGATGTGCTACAGGAGAACGACACCGATCAACCCCTAATGAGCAAGGAGATTTTCATTAACTTAGTTGCTCGTTTTGCAGGGAATTTAGCCTCGGAGACACCTACCGAGGCTGATCGGGATCGAACAAAAGTAGTGCCCAATCGTGGTCCGAGCATTACCGTCCACGACGAGCCCATTGCACTCGGCCCAGACACCCCCGACCTCGACAAGCCCGACACCTACCCGACGACCAGCAAAGAATCGATCGTCGGCCTTGCCGAAATCCTCTAGGATTTTGGCCCAATTGAATAAGTGACCAACATGGAAGAACGCCCGATCCATTTACCACGGATCAAGTGTTCGACCATGGGCCAACATTCTGTCACATTTTTAGTTTTTATTTTATCAGCAAATAAAACCTTGGAGAAGGAAAAACAGCCCAGAAGAGGGAACGCACGAAGGCCCGTAAAGGAACGCCGTAGCCGAGCCATGGTCAACCTTCGGTCAAGCCATGGTCAAGCCAAGGTCTTCCTTCGGTCAACTAGAAGACCTTGACCAGTTCCCATCAGACATGTTATTTAAATCTTTATGTAATCCAATTATTTGGTCAAGGAAAGGACAAGGTTCGAGTTGGCACACGAGGATTTATAGGTGTCCGAGACATGGACACCCGCGGGACACGCTTCAAGACATCAACGGCCAACCGGCGGAAGCCCGGGGATTTTCATCCAAAGAATCTGCGCCCGAGCTGCCAGAATCGTCAGAGGATCTTTGGGCAACAACATTTCAAAATGGCACGCGCGGATCTCTCAATGTCCGGGATATGGTAAACTCCGAGTTGGCATTTTTGAATCACCGAGCACCCTCCGAGCCATCGGCAGAAACACAATGATCTACGTCCAAATTTAGCTGTGAATCTCCTCACTCGGTCAGACCAGGTTCATTCGAGAGTTTAAATTCAAATTGGCCCTGCGGATCCCGCAATATCCGAGATATGGTCAACTCCGAGTCGGCATTTTTGAATCAACCGAGCGCCCTCTGAGCCATCGGCAGAAACAGAAAGATCTACGTCCGGATTCAGCTGTGAATCTCCTCACTCGGTCAGGNTTTTTTTTAATTTTCAACCATTTATACGCATTAGTGTTTGTCAAATTTTAGTTTAATTGATGTAGCATCAAAAAAACCTTGTTAAACTATAGATCAAAATTACAAAAAAGGCGATGGCAAATGATGGGGAAGAGTAAAGGCTTGTATGGTAAGATTTGAAGATATACGTATTTTATGTGCTTCATTAACATTGTCTCTTCATCACCGTTGTACAAAATGTGAATTAATTTTTAAATTAGAATATCGTAAAATTATGCAACTTCGGGACCATTGAGGCAAGGTCAAAGTCAATTGGCGATAACATAAATAGTTCTAGAAACTGTGATTGTGAGCGAGTTGTTCTCGTGAAAATGATTGTGCTACCTTAAATTACTCAAATTTCAAGCTTTCTGTCTTCTTCTTTTTTTCCTTTTTTTCTTTCTCATAGTTTTCTTTCTTTAAAGTATTTATAGATAAAAAATTAATTTTTTTTACTTTTAATTTACTATTTATAATAGTTCTAACAAACTATTATTAAGTCTAGTCTATAAAACAAACTTCAACATAGATATGAAAAAAATATATGTATTTTAAGTTGTCCAGAGATAAATAAGTTTTTAAATTTAAATTAATAAAGCGCAATGATACTAAATTATTTTGCATGAATTTCCTCAAAATTACAAAATTCAAAAAGTAATCTTTCTTAGCATTGACTAAACAAAGTCACATATTGGAAAATATGATTGTCGGAGACTCGGGAGTTACATGTGGGTTCATTCATCAATCAATGAGCCAATTCTGCCAGTGCTCGCACTGATGAGCCGTCTTTTGCCATGGCTGCAACATCTTCGTCTCTTATCCTCTACACCATTTTTCTCACCTCTCTCACCATCTCCCTCTCCATCAACTCCCTCACTCGCTCTTCCAACTCGGCAGCGCTCACAAACCCGTCTTCTGACTTGATCACAGCCAACCTGATCTTCATCTGCTCGACTAGGATCTTGTTGTTCATTCTTCGCTCCGCGTACAGTGGTCACACGTGATTATTCGAGGTAAGGAAGATTGACAGAGAAGATCGGAGGTTTCAAAGGTCAAAGGATCAAACTTTAAAGTTTCTGATGCTTGGAGAAAGGCATATTTTGGTAAATAGTCTAAATTTATTTTGTCAATATAAAAATGTGATTTTTTTAGCATATAATTATTATTATATTATAACAATGATCTTTCATGTTAGTGATTAAATATTTTTCATGTAACATGTAACTCGCATGTCATCAGTGTTACGAACACCGGTGATGTTGAATACAATTCTTTTGTTTTTGAAATCTTCGGTGGTGATTTCGTGTAAAGTGGGCAGGTGCAGAAAGCCCGCCAAGTTTTTGGCGCTGCATGTGAAGAAAAAGTAAGCAGGGATATTAAGCTCGCCAACGACTTCCAGAGCGGGATCATTGAAGAAATAGATGATCTAGAGCGGGATGTTAATTGTTAGTCTAATTAACTTAATATTAATGACAACAAATTAATAAAATTAATTTGAAACAATAATTAAAAATAATTTGATTCAAATTGAACCTGAGAGAGTGGGTGATTGACAAGTTAAAATTGATAGAATATTAGAGAATTAAAAAAAGTTTTGGTGAAGAATGAAAGAATTGCAAGTTTGCATAGTGGTAGTGGTCAAACTAATCAAGTTACCATTGTGCGTCGTAGGATTGCACACGGGCCGGTTTGACCTGATTTTATTCCGAAATAGAATCGAAACTGGAATTAATGGTTCTAGATTTTTAGAACTAAAACCATCCATTCCGGTTTTAACCCAATTTTATTTTATATTAAAAAATTAAAATATAATAATAAAATATATATTTTTATTATCTTTAAGTATGATTTTAAGTAATTGAGCGGATTTATAACCAATTTTAGGATTTACATCAATTTTATTAGAGTTTGAGTTGAGTTTTACTTGATTTTAGAACTTTTTTTACTCATAGTCACGGTTCTGGTTTCACAATTTTTTACTCTTAAAGACCGGAACCGAACCAAAAATCCCAATTTTTTAAAAATTAGAACAAATACCAGATTAAAACTAGTGATTCTAATTCAGTTTGAAAATCTAGTCCAGTTTTGCCCACCCTTAGCTCGTTGGACTTTGTCCGTAACGAAGAAGGCAATGATCATCTTGAATGTTGCTGTGTTTGGCGAGTAACTGGTCAAGATGATTGTTAATATGCAAGCGGCTCCCAACAGAGAAGCTCAAGAAGAGAGAACTGTTTATCTCTTTTGAAGAGAGAATCCCAAAGTTCTCTCTTTTTCACGAAGAGAAAACGAGGGCGACATGCGGAGGCGGGCATTGAACCAATGCGAGGGGCAAAAGGTGAAAGCTAAAATTATGCATGCAATGGAATTATTACAATCATAGCTTATTAAGCAATTCGGCTCGAGCTTAAAAATATAATGTTTGCCAAGCCTGTTAAGCTTTTCAAAGAGAGTCCATCGAGCATGAAAGATCATTGTTATTATATAATAATTATATGCTATAAATATCTCATTTTTATTTTGACAAAATAAATTTAGATGATTTACGAAAATATACATTTCTCCAAGCTTCAGAAATTTTAAGGTTTGACCCTCCGACCTTTGTGATCTCTGATCTTCTCTGCCAATTTTTCTCACCTCAAATAATTACGTGTGGGCGTGATGTGCAACCGGAGTGTGTCACCGATCAAGCCCCAATGACCATGGAGAATTTCACTAACTTAGTTGCTCATTTTGTAGGGAACTTAGCCTCGAAAACACCTTCCGAGGTAGATAGGGAGCAATCAAATGTTGTGCTCAATTGGTGTCCGAACACCCCCGGCCACGACACGCCCGGTGCACACCCACCTGGCCACAACACACCCGACACACACCCCCTCGACTAAATCCAATAGGATTTCGGTGCAACGTAATAAGTGACCAGCGTGAGAGAACGCTCAAACCATTTCTCACGGATCAAGTGCTCTCCCATGAAGACCGCTTCGGCCACCTTATGCCGATTATCGATCATATTTATTTTTATCAGCAAATAAATGTTTAGAGAAGGAAGAGAAAACAAGCCTCAAGAGGAAGAGCGAAAAATACGGCTACGTGTCAAATGCGCATTATTGGAGACCTCGGTCAACTAAGAAGACCTTGGTCAACTAGGAGGAGCTTCGGTCAATTAAGGGTCTTAGGCTTGATTTTACCGACCACTTTGCCTAATTAATCAAGTTATCAGATTGTTTGGTCAAGGAAAAGTCACGGTTCAAATTGGCCCACGCCAATCCCCCTGGTGTCCGGAGCATGGTCAACCCGAGGTCGCCTTTTTGAACGAGCCTGCGCGTGCCCATGAACAACCGAAGACCTTCATTCAAATTCACCGCACGCGCATCTACACTTGGTCAACCAAGGACACCTGGAGTCTCCATTTCAAATTGGCCAGCGCCAATCCCCTGTTGTCCGGAGCATGGTCAACCGTGCGCGCATCTTCACTTGGTCAACCAAGGAGCGTCTGGAGTCTCCGTTTCAAATTGGCCCGCGCCAATCCTCTCATGTCCGGAGTATGGTCAACCCTCGGTCGCCCTTTTCAAAGGCTTGCGTGCGCCCATGAGCACAACAAGATCTACATTCAAAATTGACTGTGCGCAAATCTTCACTCGGTCAACCTAGGAGCGCCTGAAGTCTTCATTTAAAAATGGCCCGCGCCCATCCCTTGAAGTTCGGAGCTTGGTCAACCTCTGGTCAACCATTTAAAAGGTCCGCGCGCGCCCATGAGCACAACGGATCTACATTAAAAAAATGACCGAGCGCAAATCTTCACTCGGTCAACCTTGGAGCGCCTAAAGTCTTCATTTCCAAATGGCCCGCGCCCATCCCTTGAAGTTTGGAGCTTGGTCAACCCCTGATCGACCATTTGAAAGAGCCTCGCGAACACCCTCTCGGTCAACCAACTCACCCGGTCCACCATGGTCTCCATTCAAATTCAGCCGCGCATATCCTTGTTGGATCGAACCATCAGCTGAAGAGGAGCGTCTTTGGTCTCACCTCGGTCAAAGAAGATCTTCTCCTGGTGGATCCAAGACGTCCACCAAATCCAAGGGCTTAAATTTATTCTTTCTCGTTTTTCCTTTTCATTGCTATTAAAGTGTATCGGTCTCTCACTTAAAAGGCAAAGAGAATTTTAATAAAATTGTGCAAACGCACCTTCTTCCAAAAGGTTGAAGCTCTTTATGACGTGAACTTCTCCGGTGAGTCATATCCAACCAAGAGCATCATGTTAGCTTTAAAAGTATGTTTAAAGTAATCAATTATTTTTTATGATAACTATGCAAGATGAGCATGAAAGATAAAATTGATAAAGGAAACAACTTCACAATTCTTAAATTAGACTTAATGATTCATGAGAAATACCCTCATTGAAGGATACAATTAAAGTCTAACTATTTTGTTTAAGTGCTGCAGAAAATTCATGTATATATGTTGTTTGTGTCGACCCTTAGTTATATATGTCAACACTTAGATAATCCAGAAACTTAGCTTACTTAGTTTGTGTCGAACCTTAGTTATATGTGTCGACCCATGTTCGAAACATAAGCTTAGGCTTTCTATTTTGTGTCGACCCATAGAGTGTTTGTGTCGACCCTTAATCAAAACAGAGGCCGAGTCTTTCCAATTGTGTCGACCCATAGTATACTTGTGTCGACCCCTGTCCAAAACAGAAGCTAAGTCTCAGCCCAACGTATAAGTTGTGTCGACCCACCTATACATATTGTGTCGACCTAAACTGGCAGAAAAATGCGTAAATGTGTCGACCCATCCAAATCTTTTGTGTCGACCCCAGAGACGAATTGGTGTCAACCTTACCAAATCTATGTGTCGACCCTACCTGCACGAAATATGTCTCTGCCCAACCCATTTGTGTCGACCCCAGAAATTCCAGAGAAGGATGATTCGAGGATGTGTCGACCGAACAAACAGTGTGTCGAGCCTAGCAAATTCCAGAGAAGGATTCGTCAAGATTGTGTCGACCGAACAAGCATTGTGTCGACCCCAACANCCCCCCCCCAACACACTTAGGTTAATCTCGATCCTTCACATCAACCCTTGCGCGTACGATCGGTGCGTCACATCCGAGTACAACCAAGGTCTACCAAGGCGAACACTTTGATTGCTCAAGTGTTTAACTTGCTCGATCTCACCTTTCCATTTCTAAACTTCCCGAGCCCATTAACCATTCTCGAGCTATCACTCTCCTCCCTTGTCCGATTACACCCCTATTCGACCATCTGAACTGTGTTCTTATTTCTCCGAGCCATTTTCACATTTTCCACATCAATCACCCACATTTCCCCTTCCTTTCAACTTCCCATTCTAAATCCAACATTCGCCCGAGCCCATTTTCCTGTGCGCCGCACCACCACCTTACCCGAGCATGTGTGCGAGCATTTGTCCGACCACGACGTGCGAACCCTCCCGGGTTGCACATCAGGGCGTGATTAACAAATCAATTCACTCAATTTAAGGTAGATCGTGTTCTCAACACTTGACACGATCTATTTGAATTTAGAGAACTTTTCTCAAAAAACAAATTGGGAGATTTCAAAAAATTAATTTTCACACCAGAAAATTTTTAAATTTGCTTCTCTTTTCATTCATACTAATTGTCAGTTGTCATACTAGATTTTAAAAAGAATTATCTTTGTAATGGTTATAAAAATCTCTCATTTAAAATTTAAAATCTTATTTTATAAAATTTTTAACGTTTAAAATATTTATGAAATCTAAACTGATTTTTGAAATTCAGATTGAATTTGATTTCGTAATATATTTTAACATTTAAAATATTATCGAAATCTAAGGTGACTTTCAAAATTTAAATTGAATTTGATTTCATAATATATTTAAATATTTAAAATATTATCGATATCCAAACTAATTTTCAGAATCTAAACTAAATTTGAGTTCGTAATATATTTTAACATTTTAAATATTTTCAAAATTCAAACTGACTCTCAAATTGAAATTTGATTTCGTAATATATTTTAACATTTAAAACATTATCGAAATCCAAACTAAATTTCAAAATTCAAATTGAATTTAATTTTGTTATATTTTTTAACATTTAAAATATTATCGAAATTTAAACTGACTTTAGAATCCAAACTAAATTTGATTTTTTAATATATTTAACATTTAAAATATTTTCAAAATCTAAATGGACTTTCAAATTGAAATTTGATTTTGTAACCCCATTTTAACATTTAAAAGGTTGTTACAAAATTAAAAATAAATTACAAATATTCCTTCAACTATTGAATACACGTAATCAACGTAAATGAATAATTGTTGAAAACAGTTTTCAAAAATAAACTTTATAAGTTTGTTAATTAAATGAATAACTAATTATTCAATTATTTTATCCAATGAAATAACAAATTCATTATTGAGTGTATTAAATAATTAATTCATAATTAATTATTTAATCTTATTTGTTCATTTTTTTATTATTTGAATAGCGATAGAAAGGGTCAAAAGAACCGATGGACCTATAGTTTTAAGCTCTAATATTTTTTTGTTAATTAATATAAACTCTTTATATTAATGAACATAATTATTAACTCTAAACTAATTCCACTAAAATTTAGAGTTGCATCTTAAAGACTATAGAGTATATTTACACAGAGGTAATGTTTATTGATATAGTAACTACATATGTATTGAACTCCATTTAGATATGTAATAAAACTAAGTTTTATCCGTCAACCTCTCATATTAAATTTTTATCTTTGACTATCATTAATTCTTAATTGAATAATTAATTCATAATAATTATGAATTGCGCGCTGATTATTCGATTCCAGAACCAACAAACAAGGGAATCTATAAAATAGATTTCATTGTATCGATATTAGCATTCTCGGCCATTTAGTTTAATTCATTCCCACTACTGGTAGCTATCATAAAAATGTCACTTACATGAGCAAATGAGAGATCATATACATTTATAATAATAATATCGCGTACGAGCAGTAGTGACAATATTGTGTATTCATATGATAGATTAAGAGAAGTATTAGCAAAATATGTAATACAATTTGATCCAACTCTTTGTAATTGATGAGAATTAGGGTTATGGGGAGAACAATTTTGAAATCCAACCCATCTTTTATAGTGATGAACAGGGTAAAAAAAGTTGGACATAAATTAAGGGTAGTTATTAAATTATTAAACCTAGAAAAAAAGGTTGTAGACACAGACATTTTTTTAGCCTCATGCACATGCCACCACTAAAACGTGATGGTGACCAGTAAGGCTACTTGAGCCAAGATTTGTTGTAACTTTTCTAGAGAAGATCCATGGAGGAAGCTCTGGTGCTCTACCCCGGGGATGGGTCATCTCGTCCCCATGGTTGGGTTGGGCAAACTTTTAGACCGAAATATGTTTAGGTCGACCGAAATTCAATAGAATGCCAAAATTATAAATAGAAGAAGGGGTGCCCAAAGAAGTCAAGAACTTGGGTGAGAAAAAAGACGCATAAATAATGTCAAATTTTCTACGCACAGAGAAGAATTTCATTTGAGAATTATTTATAAAGAGAGTTTGAGCAAATTGTAAAACCATAACCTAGTTATGGATGCTTTATTTTTCTAAATCAAAAAATGTGAAGTAGGAGTGACGTCCTTTGAAAAGAAGAGTCAAGAGAAATGAGAGTGACATCATTCGAAAAGAAGAGTTAATGCGTAAGTTATGTATTGACATCAATAAGTCAATCATGGTTTCTCGATGAAGAAACAAACGAATGTTCAAACACATACAAATGTTGGGTCAAATTGTATTACTAAATTAAATATTTTTTTTGTTACTTACTCTTTAATTTATTGCGTTAATCACTTAGGAAAGTAGAATTCTAAAATCACAAAAAAGCTAGTAAACCCAAATCGCTTACTCTTAGATTTAATTTCAATCCTACAAGTAGAATTATACTAATAATATTTTCTCATACTATTAAAATATAACGGTTGAGAAGTAAGAGAGAAGTCGAGTAAAATGGACACATAAAATTTTTACGTGGATACCCAAATAAAAAAAATCACGGCGAACGAGTATAAAAAGATCTCACTATAAAAATAAAAAATTATAATATTTTTTTAGAAATAAGATATTTCTATAAAATGTACAATAAGAAAAATAAACAGTCTTAGAACTCTTGCAGTACTCGAATGTACCACACTTATTTTCTCTCTCACAGATTCTTTTTCTTCTATAATTCTAAGAATAACTTCTTTCTTCTCATTTTAGGATGATCCTTCTTGTTGAGAGAATCCTCTATTTGTAGAGGAAGTTCCTAAAAAATCAATGAATATAACAATATTCAAAGATTTTAGTGTATGAAAAGATGTATAAGGAAATTTTTTTTACCCATCCAGCTAGAGAACATGCCATCCAAAACGTCTCCAAACTCGAACATGCAGCAGACTGTGAAAAAGTGTTGAGCGAGGGATCGTACTCAATTTACGGGAAGACCTTCCTTTTAAAAAAAGGCCAGAAATGTTCAGCTTCGAAGACAAAATATTCCACTCGATTCTGCTTTGGGTCACATTCATTAACCTCATACTTGAATGTTGAAGCATTGATGCTCTCAACCCACATATCTTCAAGGATTGGCAAGTCAATCATGACTGACATGTTGACAAAAACACTTGACCGAACAAACTTTGCTTGGGCTCCAATTGAAGTTGATATCTCCAAAGATTTAGTAAAAAAAGTCAAACTTCGATGCCGGAACAGAGATCTCATCGTCCAGAAAGTTACATATGAATTTGAGTCAAAATTCTGCATGAGTTGCTAAAAAATTAGTCACAACATTTTCTCATGCAACATTGCAACCTCGTATCCAAATTTCTCAAAGTTGTCGGTGCTGGCAAGAATCACTTTCAACCATCCACAAGTGGCCTCTCCGACAAAAGAAGTTAAGAGGTTGCTCCTCCCCCTGTATTCTCCTAGGCAACTTCAATGCAATTCTAGCCCCCGAAGAAAGGAAATCTAATGCAAGAATCCATAGTAGGGATATTTTTTATTTTAAGCGCTGTTGCGATCTAGTGGGTCTGAATGATCTTCCCTTGGAAGGTGTCCCAAAGTCAAAGCATGCCTTGGAAGCAAAGGACTACAGGTCCTAACCGTTAACCGTTACTTGAAGGCATTATATACCCTGCCCAATCAGCCTTCGTCAGAGGCCGCCAAATGATAGACATCATTCACCTCATGCAAGAAGTAGTTAGGAAATACGGCATCAAGAGATCATCGCCGAGATGCTTAAATAAAGTTGACCTATGGAAAGCTTTTGACTCGGTCGAATGGTCCTTCCTTGAGCACTCTCTTTGGGCCTTGGGGTTTCCAGATGTTTTCGTTACTTGGGTCATGGAGTGAGTCTCTTCTGCTTCCTACTCAATTTCACTCAATAGAAAGCTTCACGGCTTCTTCAAAAGAGCAAAGGTTCTTAGGCAAGGAGATACCCTCTCCCTTTACCTCTTCGTCAATTGCATGTAGTACTTCTTTAGAACTGCCCATTTTCGGCTCCCCCCGTGGGTTCAACTTCCACCCAAAGTGTGAAGCCTAGGCCTTACGCCTTTAATCTTTGCGGATGATCTGGTCCTTCTATCCATAGCAGATAAAGGCTCAATCAAAGCCCTTCTAGATTTCTTGGATGAATTCAATCATTGCTCGGGGCTTTGGATCAACATCCAAAAAACCAGCTTCTTCCAAGCCTGTAATACCAGTGTACAAACTTAGTGTTTTTACACTATCTAATGCTTCAACTAGAAATTTGTTTGAAGTCATACATACTGAATTATGAGTAAGAAAAGAAGGCGAATTGGAGTATGACACATGTCACTATATGATTAATAACAAATCATGATTAAGACATAATTAGTGAAAATTATGAGATCATTAAGGTTTACTAATCATGATTAATTAAGTTAATCATGAGAATTAGCTTAGAACTAATGTGAATTAATTAAGTTAAGCTAAGCATGATTTAAATAATGATAATGGAGGTATTTTAGCAAATAATAGAGCAGATTATGGTAAAATGGTAAAAGTAAATAGATAAATTTGGCAAAATAGTAATTTCACCCCATGAACCATCTAGAAATATTAGAGGATGGCTGATGATCAGCCATTTTCGTGCTGAAGAGAGAGAAATGGTGAAAGAGATGGAGGATTGACAGAAAAGAGTTTAGAGAGAGAAAGTGAAAGTTGAAAGGGAAGAAGCTGAAATTGACCTCAAATCCTTTGAAGAGAAGTGTTCCTCTCATCAAGATGAATCTATTGAGCTAAAAATCAAGAGGTATGACCTTATTTTTACGTGGTTTAGAGTTATTAAGATTATTCACATGATTACACTAAGGATAAGTGAGAATTAAAGGATTATCAATGACTTTGCAAGTTGGTTATGAGTTATACACGATAATTAAAAGTTTTGATCCATGGTTCTATTTACTGGTTAACCAATCATGTTGGAATATCATATATATTTTTATGAATGATAGAAAGTTGGAATTGATAGAAGTTGTGTATATTTTATCAAAGTTACCACAAAAGTGTCAATTCTATACAAATTAGGATTTTATATCTGAAACCAATGATGGACTAATCCCATGCCCTAGATGTTTTAGCACGTTAAAGTAGACACTTTGAGTGACGTATAAGCTTTGAAATCATAGCATTTCATGGTGTATATAAAAAGTTATGATATTTTGAAGTTATCACAAAACAAGACATTGATTCCGAAAATGGTGAATGATATTAGGTTATTGAGATGAAGGTGATTCACAAAAGTACCTACTACTAGAAAGACTAGCTAAGGATAGACAAGGCAAGTAGTATTGTGTGTGTTTTGCCCTTAATTTGGTCTACATCATAGAATAATAGGACTTTGCTGTTATTTTATGCTTTACATGTTGAGATGAGATGCACGTATAAAATGATGTACAAAAGCACAATTTGGTTTATGATTTGATGGATTTTTGTGTTTAATGTTATGAATATTACTTAATTGCTTGACACGTTCATACCACGAACATCTCATGCATCATATTTTCTAGAAAATTACGAACTATTTACATGCATGAGACTACGTACGAAACATAATATAAAATGGTTGTTTCGGGTTGAGCTCGAAATACAACGAAAGAAAAGATAAAAATAAAGAAAGAGAAAGTTACGTAAATATCATTCGGGAGGGGTTTGAGTTGGTTGTCCCCTTAGGTGGACTCAAGTTTGTGGTCTCTTAATCCTTGGAATCGAGTTGGCTGTCCCCTTAGGTGGAATCAAGTTTGTGGTCTCTCGTTCCTTGCTAGGAAGCCACAATGATAAGGAATGATATAAATTAAAGGAATGAAAGACCCATAATAAAACAAAAAGAAAAGTTTTACTTATGCATATCATGTACATGTTCATGCATATTTATACTACTTGCTGAGCCTTATGCTTATAGATGAATTTTATGATGTAGGTGAGAAAGACGTACACTGAGAGGTGTACGAGATAAATAGCTTTGTTCATAGAGGAGGTCGATGTTGTTTGAGCGAATTTTGACATATGGGCAAGGATTTTGAAGAATCGTAAATAATGGTTAAGAGAATAAGTTTTTTTTTAACTTTGTACATATAACTTGTAAATAGTTTAAGAAACCTAACATGTTGTAAATATGTTTTAAGTAACTTTAGTTTTCATGTATGCCTTAAATGATTTTTACAAGAAAATATTTTCCGCTGCAAGTAAAAAAAATGTAGAACATATTTCTAGCTAGGAAGGACGTTACAAAGCCAGTATCAAAGAGTCGAACCAAAATGATATCATTAGTTTCTCAAGCCTTTCCATGGGAAACCTTCCCGTGAGATACCTCGGAATCCCTCTCGCATGCATATCCCTTTCCATGCATGATTACGCAGGTCTCATTGATAAGCTCAGGTCTTATCTTGGCGCTTGGAGTTCCCTCTCGCATGCATATCCCTCTCCTTTGCTGGAAGAAAAAAACTCATTAAATCTGTGCTTCAAGGAGTTGAAGCCTTATGGCTTTCCAATCTTAGCATCCCAGGCACAATCAGGCAAAGAGTGACCCTACTTTGCAAATCTTTTCTATGGGGAAGCTCAGCCGCAAGTGTTGCATGGTCCACATGCTGCCTCCTTAAGGAAGAAGGCGGTCTTGGCCTTAGAGACTTGGAATAATGAGAATTACATAAAGTCCTCAGACTTTTGGTCCTGGTCGGCAGGATCACGTGCCTCTCCACTGATAAAGAAAATCTTGCTAATCCAAGATCTACTAAGGCAAAAGTCATCGGAGTGCCTCCTTCAAGCTTGGAGCTCTTTGGAAAACCCTTTCAAAGCATACGACTTCTTTAGACCTTCGGCCACTCCAAAGCCGGCATTCAAAGCTATCTGGACCAAAGACCCTCCCTGCAAAACACTCTTTAATCCTTTGGCTAGCTGCTAAGAGGCGCTTAAAAAAAAAAGATAGGCTTCCATTCATTGAAGTAGCAAAGCACTCTTTCATCCTTTGGCTAACTTTGTGTTAAGGGTTTTCAGCACTAGCTCGAGCTGTTTGAGCTTATAGCTAAGCTGGTATTGCTTGCATCCATTTATGGTTAGCTGCCATGACTCTTCGGTGATGGAACAGAAATTCTCATGCTCAGTACATGTTGAAAAATTTCCCCAGGATTTTGCCCACAACATGCTCCTCAAGAATGGAAACAACACAAGAGGCGTGGTCAGAAAGGCAGGGGGGGGGGGTGAAAAATGACATTTGCCGGGAGATGCAGGTGCCGTTTACTAAGGCCCTGTCCAGCTTTGACCAAACCTTGCCATTGTACCCTTGTCAAGAAGCAACCTGCCGACAGAAGATCATTTAGACCCACTAGATTGTAGCAGGGCTTAAATCAGAAATTTCCCAAAGGGCCCTTCTTTTGGAAATAGAATTAAGCTCATACACAAAAGAGCATATAAAGTTTATTTTTCTGATTTTGCAAGTAATCAAAACGCGAATAACCTGTGGGTAGATCATGATCGGAACAAGATTTACTTTTGAGGTGTTTCATAAAATAGCAATCGTGCTACTCATGTGGAGATTAAAGTTGTGCAATGAATGCTAACCACTTGGCCTTTTGGCTAATAAATTTGAAACAACTTCCCGAGAGAATTTTGTTTCAAGAAGGCCCGCAAAATCTAAATTAGTATGTTTGATGAGATGTAGAACCTCATCTTGTTTTAGGAGCGAGTTAAAGCCCCTAATGTTCAATGAGGCAAAAATCATTTGGGAAAGGGAGGCTTACCTCCCAATTTTGATTTGGTTCAGGACTTCTTCACCTTGGGTTGGCTTGAAGTGGCACCGCACAGTCTTGATATCCTGGACTTCTGTTTCAAAGTTTTGGACTGGGAAACAATTTTGAAGTCAGCTTCGATTTCCAATTTTGAAGGGGAGGAGGGTTCGGGGGTTGAAGGGTTCTCAGCCATCAATTGAACTTGAGGGGCTACGTCTGAGGAGGATAGGGAAATTAAGGGGGAGGCTGAAGAGCTGCCATTCGGGCTGAACGAGAGGGCAGCTGCCAGTTTAACGG
This sequence comes from Begonia fuchsioides, assembly GCA_003255005.1. Classification (NCBI taxonomy): domain Eukaryota; kingdom Viridiplantae; phylum Streptophyta; class Magnoliopsida; order Cucurbitales; family Begoniaceae; genus Begonia; species Begonia fuchsioides. The sequence continues at coordinate 131,473 of QAOC01042095.1, read as the reverse complement.
GGGAAGAGGGGCGGGGTGAGCTGGAGGAAAGGTCTTCCGGGGCGAAAAGAGGGCTTGGAAAGAAATTTCAAGAGCTATTTGGCTAGGGGGATAGAGGGTTGGCCAACCTCTTTACTTTTTTTCTCGGAGAGGCCATTTGTGGATGGCTGTGAGTGCTTTTTGCCAGCTTCAGTGGCTGAGGGCAATGAGGATTTGAGATTGCAATAGTGCATGTAGAAGTGTTGTGATCAATCTTTGAGCAAGTCGTGCAGAATTTTGGCTCAAATTCATGCATAACTTTCTGGGTGAAGAGGACTCCTTTCGGGCATCTAAGTTTGACTTCTTTGACTAGATCTTTGGAGAGGTCGACTTCAATGAGTGCCCAAGCATAGTTTGTTCGGTCAAGAGTTTTTGTTAGCAAGTCCGTCATAATTGGCTTGCCAATTCTCAAAGGTATGTGGTTCAAAGCATCTATGCTCCAGCATTCAAGAGGGAGGTTGATGAATGTGACTCATAGCGAGATTGTGTGGAATTCTTTGTCTTCATAGTTGAACATTTCTGATATTTTTTTTCAGGAGTACAGTCCCTCGCTTAATACTTTTTCACAATTTCCTTTATTTTGAAACAGGAAGATTATTCTGCCATTCGAGTTTGGAGAGGTTTTGGATGCACATTCCAACTGGAGGTTAGCTTTTCAAGGGTCATTATGCTCGGATGCCTGTTTGGGAAGAAGCCCACAAGGGCGGTGATTTATTTCATGCAAGTCAATCACCTCTTGCCTCTTGCTGTGATGAGCGCTTGTCTAGCAGGCGTTCCTTTGAAGAAAGATGAGCGCTTGCTTTGGCAGGTGGAGGGATGTCCAGAATATTTGCCTTGGAGGGGGAAGCTAAGGGGGCTTGCAGATGGGCCCGACTGGATTTCTTCAGGTTCAGCCTGTTTCTTTGCCTTGGATTTTTTTTGGTTTCACTGGCTCATTGACCACTTTGGCTAGCTCTTTTAGATTGTCTCTCTTTGCCATTTTTGCAGGCCCAGTTTTGATGCTAAGGCTGGAGAGAGGCTTGGCGGGAGATGGCCCGGTAATTGGATTTTCCCTCGTGAAGGATAAGGCTCTGCCCGGTAATGATGAATCCTTTTTCACGTGGGGGAAGAGCAGCTTGTTTTGACAGGTTTGTAATGATTTGCATCCAATCAGCTGGTAGAAAATATTATAATATTCAAGATTTGCAAATTGACTTTGAATTTGCAACGGCGATTTCCCGGCTGATGCTACCGATGTCGGACTTATTGGACGGCAGACTTATCTCCGGCCATTCAGAATACCTCTCTCTCTCGGCAGCAACTCATTCGGCAAATAATAATTGACATATTATAGATAAAATTAATAATTCAAATCAATGGTGGCTCACTGGATCTAGCTTTTTCCCTTATAAAAATTCTTAATATTTACAATGACCATCAAATCCTTTTCTACGAGAAAAATCCTTAATATTTACAACAATCATAAAATCTAGGATGCATTGTACATGAAAACGAAACGAATTTAGGCAAAGCAAGTCAATACTTTTTAAATTTTTGTTTTATTTTATCAATTATATAAAAAAATAGTGATATGAATAAAAAGATGTTTAGTGAATTAATACATTTTATTTTCACTAATAAAAGTACAAATAACAATTCAATAAAGGAAGTTTTAATATTAAATTAATTTTTAATTTACTAGATTTTAAATATATTGATCCACAAAATTATGTATATTCTTGTGGTATGAACATGGGAAGTTTACAAATTTGATTGACAAATAGTAAATGTCATTATAAAAATATTTATAACTATTAAATTTTAAATTTTTTATTTAAGTACCACGAATCATCAACAAAATAAGAAGTTACAATAATATATCAAAGTGCATTGGGTTCTAAAAGTGTTCGGGATCCAACCTGGTCCAGTTTTTTAGAAAAATTAGACAAAAATTTGGTTCCAATTTTTTTGGACAAGAAATGGACTGTTGGAAATTTAGGTCTGATAGTTAAAAAAATTAAAATATAACAATAAATATATATATTTTATTATATTCGGTTTAAGTTTTAAGTAATTTGGCGATTTTATAATTAATTTTAAAATTTATATAAGATTTTATTAAAGTTTAAGTTAGATTTTTTAAAATTAGAACCGATGGTTTCGGTCGGTTCTAATTCAATTTGTAATTCGAGTCTAATTTTGTCCACCCTAATGCGATGCACTTTGTCCATAAAGAAGGCCGTGTTTGGCAAGTAACTGATTAAGATGATTGTTGCATTATAGGTGGCAGGCTCACAGCAGAGAAGCACAAGCGAGAACAGTTTCTCTCTTTTGAAGAGAGAATCCTGAAGTTCTCTCTTTGTTCACGAAGAGAAAACGAGTATGACGGGCGAAGGCGAATCAAGTAAATTTATAACTAATTTTAAGATTTATAACAGATTTTATTAAAATTTTAGGCAGATTTTACTTGATTTTAGAATTTTTTGACCTACGATTGCAGTTTTTATTATTCCTAAAAACTTGCACTGGCTCATGAATTATAATTTTTTAAAAATTAGATCAAAGATCAGATTAAGAGAGAAGTGTTTCTCTCTTTTTAAGAGAGAATCCCAAAGTTCTCTCTTTGTTCAAGACGACAAAACGAGGGTGAAGGCCGAAGGCAAGTGGCGTAGCAATGCAAGGGGCAAAAGGTGAAATGTGAAGGTGATGCAAATGGAAAATGACAAATGGAAAAGGTGAAGTGTGAAGGCCATGCGAAAGGCAAACGGTGAAGGAGAGGGATGAAGCCTGATGCCTGGCTCCTGAGCGTTCGAGCAAGCTTGGGTTGGGAGTATGAGTATTGGGCTGAATGACACTACTAGATTGCTTTATCTCACTATGGTTGCTGATCTTGATCTTTATCTCAGCATTTGTTGGAAGCTATTATCTGAAAATGTTATGTGGGATGAATGAATTTAATGCAATATTGAACTAGATTTGATCATTTAGCTGTGTCTACTCTCAATCTCATTTTTAGCTCACATCGTTGCAGCCATTGTGGAAGAGAATCGAAAGGTCTATCAAAAAACTGAGTGACTTCATAGTCGACGGTAGAGTCAAAGATGTCTTTGCTATAAAATAAATGACATGTATTAATAAAAAAAAACAATAATTATCATAGGGTTAGTTGTAGTTGGACTTATTTTTCTACTGACACCCTAATTTCATCTATTGACATTTTAAAGTATGTGTGACTTTTCACTACTTTTATAAATTTTTTTAGATATATGAAAAATCAAACTTTAGAGCCTCGTTGATTCACAATTCTTCATGTTCATAAGAAGAAAATTGAAAGTGAAGGATGACGAGACGACTCCCTAATTAAAATTTCAAGATGTTCGTTGATAACTATAGGAGACAAGAGTCACTTTGCATTATAAATAGTGACTGAATGAAATAGAAATGAGATAAGAGTCCACAAGATATTTTTTCTTTCAAATTTTGTTTTTTTCTCCTATCAAGAAACTAGATTTTTTGAATTCTGCTTTATTTCAAATTAGTATCAAAGCTATGTCAAACTATAGGAGTTCAATATTATGGCAAATGCCGCAGCCACGACTCACCCAGACAAACTACGACAATTGGAGTTGTTCACTAGATGCGTGAGAAGTAGTCAAAAATAGCTCAGAGAAGCAAGAAAATATTGGTTCCTCCACAACGAACCAATTGAAAGCATTGAAAGAAATGCGAATGAAGGATAAAGCTGCTCTCTATCTATTATTCTAAGCGATAGATGAGTCAGGTTTTGAGAAAATTACTAGTGCATCAACTTCGAAGGAAGTTTACAAAAAGTACGCAAAGGTGTCGATCGAGTCAAACAAGTGCGTCTACAAACTATACGAGGCGAGTTGAAAGCCATGAAAATGAAGGACTCAGAAGATGTATCTAGCTACATTACTCGTGTACAAACGATGGAAAATCAACTCCAAGGAAATGGAGAAACTCTCACGGATGCAAGAGTTTTGGAGAAAATTTTGTGATCATTGAAAAATGATGAAACAACCGGAACAACTAGCAACTGCCGACAATTGGGCAAAAGGGACGAGAAGAGAAGCCCGAAGCTTTTCCCGACTTTGACATAACCACCCTGTCGTAGCACTTTCTTCAATCACCAAACTCCAAACCGCAAGGGGAACCCTCAGGAGAAAAGGAAACCGAGAAGAATAACTATTCCAGAACAAGCAGAATGTCAAGATTCAGTCATGTATTGAGAGAAACTGCATGGGAGCTTCTTGGCCTGCACCTTTGAGGAAGAATGGGAGACCCGTGAGAACCACCCAAGAATCGCCAAAAAGGGAGACAATTCCCCAACTGGGACCTGAATTGGGACAAGCAAATGCGACAGTTGGATGCGTCATTCAAAATGTGATGGGGTCTTATTAAGCTAGTGCTTATTTTCATTCACACCACTTGATGTGCTACCAGAGTACATCGCCGACCTAGCCCCGATGAGCATGCCCAATTTCACATAGGAAGCTTCACTTTGGGAACAATGCCCGAGGCAAATCAAGAGAGGCTAAGAGCTTTCCTCGGTTGGCGTCCGAGCATCTCCGGCCTCGAAACGCCTGACGCGCCCGACCGTGACGCACCTGGGGCTGGCTCTCGACGACGACACACCTGGCGCTCAACCTCACGACCACGACCCGACGACCAGCGAAGATTCGATCGTCGACCTTGCCAAAGTCATCTAGGACTTCGGCCCAAGAAATAAGTAACCGACTTGGGAGAACGGCCAATCCAATTCTCCACAGATTGAGTGTTTACCCATGAGCCCATTTTCGGTCACATTTTAGGTTTATTTATTTTAGCCAGCAAATAAACTATAGAGAAAGAAGAGAAAGCAGCCCAAAGAAGAGGAATGCACATCACATAGGTGAAGGCCCACAAAGGACCACCATGACCAAACCTTGATCAACCCATGGTCAAGCAACGACCCACCTTCAGTCTTCTAAGAGACCTTGATCAAATCTCATCGGCCACTTTACTTAAATCCTTAAGTAATCTGATTATTTTGTCAAGGAAAATATAAAGTTGCGGGAGATTTTATAAGGCTTAGTGGGAGGAGAAAGAGGGATAAGAGGTGAGATTGGGGACTAGACCCGTTGTCAGATTAAGCTTCATCACTATTAAGAAAAGAAATCAAGGTCAAAAAATATATCAAGTAGAAAAAAGAAAAAAAAAAACAACCCCAAGTAAGCATAGACACATACAAAAGAGAAGGCACAGTTGCTGACTTGGGTGGCGGCTGCAGCTAGTTTTGCTTGCTTGACTCTGGAAACAATATTGAAATAGTCTCCACTTAAGGCTCAGTGGGAGGAGAAAGAGGGGTGAGAGGTGACACACATCCACTACCTCGTCAATATAGAATGACACACATTAACTAAAAATCTAAATATAGCAAGAAGAAAGAAATAAGACAAAAACATGCCATTCATCTCAATAGGCAGAATTTCCCACAAAGTAAACTCAGAAATGACACCCACCAGATCATCAGCCTCATAAAACCAAAAAAGAAAGGAAATTGGACCTTGCCAAAAATAATAAGCCAACAATCCTTGGTCTTGTGCTTGGCCACATCTTCGAACGATTACACCTTCGGATATGAAGCCATTGATCGCTGCAACAAATAAAAAAGACCCAGAAGAGAGGATCCGAGACAAGGATGAAACAATAGAACACCACATAGAGAGAGAAGAAATAGAGATCCTAAGAGCTATAGAAAAATATACTAGAGAAGCGAGGAAGGGGGCGGGTGAGATACAAGGATGTTTTCTTTCCCTGACCAAATCAGAATCTAATCCATGTTCTCCACCCCTGGTTTTGATGCTCCACAGGCACATGCGACTGATGGAGCTAGGAACACCACGCATCCACTCACTTCTTATTTCTTAACAAAACATGAATCACGAGATCCATAGTGGACTGACCAAACTACCCTTTGACATTTCAAGTTACAGTTAGTGGTGATCATGGGTCGGTCTGGCCTCGTAATTAAAACTAGAATTCACAGTTCTAGATTTTTAAAATCAGCACTGGAATCAACGATTTTAATTTTACTGTATTTGAGTCTAGTTTTAAGTAATTGGACTAGTGTTCTAGATAGTTCTATAATTGTCTTATTTGTAATTTGTGCGCTATCTCACCTTGGTAATTAAGAGAAAGAATTGACTCATCATTAGTATAAAAATAGATCATTATGGGTATTGTTTTGTATCTTAAAAGTTGTAATATCTAGAGAATTTTATTTTTTAATTTTTTTGGAGACTATCTTTACTTGAAATGAATATTAATGAAAATAAATAAAAGACGATCAACCGTGTATCATGTGGTATAATTTTTTTATTTGTTTATAGAGAACAACATAAGAAAGTAATTATTGATGGAATGAGAGAAAGATCAACATAAAGAGCCAAACTTGAAAAAGATGAATGTGTTTTTATCATGAAAACAGATATTGGAGAATGATTGTCCTAAGTTGCAGAAGTAAAACAACTTCTTCATTTTTCTTGGACTGAATACTTATTTTTCTAAACTTTCATTCTTTTATTTATAATTTTAACTTCGAAAATTTTTTTGTTCGTCATTTTGCCATTTACCTCTTCTACTAAATGTTCAAGAGTAAATTATGCATGTTAGAGTTTTGATCGACCTAAAATAATTTTAGTCGACCTAGACTTTTTCGGTAGACACTTCAAGTAGCTTAACATCTTTACTTTCGAGGTCTAGGAATTTTTGATCGACCTATATCATTTTTTATCAACGTAAATGTGTTCGATAGACCTAAACTCTTTCATCATTTTAAGCACATGTATTTTTTTAAAATAGCTCAAACAAAATCTAATTTGTTCAAAACTGAAAGCGATTGAATTCACATGTTAAAATATTAAATATCACTTTCTAAATTGCATTTTCAACAAAAAGTAAATAATTAAATTCATCAATCTCTCCCTTTTATGATGACAAGCTAATGCATATTCAATCGCATATTTCTAACAATTAGATCCTTTCTTCATAAAACATGCATATTTAAACATTAGGTCTTCCCCCTAATATATGCACTCAACTCTCCCTTATATGTATGTAAAAAATAATTATGTTAAATTACATTTCCATTACTTATTCAAATCAAGTGATAATTCAAGAGGGCTCAAATAAAAACATTTAATCCAACTATATGCTAGTTCAATTCAAAATATCATTAATATAATCCAAACGAAACATTTAAGAATAATTTTCAAATAATTTTAAATCCAAATAGATAACAGAAAATTAACTACTAATTTAGATATCAGCTAATCTAAATAAATACTAATTAAAATAAAAAATTACTAACTAAATTTTTTAACTACATAGTACACATGTATTGACAATTCATAGTCAAAATTTCACAACAATTCATGTAGTCGCTTTACTCACTTAAAATAAGTCAAGTGACTCTCTTTAGGTACACAAATCTTTTTGAGACCATGAGAGAAAAATGTTACTTGATTTTTTTGCATTTAAATTCGATCGGCAAAAAACCTAAAAGAAAATTTAAAATCTTCACCCTTGTCAAGTGTAAGCCTTGTCAATTGTAAGATTCGATTTAAAAAAAATATTATTTTCGTAATGCTAACCAAAATATTTTCATTTAAAATTTAAAATCTCCAAATGACTACAAATTTTAAAACACCGTGAGACATTGTAACGATGGCCGCGGTCAAGCCACTATCTTTTTAGTTGGAAAGAAAAAGCAGAAGGCACGTGGTGGAATTGCAGCCGACTTCTATTAATGTTGTCACCAATCATGTGTCACATAAAATATTCGAATATTCAAGATTTCAAGATTTTAAAAGATTTCAGCTATAGGTCGAGAAACTTAACTGATTATCCCCGAGAAATGATCACTTAAAAATTTGATTATAAGAACTTTAATCATCACAAAAACTTACGAAAATGAAATACCAAGAAAGGAGGAAGCCAATACACCTGTGTTTGGAGCTGTTCCGGCCTAAAAGTCCAACTTCGGATTTTGAGTTTCAAAAACTCTAAAATCTTTTACAGAGCTAAGATTATAGATACCACGAAAGTTAACATCACTCGAGAACCGAGAAGAGGACAACTTGCTCTCAAAAAAGCGCTTAGGAAGAGAGATGAGAAAATTCCTAAATTACCTCAAATTACACTAAAGAGAAAGTTTTTCTCATAACCTAACTAATAACTCTTTCTTGATTCTATAGGTAGTGGTAGTGGTAGTGGTGTATCGCTTCACCTAACCAGCCTCCAAAGAAACCTATCTTTTCTTGGTAAAGCCGAGCTTGCCTTTTATCAGCAAAAAGCTAAAAGCAAGATCCTCCTTCAAGCCGACAAGCCCACCAAATTTTTTCATGCCTTAGCTCGTCGAAATGCAAAGAATAATTTCATTGCTTCCCTTACTAGAGAGGATGGTTCCGAGACTTCTTCCTTAGATCAAATCCCTGCTGAGTTTATAAATTATTTCCAGAAATTACTCGGTGTCTCCCACCCGGTCACCCCGATTGAGGATTGCTATATTAGCTCCGTCCCCAAAATTTCTCCAGAATGCTGCTCAGTCCTTGTAAAAGATATCTCTTCTATGGAAATATTAGATGCTTTACGTAGTATTGGGTTTGACAAAGCTCCCGGCCCTGATGGTTATTCTTCTAAATTCTTTATCGATGCTTGGGATATTATTGGTGATGATTTTTCTCAAGCTGTGGCTGACTTCTTCCGTTCCGGTCGATTATTAAAGCAGCTCAATCACGGTATAATTGCCCTTATCCCAAAATCCAACAATGCTCACGAGCCTAAAGATTTCCGTCCGATTACCTGCTGCAATGTAGTCTATAAAGTAATCTCTAAAATCTTGGCCAACCGTCTCTCGGATTCTCTTTGCCCGATCATTGATCAAGCTCAATCAGCATTTGTAAAAGGGAGATCCATGACTGAGAACATTCACCTCATGCAGGAGCTTATCCGAAAATATAATTCCAAAAAAGCTTCGCCAAGATGTTTCTTAAAAATTGATCTCTGGAAGGCTTTTGACACCATTTCATGGCCCTTTCTAAATTCTATCCTGTTAAAGCTGGGCTATCCTCCTAGATTCGTAGCCTGGATTATGGAGTGCATTTCTTCTACCACATTCTCCATCTCCCTAAATGGGAAAATGCATGGTTTCTTCAAGGGCTGCCGGGGTCTTCGGCAAGGTGACCCTCTTTCCCCTTACTTATTTGTTATCTGCTTGGAATATCTCTCTAGGATTATTAAATCAAAGCTTCCTAATTCTGGATATAATTATCATCCGGCGTGTGAGCCCTTGGGAATCACTCACCTTGCCTTTGCTGACGACTTAATCCTCCTTTCAAGAGGCGACATCATCTCGGTTAAAGCAATCCTATCATGTATATATGAATTTAGCGATGCCTCGGGTCTATCCCTAAATACCCTCAAATCGAGCTTCTACTTGGCTGGTTCCTCGAATGATCTCCGGGCTAGCCTCTCTGGCCTCGAGGAGGGGTTGCTGCCTTTTCGGTATTTAGGTATTCATCTCTCCCCCCATAAGTTAAACCAAAACAATTACGAGGAGCTCTTCAACAAAATCAGGACATACATTGATATTTGGAGTGCCAAATCCCTAACTTATGTCGGTCGGGCGGAGCTTATTAAAAGTGTTATTCAAGGCGTGGAGTGTTTTTGGATGTCGGTCTTTGACCTCCCGGCTGCTGTCCGGCTGAAAATTACGCAATTATGCAGATCTTTTCTTTGGGGTAAACGATATTCTAATATCGCCTGGGACTTATGTTGTATGCCGAAGGATGAAGGGGGCTTGGGCTTCAAAAATCTGGATGTTTGGAACTCCGCTCTTCTTGCAAAAACACTTTGGAATGTTCATAAAAAAAAGGACTCTCTTTGGGTTCGTTGGCTTCAGCATTACTATATGAAGCCAGAAAATTTTTGGGATTGGTCCCCGGGTTACAGAGCTTCCCCTTTGATTAAAAAGCTGCTCCAAATCCGGAACTTAATTCTATGTAAATCTGGTTCGCAGCATAATGCCGATTCCCTCCTCTTTACATGGAGTTCATCTGCTCGCTCCAAGGGTCTCTCTATTGTTTACGACTTCTTCCGTCCTGTGGGTATCATCAAACCGGCCTTCAAAGCCATTTGGTCCAAGAGTTATATTCCTAAGCATAGCTTCATTCTTTGGCTTGCCTACCATAACCGTTTGGCTACTAGGGATCGGCTCTCCTTCATTGACACTTCGAGGTGCTGCCTTTTTTGCAACTCCCATCCCGAGTCTTGCAGCCATATCTTCTTCGATTGTTGCTTCTCTCAAGAGGTCTGGAATGCTGTTAAGCTGAAATTTGGCTTCACAAGGAAAATGTCGACCATTGCATGCGCCATCAAATGGATTATTAAGGAGGGAAAGCTGGGAAACAAAAAGCGAGCTTTCATTCTTAATTGCCTCATTGCTGCCTCGGTTTATCACATCTGGGCAGCAAGAAACTCCAGATTTTTCGAGTCCTCTCATGCTCACCCGGGCAGATTGCTGATGGTATTGAGCGTAAGGTTTATAAAATTCTTTTCCTGGCCTACCCCGCCCTCTCTTCAAGCATTGAATGTCCCCCCCTCCCCGGACGTTCTTCCCTTGATTCCATGTTAAGTTGGTGTTTGATTATGGTCTTTATACTTTGGTTTCCTGCTCTTAGGGCTGGTCGCTCTCTCTATCTTCGTCTTTTGTAGTCTTCTTGCTTTGTTGCTTTGGCTGCATTTGCTGATTTGGTTGTCCCGGTCTCCTCCCGGGTCCCTCCAATTCTTTTGGTTGTAATGTCTGGCTGCCCCGAGTTTTGTTGGATGTGTCTCCATCTTGTGGTTTCCTCCTCTTTTCTTGGGCCTCATGTTTCTCTCTTCCCCTTTTCTATATACTCTTACTTATCAAAAAAAAAAAAAAAAGAACTCTTAATCAGCTACATTAGGAGAAAAGCTCTCTTTTTGGCAAAATTTGAAGCGATAATGGAATTTCCTTATCTCTCCAAAAGGATGCAAACTTTCCGAGCAAACTTTCCTTGGTCAAATGTAGATGGAATTATCAAAATTTAGATGGAATTAACTTCTTCAGTCGGCACCGTTTAATTGACCTGTGCCTGTTTGACTAGCTTCAGTCAATCCTGTCTTTCTTTGATAAGAATCAATACGATCTTTTTAAGGTTCCTCTTCCGAATGAAATTCAATGGGATCTAGAGAGACCATGTCTTCATTCATAGGAGCCCAAGTACCCGGATCAATCGAAAGGTCGATTCTATCTGAACTACTCATTTTCAAATGATATCCACATTATTCGCAAATATTCATTTTTTATTTCAAATTTTTTTTATAATTTAATCCATAACAATTTTCGCATTGAACCCACAAATGCCTGTATTTTTTAGTAAGATCTAGATTATTAGACCCTTCCGTTCTAGTGAAATCACTACCATCTCTTATACTAGCACTTACACTATTATTTCCACTTTCACTACAAATGCAACTCTCAAAAAGTGTCTCAAACTTCCTATACAAAAGGTTAAATGGTTGTAAATTGGCTAACAATTTTGTACTTCACCCAAGCAGCAGGATTGCTATCAAAGAAAGTTGGTGCTACAGCCGAATACAAATGTAATTAGATCAGGGTCACTAATCTTTTTAGAAGAAAACTCTAACCTCGTTAAGGCTATTTTGGCAAAAAAAAGATTATTAATGTTATGCATAGTATTGACTATGACAAAGCGTCGGGGCCGAGAGGATTTATATTAAAATTCTTCAAAGAATGTTGGTGTATCACTAATCCAACCATGTCACTGAGGTCAAAGAAGAATTATATGATTGCATTTACAAAGTCCAGACCAATGATGCACCAGGATTCTTCAAAGAATTTTGATGTGAATCCATCCGACCCTGACATTATGTCATCGTTAATAATTTGAAAAACATTAAGAATCTCTTCTTATGAGATAGCATTAATAAGATCAGAAAAGAACTCCAAAGTGATTAGTAGCCCTTGCAAGTACATTTGGAAGGACCATATGCGGTGTGCCCAAGAGGTCTTTGAAACACTAAGTTAGCACATTTGAGATCTATCCCTGTGAGGTAGATATCATTCAGTACTTTTAACCCTGGTTAGAAGCCTTTGAGCTTTGAGCAAATAATGAATTGCATATTTTCATGTATCCTCATGTTCCAACTCAAATGAACCACTTTTCTAAGAACACGAGTGTAAACGATGTGACCTAGTGTTTTGGTAAGAAGGCCTGTCAAGATTGGCTTTCTAATTTTAGATGAAATTTCACTAATCTTTACACTCCAACATTAGAGTGGAAGGTAATACAAAGTGACTCAACTTAGTATGGTTTTGTTTTCATCTTCTCTAAAGTTGAACCATTTAGGCATTGCTTTGAGGTGAAAGAACCAAGGGCCATCTCTTAGAACACTTTCACTGTCTTCGGCATTTTGGAAGATAAGTGATCCACCCATTTGTGTTAAAAATCACTTTTACCTACACCTTCCAACCATCAATGAAGCGCTTGATGCTTTCTTTCCTATGGTACTTATTTGGGAAATATCCGACCAAGGCATGTCCAAGGGTCTTTTTAACATTAAGTATTTTAGATTCGGATATTTAGACGGTTTCTCATAGGAAAGTTGGTGACCTTGCCTTAGGTACCTGCTGTTTTTTACCATGTCTACACAGGAGAGTGTGATGCTAATGGTGCTTGGCTCAACTTCCTTCTCCGAGCTTTTCCCATTGGTCTTGCAAGCACCAATTGCAGGTTCCGATGTGAGGCAGTTAAGTTGACAAATAACCCCGGAGATTTGGGGTGAATAGTGTTGCAGTCATGGCCATCATTCTTCGACAAGGGAGATTTCCCAAGTAAACCAGGCTCAACGTTAGGAGGGGCGAGAGTGTTACCTAAATTATGCCTCCTTACTCGACTCTGACATCTTTGAGGCAACCTCTGACGCGGCTGGGAAGCGATGGTAGGTATGGTCCCAAAAAATTCGAAGAGCTGCTAGCGCAGGTAGTCTAGGCCAGCAATAGCTAGCTCGGAGCTGTCTCTCCAGACCGGCTCCTATTCCATTGAGAAAAGGCTTCAGACACTGGAGCAAACTTTCAAGTGTATGTATCCAAAGTTTGCGTGATCTTCAAGCGGCGTAGGCAACTGTACCGATGCTGGAAACAACAAACAATTGACGGAAGTGATGCGAGAAACAAAGAACCACTTGGGAAGTCAAGTGTGATGACAAAAAAATCATAGAGTGATGAGAAACAGATAGGGAGCTTTAAGGAAAGAGCCAGGCACCTATGAAGAAGATGAGAAACTCGTGGGATCGCACAAAAAATCGCTCAAGGAAAGAGAGTTTTCTCCTATAATGACTAAGAGTTCTTATGGTTTCACAATTTGAATAAGCTCCTGGGTGTTGGTGCAATCATTCCTGCAAAAAGAGAGGAGGTTTCCCAAGCAGACTTAAGCCAGCAATAAATTGGGGGATTGAGATGCTACCTGCCGTTGCAATTTTTGCCGTCTCCAGTAACACCTTGGAAGGTTTTTCCAGATTTGCTGTTGGGTCACTGATTCGGACCGGGAGCTCCTTTCATTGCTCCTGCAACTTGATCGGCTCCATTTGAGCCGGGCAGATTTTCTTCAGTTTCACATTCTGATTTTTAACCGGCTCCGGCATTTCCAGGCAAATTTTCCAAAACTTTCTTTCCCTTAACATTTTCATTAGGTAGTACTTGTTTACGAATAAAGTTTTGGTCAAGTCAGCAAAAGGCCGATGGCCAAGTCGGCAGCTTTGACTCAGAATTTTCAGATTGTGTTTGTGCACAGAGCACGTGGAGAGGTTAAGTCAGCACAAGGCTCGAGGAGCACGTGAAGATGACCCGCTGCCATAGACGTCTAAGTCCCACCGTAGCCATCACCATCAGCACGGCTTTCAAGGATCGTGGTTTTCAAACACTGTCGGCAATAGTAAACCGGCGCCGGAGACGGAGAGCTGATGCGGCTAGTTTGTGGCCAGAAAATTGTTTTCTCCGTTTTAGACGCGGACAGAGAAAGGTTTGGCTACCGGAAGACAGTTTGAGGCTCTCGTAACCCCCGGAAGAAACTTGTTCAACGTTTACTGGTTTTGGAAACCAATAGCATGCTCAGAAACAAAGGAAGTTTCGGTTTGAAGAAAGTCAGCTAATTAAGAGGCATCAGTATTGCATTAAAAAAATTCCGGCATCTCGGATGGGGACTTCCTAAGCAGACCATAAACATATTTAGTTGGCGGGTTTGAGGAGTTACCTGTAGTATCCGTTGCTTCCGACTCCGGAAGTTCCTTGCTGGTTTTTTTCCCGATTTGCTTTCCTGGGTCATTAATCAGGACTAGTTGCTCCAAGTAATTCTTCTTCGACTTGGCTGCTTCCGGTAACCCCGTGGGTGGTTTCTTCTGGGTAACTAGATCGCTGGCCGGCAGTGCCGGCAACCCTAAGGATGTCTCCTTAAGTTTTGATTTTCTCGGCATTTTCAGAGATTAGATTATGTATTTAGATTTTATACATTATTTTAAGATTTATTTAAAGTTTATATATAGACAATAATTTTAGCCTTTTGACATAACTTTAAAGATGAACTTACTGCTATATATATATGAATAACTATCGATGAAAACATGAAGAAATGATAATGCGTGGACCATGTAAAGAATTGGAATCGATATACAAAAGTGATAGATGGAACTCCTAAGTTCTATTAAGTATTATCCTATGAGGTTTGGCATGTTTTATCTTTTGAAGAATTTATTTAAATATTTTTTATTAAAGAAATTTATTTTTATGAAAAATAGATTTCTGCCGCATGTTTTAAGTTTAAATTTTAAATGAAACACAAATTTTTTGCTCTATAAAAATGTTGTATGTTACAAAATATTTTATGAAAAGAGAAGAAAAAAATTCTTCCGAAGATAATAATGAACCAAAACTTCAATTATGATTTGATTTTCAAGTCGTTGAAGATTCTTTTAAATTGGATGTCAGCTCAAAATTTTGAGTTGATTTTAGTTTTATTCGAGTTTACATTAGTATTGAGTTAAGACGGGTCGGATTCAAATTTAATTTCATAAAATAAAAATTTACTGGTTTGATAAGTTAACTGGCTCACTCTACTTAAATTCAACAACCTCTTCATAAATTTGATCTTAAACTCATAGAATAACCGAACATATAAAAAATGATTCAAAATTTGGGTTTGGTATGGGTTGCACGAATGGAGTTCGCACCAATTTCTTGAGAATTAAAAAACCAATTTCATACAATTCAAAGGGTTCATTCAAGTTAGTTTATCTGGTTAGTCGCACTTGGAGTGTTTATTTCCCATTTTTATATTCAAATTATATGGTATTCATAATATTAATCGGAGACACTTGACCAAATATGATTGTTAGATGATCGTGGATTGAAAACAATTCCTCAGAGTTCTAGAACCACAGCTGCTACTAGATTTAAAATAAAGCCGAAGTCGATGTTAGGTATTAAACTCAATTAAGTTAATAAAATTTGTCAGTTTTTAGGATATATTTAGGCTGACTTTTGAAAGGACAAACAGTCACTAAATTTAACGTGTAACATATAAAATTCTATTCCCCGTATGTCTACGTTTCATTGGTTTAAGTTTGAAGTCATTCCAAGTAGTACGGAAAAAATTATGTTCATTTTAGTAACGAAATGTCAAAAAATTATTGTGAGAATTTTTAGAAATAAATTGTATAAGAGTTAATATTTAATTTAATTTAATTTTAAATGTTATTTATGTAACTTTGTTTTATAAATAGTGGGAAATAGAAATGAGACAAGAGTCCACAAAATATTTTCTCCTTCCAAATTTTGTTTTTCTCATATCAAGAAACTAGGTTTTTTGAATTTTGATTTATTTCAAATTGGTATCAAAGCTATTGTAGGACTAGTTTTAACCTAAAGGGGGTGAATTAGGTTAATTACAATTTTTTGTAAGTTAAATGATTTAACTATAATAACTATGTGAATTGGTTATCGATTCAAAAAGCAAGCACAATCAACAAACATAAAGAGTTGAGAGACAGACATTTTGACACCGATATGTTATCGCAGTTCGGCCAACAACTGCCTATGTCCGCGCTTCAAGGTACCTCCATCAATATCTCTTCGGTCAACATCTTCAACTGCTCGGTCACTAGATTCTCCAGCATCTCCCTCGTCAAAAGTTGATTTTTCCATATCAACTCTTACAAGATGCTCACTAGTGATTTCAAGATCTATCTTGTCTTCAAAGGTTTGATCTTCAAAGAAGAGAACATCCCGACTTCTGACAATTTTCTTGTCAACCGGATCCCAAAGTATATATCTGAATGCATCATCTCCGTATCCAAGAAATATGCATTCTTTAGCTTTGCTGTCTAGCTTGAGTCACATACAAACTAGAATCTTTGATTCCTCTTACTACTACTAGCGAACCTTTGCTAAGTTCTCATTTACCATTAGCAAATTTACTCTTGTAACCGGCATCATCAAGAGCACCAACTGATATAAGATTTAGTCGAATATAGCTGGAACATGTCGGACATCTTTAAGCACAAACTCGCAGCCTGTGTTGGTGTGGATACAAATGTCACTTTTTTCAACTATTTTGGAAACTTGATTGTTTCCTATTTTGACAGTGCCAAAATCGCCGCTGGCGTAAGGTGTAAAATATTTGGATTTTGCCGTAACATGATAAGATGCATCAGAGTCACCCACCCAACATGATTCCTGAGTCATGAGGTTGACAGCATCTTCACATATAATTACATCTTCACCATCAGAAGCAGTCGCAACTGTACTCTTCGTTTCTCCTTTAACACCTTCTCCATTTTGTTTTTTCTTTAATTTCCAGAAATCTTTTCTCATGTGGCCTGTTTTACTACAATGATAGCACTTAATCCCCTTTTTGCTTTTTGATTTTGCCCTTCCTGACGTGCTAGCTCCAGAATCCCCACGTTCTCTTGATCTTCGTCTTACTATTGCTAAGACATCCACAGAAGAACGTTCTTTGTTCTTCCGTCTGCTTTCTTCGTCTAGAATAGCAGCTGCAACATCTTTGAACGTCAAAGTTTTTGCAGTATCGTTGGTCAAATTTATAATAAGGTGATCGTATGAATCAGGCAAATTTTGTAGTAAAATTTCAGCTCTTTCATTTGAGTCGATTTTGTGCTCCATTGCCGTGAGTTGCGAGAACAAGGTGTTTAGAGTATTGATGTGGTCTGTGACCATTGTCGACTCTGACATCCGAAGAGTATATAATTTTCTTTTTAAAAAAATTTTATTATGATTTGACTTTGCTTCATATAACTCTGTCAGCGTATTTCATATCTGCTTAGCGGTGGTCAGTTCTGTGATACTTGACAAAATTTCATCTGCAAGAACAAGATGAAAAATAGCGATAGCATCCCTGTTCGCTTTGATCCACTTTTCATCTTCAACATTCGTCAGTCTATCACTGATGGCTATAACACAGCAATCTCTTCATAATAGCGTCTTCATCTTTAATTTTCATAGCAAAAAATTATTCCCGTTGAATTTTTTAATTTCAACCTTTCCGGCCATAATAACGAGACTCTTATACCACTTGTTGGGAAATACAACCCAAATATCCACCTGAATATTATTTATTTAACCACAAAAAAACGTGGAGAGTACTGATCAGGTTAATTCCCAGGAAATCGCTCTTGGCAATTTCCTAGAAATAATTATCTTTCCAAGTATGTTCCCAGGAAAGGCTGGAGGGTCACAAACGGACCACTTAACTTTCAGTCTCCTTAGACAGAACTTACTTACACATTATAATTACACCACTGACCAGGCAGTATGAAAACGATAACAGATGTGATCCGAAAAATACCATCAATATTTTTCTGCTCTGTAAAAATATATCGGCCAAAAAGTAAAGAAAATATTGCAAAAAATGCACACCGAGAATTTTACGTGGAAACACAAATCGAGAAAAAACCATGGGGACCGAGTCCAGAAAGATCTAACTATGAAAAATAAGATTTACAATATTTTTCTAGAATCAAATATTCTAGAAAATATTTACTAAGAGAAATTACCACTCTTAGAACTCACAATGTGCACAAAAGCACCACATCTATTTTTCTCTGACACGCTTTCTTTTCTCTCCTTCCAACAATTCTTTCTCTACTTCTAATAATTTTCGATACGATTGTCAAATGAAAATTGAGGGATGATGAGAATGATTCTCAAACCTCTATTTATAGAGATTTCACGAAGTGTGAAATCGAAAAACGAAGGCGGGCGAAGGCAGGCGTAGCATGCGCGTTAGGCGCCGATAATGGAGACCTTATAGGTCTCCATTAGATGACGTGGGCCCCCCTCTTTTAATGAGGAAGGACCTTACACAAGGAGATCTATCGAATTTGGAAAATCCAAGACATTTGATGTGTTAAAAAAATTCAAGGCAATGGTGGAGAAGACATTCAAAAAAATTTGAGTTTAAGAGAATAATTTGTTTGGTATTAAACTTAATTAAGTTAATAGTAATAGAATTTGTCAGTTTTTAGGGCATATTTAGAATGACTTTTGGAACAAAAAACAGTCACTAAATTTAACATATGATCTATGAATTTCTATGCTTCAAATGTCTACTTTCCATTGTTTTAAGTGTCAAGTCATTCCGAGTAGTGTGGATAAAATTATTGTCATTTTAGTAATGAAAGATCAAAAAATTATTTGAGAGAATTTTTAGAAATAAATAGTACAAGAGTAACTATTTGATTTAATTTCGTTTTTAATATTATTTGTCACTTTGTATTATAAATAGTGACGGAATGAAATGAAAATAATACAAGAGTTCACAAATTATTCTATTTCAAATTTTATTCTTTCTTTTAAGAAACTCAGTTTTTCAAATTCGTATTTTATAATTAGGCAACCCTAAGGATGTCTCCTTAAGTATTTCTGAGAGTAGATTATGCATTTAGATTTTATACATTATTTTAAGATTTATATAAAGTTTATTTATAGACAATGATTTTAGCCTTTTGACATAACTTTAAAGATGAACTTGCTGCTTTGTATTTATATCAATAACTATCAATGAAAACATGAAGAAATGATAATGCGTGGACCATGTAAAGAATTGGAATTGATATACGAAAGTGATAGAGGGAACTCCTAAGTTCTATTAAGTATTATGCTATGAGGTTTGACGGGTTTTATCTTTTGAAGAATTTATTTAAATATGTTTTACTAAATAATTTATTTTTATGAAAAATAGACTACTTCTGCTGCAAGTTTTAAGTTTAAGTTTTAAATGAAACACGGATTTTTTGCTGTATAAAAATGTTGTATGTTACAAACTATTTTATGAAAAGAGAAGAAAAAATTCTTCCGATGAAAATAATAATAACCAAAACTATTAAATAATAATAAGTTATAAGCATATGAATAAATTTAATAATGTAATATAATTAAAAAACCAATCTCATCCAATTGTTTCCTTATGCTCGCACTTGGAGTGTATATTTAGGGCTCGAGCGAGCCGAGCTCGGAATCGTCCGGCTCGTCGAGCCTAACGAGTTTTTCAAGCCGAGTGTGGCGAGTTTTTTTAAATTTTTATTTTATTTATTTATAGTTTGTATAATTCTCGAACCGCTACGTGAGTAGTGCATTACATATACAAATCAAACTATAATTTTACATGTTAAACCGCTAAGTGCTGTGTAAAAATGTTGTATGTTACAAACTATTTTATGAAAAGAGAAGAAAAAATTCTTCCGATGAAAATAATAATGAACCAAAAGTTCAATTATGATTTGATTTTCGAGTCGTTGAAGATTTTTTTTAAATTGGATGCCAGCTCAAAATTTTGAGTTAATTTTAGTTTTATTTAAGTTTACATTAGTATTGTAAAGACTGTAAAAATTTGTGTAAAATTTTCACGTTTGTTGACTAGTCGTATGTTAGATTTTTTACTAGTAATTTGTCGAGTTTTGTTACATGTAACTTTGAATATTCTCGGTCAATGATTTGAATTTCGATCAAACCATTGATTTACGTTTCGTAAATTTTGGACGGTGTCGATTAAGCCAATTTTTCCGGTTATGTGGAAACATAGTTGTTTCGGATGATTGACGAGAAAGCCGAGAAGATAAAATCAGAAATTTAATAGTTATCCGATCAGTTTTTATAACATAATTTTATAATGTTATATTATATTATTTAATTATAATATAATATAATATGTGTTATTAATATTATATACGTAAAATAAGAAGAAAAGTTGAAGAAAGAGGCAATTACCTGGAGCCGCGCCTAGAGAGAAACCCGTGAGAGAGGGTTGAGCGATTTTCTTCGTTCGTCCACCAAATTCGACGATTCAAGCGTCTATACGTCCGTCTTCACGGGAGGAAGAGTTTTGTGCAAGAAGTTTCGAAGAGGGTTTATCGGAGGAAGAGCTTTTACCGGAAGAGGATAAAATGCCGAAAAAGGGTAAATCGCGTAGTAAAAGGTAAGTGGTTTATATTTTCTTGCATTGTTTCATGCCTTGTTATTAAATGATTTGATATTGTTATTTTGGTGGATTGACACTGATTAAATGTGACGGGCTTAGTTGTTAGCACGTTTGTTTTGTATGTATATGTAATTTTACTCGGATTTAAACTGCATATTGTTTTTTATTGGTGTTGTGTTCAAATTGGGGACAATATATCTTTTGTTTACTTTGTGCGGTTGTATGCAAAAGTGACATTAGATTATATTGTTGTTGATGGTTTGGGTAATAGGGGCAGATAATGCTCCTTGGGGGCCAGAGAACTCCTAAAGTATAGGTGACAGAGGCAGGCATGCTCATTGGGGGCCAAAGAACTCCTAAAGTAGGGGTAACAGGGGCAAGTTTTGCTCCTTGGAGGCCCACAGAACTTATAAAGTATACTGGCCAGGATATGTTTACACGACCAGGTAGTCTTCGTGACTGACCTCGTATGCCACGAGTAGGTAGTCCTCGAGACTGACCTCGTGGGTCAATGAGCTGACCTTCGAACGGCCATTGGTTCTTCTGCCTCATGAGATGTTGGACGTTGTGTTTCCTCATCTTTCTTATCTTGTGGCGGAGTTGTCCTTGAGTGACACTCCTTTTTCACTGAGGCTGGTTTATTATTATTACTGTGAGAGTGATTTGTTGTATAGTCATCTATATATGTGACGGTTTTATAAGTACCTCACAGGGGCTTGAAAAGCCATGTTTTGAATTGGATAAAAGCATGATTTTATTGATTTTATAATTCATGCATCATCCTGTGTTTAGACATAATTTCTTTAAAAAGATAAAAATCGTGTTTTAAATTATAATGCATTAAATATAAACTGCTCACTGAGTTTGTCACTCACCCCAACGACTCCTCCCATCTAGGTGATTAATTTCTGCTTGTAGCTGCTGCTGGATAATGTGAATATGCTATGAAGACTAGTTTAAGTTGTATTTTCTTCATAGTTGTATTGTAATTTCGAACGTTATGGTTTAGCCTGTATAATTAAGTACTTTTATGTAAATTATTATTATGTTGTAGATTAACATTTTTATTTGGCCCTGGGATTTGTGGATTGAGTTGTTCCTTTCTTTAGCCTTTGGGTCAGCCCGAGTCTACTTTGATGGATTTGGTCAACTGGCCTGACGTTTTCAGTTTCGGCCCTGATGTGCCGTCCAAAATTGACCGGCGCACCATGGTCGGATTATGGGCGCACAAAGGGGCTCGGGTGAGGGGTGAGTGCGACGCACGAAAAAATGGTTCGGGCGAAATGGGGATTTGGGTTGCGGAAGTGTGATAGGATGAAAATGTAGTAGAATGGTGGGGAATTTATGGAGATGACTCGGTTAGATATGAGGGTGACTCGGAAGAGAAGATGTGGGTCGGAATCGGTGGTGAAGGAATTTCGAAGGCTCGGGACATGAGATGGAATTTAAGGAGGATGTGGTCGGACGATTCAAACACTAGAGCAATCAAAGTGTTGGAATCGGTAGACCTTGGATGCTCTCGGATGTGACTCACCGATCGGGCACTCAAGGGTTGACGGAGTTTGGCCGGATATGACTCACCGGAGAAGAAACCTTCGGAAAGAGCTTCAACCTTTGGAAGAAGGTGCTAAGCACAATTTGATCAAAATTCTCTCTACCTTCTAAGTGAAGGTCGATACATTATTTAATGCATGAAAAATAAAAAGAGATGGAAAGGCTTTCGGCCCTTGGATTGCATGAACACTCGAGATTGGCTCGGGATGGATCTTCATGGACTTGAAGTTGACCAAGGACGCTCCTCTTCTGCTGAAGGCTCGATCCATTAAGGTTTTGCACTACTGAATTTGAAGCTTGACCGAAGGAGACCCTATGTTGACCAAGAGATGGCACCGCGTAAGCTAGCTCCGAACATGTGAAGGTTGACTCGTGCCAAATTGGATAAGTCTTCAAAATGCTCTCGGTGGTCAGAATCAAGTAGCACGTGGTCCTCGTGGGTGTGCGCGGGTTCATTCAAAATGGCGACCGAGTTGACCATGTCTCGGATTTTGTGAGATTCTCTAGGGCCATTTTGAATTGAAAATCTTGGTTGACCTTTAGTTGACTTGAGAAAAGGTGTGCGCGGATTCATTTGAATTTAAATCATCAGATGGCCGATGATGACTCGTGGGCGCGCACGGTTCGTTCAAATCGTCGACCGGGGTTGACCTTCTTCCGTGCACTTCGGGATTTGCTCGAGCCAAATTCAAACACAGCTCCCATAAGGCTTAATGATGTCCAGATACATGCGCGCGCGGACCCTATTTGAAAGAAGATCTTTGGCGGTTGCAGATGGTCAGGGAGCGCGCGCGGCTTGTTCAAAATCCGACCAAAGTTGACCTCATCTCGGTCTTTATGGGATTTGCACGAGCCAACTTGATTTCAAACCTTTGGATGAACCTAGGCTGATGTAGTGAGAAGATTCATGGCCAAATCTGGACGTGGATCTTTCTATTTCCGCGGATGGCTCGAAGGTGTGCGCGGTAACTTCAAAAATGCCGAACGGGCGTTGACCTATCTCGGACAATGGGGGATCCGCGAGGGCCATTTTGAAATGCGGTTGCCGGAAACTCCTCCATGAATCTGGACACTCTGAACTTTGTCTCCTTTGATTAAAAATCTCAGACTTCCTGCTGGTGGTTCGGTGGACGATCTTCGGGCGCGCGTGGTGCATTCAACTGTTGGTCGGTTTGAACTCCTCTCCGAACATCACGAGATTTGTCCGTGCCATTTTGAAAAGAGTTCTCTGGCCTTCTTGTGTTGTCCGAATTCAGACATTGGCACGGTCAATTCGGCTGCCAAGCCTCGATTGACCATGGATGTCTTCATGTCGGCGCCGCAAGTGTCCATGCTTAGGACGCTGAATAATCTGCGTGTGCTAATCCAAAACTTGTCCTTTCCTTGACCAAATAATCGGGTTTCTTTAGATTTGAAGTCAAGTTGCCGATTGGCTTTGGCCAAGGTCTCCTAGTTGACCGAAGGTTGACCGTGGCTTGACCGAAGCTTGACCATGGTGCAGCTACGGTGGGCTTCCTTCGGTGGACTGCGCGCTCTTCTTCTTTGGGCTTCCTTGCCTTCCTTCTCTAAGTCTTTATTTGCTGAAACAAACTAATGTGGCCGAGCTCAGCATTAGGTGGGCCGATGAGTTGGTTCTCGTGGGAGAAACACGGGATCCGAGAGGATCGGACCGTGCGTTCTCTCACGTCGGCCACTTATTTCTTATGGGCCGAGATTCATGACGGCCTTTAGTCCGCTGGTCGTCGAGGGGTGGTCGGTAGGTGGGCCGGTGGACACTTCGGGGCCGGGAATGGCCGAACACCAAGTGATGGAATGCTTGGGCCGTTCCCGATCATATTCGGAAGGAGTTTCAAAGGCTAAGTTATGTGCAAAACGAGCAGCTAGGTTAGCAAAATCATCTGGGCTCGTTGGGCTTGTCGGGGCTAGATCCATGGTGTGCTCCGGTTGCACATCAAGCCCTACATCGGGTCGTGACAAGTATTGAGTTAAATTTTAGTTTTATTTGAGTTTACATTAGTTTTGAGTTAAGAAGGGGTCGGATTCAAATTCAATTTCATAAAATAAAAATTTGCTGGTTTGATAGGTTAACCTGCTCACTCTACTTAAATTCAACAACCTCTTCAAAAATTTGATCTTAAACTCATAGAATAACCGAACATATAAAAAATAATCCAAAATTTGGGTTTGGCATGAGTTGCACGAATTGTGTTCGCACCAAAATTTGGGTTTGGCATGGGTTGCACGAATTGTGTTCGCACCAAAATTTGGGTTTGGCATGGGTTGCACGAATGGCTAGATTTTGTCCATTTAGCTATTGATCACTATTCCGAGAGAGAGACCAAACTAACATACCAGTCTTCAGAGTGGGAAAAGACAATTCATTTGTTCTCTGCCCTCTTGCATTCATAGAAGTACAATGAAATCCAAGTACATCCAATCACACAAAAAACACAAGTACTGTGAAACATAGTATCTTGCCCAGCATTCAATGAGGTAAACATGTGGCATCCATGTGTATCCAAAACATATGACAGAAACAACCTGTGAAACCTTTGATCTTGGAAAGCAGATGGCAATTGAAGATATCCAAAACAGGAGGGTTGACCCAAACCTGAGAAACATACGATGTAGCATTCAACTGTCAGTTCAAAAATATCAATTTGACTTTGGATAAGCCGGATAACCTCATTCAGCTTTAGGGCCTAATTAAAACCCCTAACGTTCCAAGAAGCTAGGATCCTGGAGGGGAGGGGGGAGTTGGAACTCCCTGCTTTGTTTTTCCCTCTTGATCAGCTTGGTTTGAAGCTGTTTGAAGACTTTTGGTTTGTCCTTTTGCTGTGACAGCTTTGCTCGGGAGACCAATTTGAAAGAGTTATTTATTTCCGACCCACTTGGTGATGCTGGAATTGTTGAGGTAGAACTTTCATCCCCCATCGTATCTTGAGACCCAATATCAATGGATGCCAGGGATGGAGGGTCCGAGGAGCACTCTCCAGAGACGGATAAGGAAGGGTTGGTGTTTGAATGCTGTTGGAGTTTTGTGGGAGCGTTCTCTTTGTCAGCAACCGGGAAGGGTAAAAGGACTTTACTCTTGATAATAGATGGGGCCGATATTGGAGGCTGGTGGTGGGAGTCGTTCTCGGAAACCTCGCGGGTTGCTGAGAATTCGCATTTGGTTGTCTTATGGCCAATAGTGCTGCAATGAGAACAGTATTGAGGTTCGGTTTCATATGTGACTGGCTGGAAAAATAGCTTTCCTGCGGGACTAATAATTTTAACTTCTTTGACGAGTTCTCTTGAGACATCGACTTCGATCAAGACACGAGCATAACCAATTCGACCTAAGGTCTTAGTAAGAAGGTCGGTCATGATTGGTTTCCCAATTGTTGAGGAGATTTTGCTTAAGGCCTTCAAGCTCCAGCATTCGAGAGGTAATTTTTGAAAGGTGACCCAAATCGGCACTGATTTAATTTTATCTGCACCAAAGTTGAACGACTCGGGTATTTCTTTTAGATAGAGTGAATTGCCGAAAACCGAGTAAGGCCCCTCTCTTAAAACCCTTTCATGGTCAATGTCGGATTGGAATGTGAAAGTAATCAACCATTTGTGTACGGTATAACTTTAACCGACGCTTTCCAGCTATCCACAAGTGTTTTGAGGCCCTTTTTCCCAGGGCGTCTAATCAGGAAATATCCAATTAGGGCGTGGCCTAATGTCTTTTTAACATCAAGTATTTCCAATTCAAGTCTATGGATTGCTTCATCCTCGCATGGCTCCGAGGATACAACGTATCCTTGCCCCAAATTTTGGGTGTGCATTACCATATCTGTAATGCCTACTGTTTCAGGGCTCTTATCCGACATCATGTGGGCACCGGTGGCATGCTCAGAGACAAAGGAAGTTTTGGTTTGAGGAAAGTCAGGTAATTTAGAAGCATCAGTATTGCATTCGAACAATTCCTGCATCACGGATGGGGATTTCCCCAGCAGACCATAAACATTTTTAGTTGGCGGGTTTGAGGAGTTACCTACAGTATCCGTTTCTTCCGACTCCGGAAGCTCCTTGCTAGATTTCTCCCGATTTGCTTTTGGGACATTAATCGAGACCGATTGTTCCGAGCAATTCTTCTTCGAGCTGGCTGCTTCCGGTAATCCCGTGGGCATTTTCTTCCGGGTAAATTGATCATTGGCCTGTGCCGGCAACCCTAAGGAAGTCTCCTTAAGTTTTGATTTTCGCGGCATTTTCACAGAGTAGATTGTACTTGCTGTCAAAGCACGTGGAGAGGTGACGGTCAGCACAAGGCTCTAGGAGGGCACGATTTCTGAAGCTGCCATAAGCGTCCAAAACCAGCCGGAGACGTCTCAGTCAGCACCACTTTCAAGGATCCCGACAAGCCGGAAGGAGCTTACCGGCCCCGTCAACGGCAAGACGGCAAACTTTGACGGCCACTAAGAGGGCTGTCTCACCGGAGACTTTCGGGTGCGACGGCCGGAAGGATGCTATTCCCGGTTCAGCAGACGCCAGAGGAAGTCTCGGCTTTTGAATTTCTTTACAGGTTCGGAATTTACAGATTATTTCCGGCAGATTTGAACCAGAAGCATTTCTCGCATATCTCGGCTATAGTTTCAAGGGCCAGAGAGGATTTACTGAGCACTCAGGCTGAGTTCCTGTCGGGTTCTTTGGACATTCCTTCGAGCACTCTTTGCAGCCTTCGTAACACGATGTCTCGACTTAGTAATGCTGAGAGGATGTTCTATCAGCAAAAAGCAAAATGCAAGCAGCTGATCCTGAGCGACAAGCCGACAAAGTTCTTTCACGCTAGAGTTAAATCTAATGCCAAGAAGAACTTTGCCGAATGGTTCCCTCTCTTCCTCCTCGGAGGAAGTCGCGGAAGTCTTTATAAATCACTTCAAAGGAATTCTAAGGTCCTCGTCCCTTGTTTCCCGGATTGATTTTGATGCAATTGGCTTCGGCCATTAGGTCCCCCTTGAGGCTTGCTCGGGCCTTGCTCAGAAGGTTACCCCGGAGGAGATTCGTCTTGCTTTGTTTAGCATAGACAATGACAAAGCGCCCGGGCCCGATGGTTTTACCTCTAAGTTCTTCAAGGATTCTTGGAGGATTACGGGGGAAGACTTTACTTCGGCTATTCAGGAATTTTTCACTTCGGGTCGTCTTCTAAATCAATGGAGCCACTCCATAATTGCCTTAGTCCCGAAGTTGAAAGAAGCGGAGTCTACTTCTGATTATAGGCCGATTTCGTGTTGTAATGTCTTCTACAAGGTCATTGCTAAGATTCTTGCCAACCGTTTGTCTGCCTCCTTGTGGGAAATAATTGATCCGGCCCAATCTGCGTTCATCGAAGGAAGGAGCATGCTGGAAAATATCCATCTCATGCAAGAGCTCATCAGGAAATACAATATTCAGAAAGCATCCCCTTGATGCGTTATCAAAGTGGATCTCACGAAAGCTTTTGACTGCGTATCCTGGAGTTTTCTGGACACCATGCTTTGTGCTCTCGGCTTCCCCCCGAGGTTTGTGAGTTGGATCATGGAATGCGTTTCCTCGGCCAGCTACTCCATCTCCCTAAATGGGAAACTTCACGGTTTTTTTCAAAGAGCAAAAGGCTCAAGGCAAGGTGATCTCTTGTTGCCTTATCTATTTGCAATCTGTCGGAGTATTTCTCAAAACTTACTATAAATTGAAGCTCCAACCTAATATATTATATTTATTCCCTCCCATTTCCCTACCCGGCTTAGCCCATCTCCTATCGCACCTACCACAATAGCCGAGGCAGCAGCTTGCCATCCCCCCATCCCCTTTCTACTCACCAGATGGAAAAAAAACCAGCCCTTAAAGATGGACCGGACCTTACCAAAAAAACCAAAAAGAAATCCTCGAAGGTCGCCTTGGACTCGGCCGAACCAAGCAACCAAACCCGGATTCTTTTGCATGTAATATTATATTCCCTGGCTCATTATGGGCGACTTTAACTCCATCTTAAGCTAGGATGAAAAAAGAAGTTCCGTCCTAATCTCGTCTAGGGAAGTTTGGGACTTCAGAAACTGTTGTGCTTACCTTGGTCTCACGGATATCCCTTCATCCGGCTGCTACTTCACGTGGTCCAACGGCAATGTTTGGTCGAAGCTTGATCGTGCCTTGGTCAACAACAACTGGATACAATAGTGTCCCCACACCTCTGCCACCTTCCTGCCCCCCGGCCCCTGGGACCTCACGTCGTGCATCGTGTCCTTCAACAACCGTCCAATGCCCGGCAATCCAAACTGGAAATTTTTCAATATGTGAACCTCCCACGAGGACTTTGCTAGCGTCGTCTCCTCGGGTTGGAATTCCCAGCAGAGTGGCACTTGGCAATTCATCCTATCCGCCAAACTCCGGTCCCTCAGGAACGACTTCCAGAAGTTCAACAACCGACACTTCTCCCACATCTCATCCCAGGCCAAGGAAGCTTGCCAGGACTGGAAAGCCGCACAATCAGCGTTCCTCTCCAAAGATGGCCCTGATGTGCCTTCCTTGCTGGTCGGCGCACTGTGGTCGGAAGAATACGTGCACACGGGGCTCGGATGAACGTCGCGTACAGAAATAGGAAAATGGCTCGTGCGAATTGTGGAGTTGGGTTTCAGAAGCATATTGTGGTGGAAATAATGGGGAATGCTCGGATAAAAGTGGATATGGCTCGGTAAAATAATGGAATGGTTCGGATGATGGAAAAAGGTGGGGAATTCGGAATCGCTCAGTGGAGGGGATGCACTCTTGAGAGTTTTGGTTTGAAGGTGGCTGGACAATTTGAACACTTGAGCAATCAAAGTGTTCTCCTCGGTAGACCTCGCCCGCACTCGGATATGACTCACCGATCGTACGTGAGAGGGTTGATGGTCTTGGCCGGATATGACTCACCGGAGAAGTATACGTCGGAGGGAGCTTCAAACCTTTCGAGAAGAATGTGCAATGCACAATTTTTACTAAAAATTCTCTCTATCTCATTCAAGTGTAAGTGTTACACTTAAATACTAAAACGTAAAAGATAAAAACTAAGAAAGATAAATCTAGGCTCTTGAATGACTTGAACGTCTTAGATTAGCTTCGGAAAGATCTCCGGTTGACTTTAGGTTTGGTTCAATAGGAATGGCACGGTTGACTTGAGTCTTGGCCGAGAAGGACCGTGGTTGTCTGAGAGGTGTTACCGGTTGTAATAATCTTCGAGCCATGAAAGATTGGCTCGTGCCAATTTGGATTCGGGGCTTCTAAAAGACTCTCGGTGATTCGTATGAAGTAGTGCATGGTCTGGTTCTTCGGTGGTCCGATGATGACTCGAGCATGTGCAAAGTTGTGGGATCTTCGAGGTTGTTGTGCAAAGTTGGTGTTTGGAGATCATCTGAAGATTTAACAGCTTGATCTCGGATTTTGTGGACTCAAATCTCTTGTGGTTCGCCGATGGCCGTGGTTGATCAGTCATGTGCGCGCCGGGTTGAAGATCTTCGGACATCCTGAGATATGTCCGTGTCAAATTGAACATTGTCATGTCCTTGACCAAATAACCACAATACTTAGAGATTTAAGTAAAGTGGCCGATAGAATTTGGCCAAGGTCTTCTAGTGGGCCGAAGGTGGGCCGAGGCTTGACCGTGGGCCGGTCAAGGTTCGGCCGAGGTAGTCCTTCGGGGCCTTCGCTTATTGGATCTGCATTCTTCTTCTTAGGCTGCCTTCTCTTCCTTCTCTAGGGCTAATTGCTTGCTGAAAATAAGAAAACTAAGTGTGACCGCAAATAGGGCCCATGGTTGAACACTTGATCCGTGGTGATTTGGATCGACGTTCTCCCATGTCGGTCACTTATTCCAATGGGCCGAAGCCCTAGTGGACTTCGGCGACCATATCTCCATGGGTCGTCGGGTCATGATCATGGGGCGCCCATTGGGCGCCGGGTGTGTCTAAGTCGGCCGTGGCATGGGTCGGTGTGTCGTGGCCGAGCGTGTCGTGGCCGAGCGTGTCCTGGCCGAGCGTGTCTTGGTCGGGCGTGTCCTGGTCGGGCGTGTCCTGGCCGGGCGTGTCCTGGCTGGGTGTTGTCGGACACCACGTGATCGAAACCTTGGGCCGTTTCTGATCATGTTCGGTCGGTAGTTCTGAACTTATGTTTCCTGCAACATAAGCAACTAAGTTAGTAAAATCTCCCGTGCTCGTCGGGTCTGTGTCCATGATGTGCTCCGGTTGCACATCATCCTCCTGGGGTACTTGAGGATTTGCCCTCAAATCTAACCCGTCCTCGTCATCATCCGCGTCTCGATAAGGAGACAAGTCTTTGACATTGACGGTGGTCGTAATGTCATGCTCGCCTGGAAGTTCAATCTTGTAAGCATTCAGATTGACCTTCTCGGCCACCCGGAAAAGGCCCTCGGCCCTTGGTAATAACTTGGTGTACTTGTGTTTCAAATAACGTAGCTTTAGTCAAACCAAGTCTCCTTCGTGAAAAAGTTTCTCCTTGCGGCCTTTATTTGCCGCCGCGGCATACTTGGCATTTTTCTTCTCGATGGTCTTCTTGATTTTCTCGTGCAATCTTAGGACCATCTCGGCCTTGGCGAGGCCGTCGAGATTTGTATGCTCTTGGCTCGGTAATGGTAGTAAATCCATCGGTGTTGATGGATTAAATCCATATGCCGCTTCAAAAGTTGTCATGTCCGTGGTACTATGGCGACATCGGTTGTAGGCAAACTCGATGAATGGCAAGCGGATGTCCCATGTCGTGACCTTGGTGTCCACGACACTCCGTAGTAAGGCACCGAGTGATCGGTTGACCACCTCGGTTTGGCCGTCGGTTTGCTGGTGGAATGTCGTGCTAAATAATAACTTTGTTCTGAGTCGTGCCCACAAAGTCCTCCAAAAAGTGCTAAGGAACTTCGAGTCTCGGTCGGACACTATGGAATGCGGCATTCATTGTAGCCGGACCACTTCCTTGGAAAAGAGGTCGGCAATGACCGGTGCCTCGGCCGTCTTGGAACAAGCTATAAAGTGGGCCATCTTCGAAAATCGGTCGACCACTACCATAATTGCATCTTTGCCTCGGGTGGTTCGAGGAAGGCTGAGAACAAAGTCCATGCTAAGTGCTTGCCATGGGTGATCCAGTACCGGGAGTGGTAAATACAATCCTTGGGCCAAAGTCTGGTTTTTGGCCTTTTTGCACACCGTGCACCGCTCCACGAAGTGATGCACATCTCGAAAAAGATGTGGCCAATAAAAAAGCTCATTTAGCATCTCCCAAGTCTTTTTCTCGCCAAAGTGTCCTGCAAGGCCGCCCCCGTGTGCTTCAGTAATGAGAGACTCACGGATGCTTCCTCTCGGATGCAAATTCGTCCACCGCGGAATAGGTACCCGTCGGTCACATGATAACCCGCTAATTCTCCTTTAAGAGTAGCCTCAAATCGTGGGCTAAAATCTGGGTCATCCTTATACCCAAGTTTCATCCAACCAAAGCCGAAAAATCTGGGTCATCCTTATACCCAACTATGTTCGTGTCTCCCTTTTTGTACTTGATAATGTAAGGGTACTTTTCTAAGAACTATATTCACTTGGCATGCCTTCGGTTGAGTTTCCCTTGACCCTTGATGAATTTTAGGGCTTGATGGTCCAACAAGTAATGTTGTCATACTCTGATGGCTCGGATCAAGGAGTATAGCTCCTTGTCATAGGTAGAATAATTAAGGGTCGCACCCTTGAGTTCTCGCTAAAATAGGCCACCGGGAGGCCCTCTTGCAGTAGGACCGCTCCAATGCCTGTTACCGAGGCATCACACTCTACCTCAAAGGCCTTTGTGAAATCCGGGAGGGTGAGCACGGGTGCTTCGCAAAGCCGTGCCTTGATATGCTCAAAACTAGCTTGACAAAGCTTATACCATGCAAATTTCTTCCCTTTCTTGGTGAGCTCGGTTAACGGTGCCATAATAGTGCTAAACCTTTTAATAAATCGCCGGTAGAAATTGGCAAGACCGTGGAAGCTTCGGACGTCCGAGACGCCTTTTGGTGTTGGCCATTCTCGTATGGCCTTAATCTTTTCGCCATCTACCTCAACACCGTCCTCGGATAGCACAAAGCCGAGGAAGTGTATGCGCCGTTGGGCGAAAGCGCACTTCTTTCGGTTACCAAATAGTTTGGTCTGTCGCAAAGTAATAAAAAGTTGCTCTAAATGATCAAGGTGGCTCAGGATATCCGTACTATAGACAAGAATATCATCGAAATAAACAATGATAAACTTACCTAAGTACTCTCGGAGCACGTGGTTCATAAGGCGCATGAACGTACTGGGTGCGTTGGTGAGTCCGAACGGCATGACGAGCCACTCGAACAAGCCGTACCGTGTCTTGAAGGCTGTCTTCCACTCGTCGCCCTCGAGCATCCGGATTTGATGGTAGCCGCTTTTAAGGTCTACCCGGGAAAATAACTTAGCCCCGCTAAGTTCATCGAGCAAGTCATCGAGACGTGGCATCGGGAACCGATACTTGATGGTAATGTCATTGATGGCTCGGCTATCCACGCACATGCGGTGACTTCCATCCTTCTTAGGCACCAAGAGTGCCGGGACCGCACATGGGCTCATGGACTCTCGGATATAGCCCTTAGCAAGTAGTTCTTGCACTTGCTCTTGCAAGATCTTGCTTTCTTCCGGGTTGAGGCGGTACGGTGGCTGATTAGGTAATGTGGCTACCGGTTGGAGGTCAATGTGATGCTCGATGCCGCGGAGCGGTGGTATGCCATCGAGAAGCTCTTTCGGAAAAATGTCTCGGTATCGGGAATAATCTCCTCTTCATTTGCTTCATGCTCTCGGTGTAAGAGCATGATGATCGGGCCCTCTTGCTTGACGGTCCGCCTTAGTTCCTTTCGGCCCATAAAAAGAGTTGCATTTGCCATTGCCTCTTTTCTTTTGACCTCATCCTTAGAAATTTGCTCCGGTGTCAAGGGAGCTAATATGATGTTGCGCCCGTTCATCATGAACGAATATTGGTTGGATCGGCCGTTGTGCATCACGTCTCGGTCGAATTGCCATGGCCGGCCGAGCAGCAAATGGGTGGCGCTCATCGGCACCACGTCACACAAGACCGTGTCTTTGTATTGACCGATCGTAAAGTCTACCCGGATTTGTTTGGTGACCCGGACATCCTCTCGGTCGGTAAGCCATCGAAGTTTGTACGGTGTCGGGTGCTCGGTCGTGATTAGCGTAAGCTTCTCGACAAGGTCGCGGGATGCGACGTTGGTGCAACTCCCGCCATCGATGATCAACGAGCAAACCTTGCCTTTGATTAAGCATCGGCTATGGAAAAGGTTTTCACATTGATATGCTGCTTGTTGCGGTTGAGTTGAAAGACCCCGTCAGATCATCATTAATATAGGCCCATCTTGGGCGTGACACATATCGTTCTCGGCCGGGGCCGGTACATCCTCGGCCTCGGCGGTCGGCTCGTCCTCGCTCACGACCTCTCGGTCTCTTCGAGAATGGTCATGACACGGTGATTTGGACATTGTGCGGCTATGTGTCTACGTCCGAGACACTTAAAACACCGAATTTCTCGGGTCCTTGGCTGCTCGCCTACCGAGTTGTGGTTTGGCTTCTGTGTCTCGCTTAGGGGCCCACGGCTTAGGTGTCGTGCCCCGATCCTCGGTCAGTGGCGCGGGCCGGTATGGTGTTGGTGTCTTTGGTGCCGCGCGTTGACTTATGGCTTTACCCTTCTTCTTTAGTAGTCTTTCCACCCTTAGAGCCATTTGAATTAATGTATCAAAAGACTCTAAGGGCTGTAGTTCCACTACATCGCCAATGTCACGATGTAAACCTCGGGTGAACCGTGCCATAATTTGCTTCTCGGGTTCGGCCAAATCACATTGAATCCGAAGTGTCTCAAAATCCGTAAGGTATTCATCCACGGATGAATTACCTTGTCTCAATCCTTGTAATTGCAAAAAGAGTTCTTGACGATAATGACTCGGGACAAACCTCTTTCACCTTCTCGGTCTCTCATTCTTTGTGCATGGAGGCTTTCCCACCATAAGCTAGCATAATCTGTAAGCTCTAAAGATGCCAATTGGACTTTTAATTTCTCTGAATGGTTGTAAAGGTCAAAAATTTTATCGACCTTTTCAACTCAATTGAGAAATTTATCTCCATTGGAGGCGCCATTAAAAGATGGAATATTTAATTTCGGCAACCTCCATTTCTCATCCCGATCCGAGTGATGGTCGGGGAAAAATTCCTCATCGGACCCGCCCGAGTCATGATGTTGCTCTCGGTGGTGGTCGGGTCCGTGTCTTCGCCTAGGCGACGGTGTGCGTCGTTGCGCGGGCTGCGCACGATTTTTCTCGACAATATCGTCGAGTCTTTGCAGCATAGCATCCATTCTTCGATTAATTGCATCAAGCTGCTCTTGAGTGCCGTGCTCGGGTTCCCATCGATCGGAGAACATCGTTTGCTCACTCGTGGTGGCTCGATCACAGGTGGTGTTGTGAACGGCACCGCTTCGAGTCATCATGAATAATATAGCGGAAAAATTTGTGGCGGAGCGGAAAAATGGTATCTTTGCTCTGATACCAAGATGATGTGCCTTCCTTGCTGGTCGGCGAACCGTGGTCGGAAGAATGCGCGCACACGGGGCTCTGATGAACGTCGCGTACAGCAAACAGGAAAATGACTCGTGCGAGTTGTGGAGTTGGGTTTCAGAAGCATATTATGGTGGAAATAATGGGGAATGCTCGGATAAAAGTGGATATGGCTCGGTAAAATAATGGAATGGTTCGGATGATGGAAAAAGGTGGGGAATTCAGATTTATGGAGAAAAGGGGTAATCGCTCGGTGGAGGAAATGGACTCTTTAGAGTTTTGGTTTGAAGGTGGCTGGACAATTTGAACACTTGAGCAATCAAAGTGTTCTCCTCGGTAGACCTCGCCCGCACTCGGATATGACTCACTGATCGTACATGAGAGGGTTGACGGTCTCGGCCAGATATGACTCACCGGAGAAATATACGTCGGAGGGAGCTTCAAACCTTTCGAGAAGAAGGTGCAATGCACAATTTTTACTAAAAATTCACTTGATCTCGTTCAAGTGTAAGTGTTACACTTAAATACTAAAACATAAAAGATAAAAACTAAGAAAGATAAATCTAGGCCCTTGAATGACTTGAACGCCTTAGATTAGCTTCGGAAAGATCTCCGGCTGACTTTAGGTTTGGTTTGATAGGAATGGCACGGTTGACTTGAGTCTTGGCCGAGAAGGACCGTGGTTGTCCGAGAGGTGTCACCGGTTGTAATAATCTTCGAGCCATGAAAGATTGGCTCGTGCCAATTTGGATCCGGGGCTTCTAAAAGACTCTCGGTGATTCGTATGAAGTAGTGCACGGTCTGGTTCTTCAGTGGTCCGATGATGACTCGAGCATGTGCGCGGGCGACATGAAAAAGACCGAACCGAAAGTTGATCTGATCTCGGATGTTGTGGGATCTTCGAGGTTGTTGTGCAAAGTTGTTGTTTGAAGATCTTCTGAAAATTTAATAGCTTGATCTCGGATTTTGTGGACTCAAATCTCTTGTGGTTCGCCGGTGGCGTGGTTGATCGGTCATGTGCGCGCCGGGTTGAAGATCTTCGAACATCTTGAGATATGTTCGTGTCAAATTGAACCTTGTCATTTCCTTGACCAAATAACCACAATACTTAGAGATTTAAGTAAAGTGACCGATAGAATTTGGCCAAGGTCTTCTACTGGGCCGAAGGTGGGCCGAAGGTGGGCCGAAAGTGGGTCGAGGAGGGCCGAAAGTGGGCCGAGGCTTGACCGTGGGCCGGTCAAGGTTCGACTGAGGTGGTCCTTCGGGGCCTTTGCTTATTGGATCTGCATTCTTCTTCTTGGGCTGCCTTCTTTTTCTTCTCTAAGGCTAATTACTTGCTGAAAATAAGAAAACTAAGTGTGACCGCAAATAAGGCCCATGGTTGAACACTTGATCCGTGGTGATTTTGATCGAACATTCTCCCATGTCGGTCACTTATTCCATTGGGCCGAAGCCCTAGTGGACTTCGGCAAGGCCGACGACCGTGTCTCCATGGGTCGTCGGGTCATGATCATGGGGCGCCCGTGTCTAAGTCGGCTGTGTCATGGGCCGGTGTGTCGGGGTCGAGCGTGTCGTGGCCGGGCGTGTCTTGGCCGGGCGTTTCCTGGCCGGGCGTTGTCGGACACCACGTGATCGAGACCTTGGGCCGTTCCCGATCATGTTCGGTCGGTAGTTCCGAACTTATGTTTCCTGCAAAATAAGCAACTAAGTTAGTAAAATCTCTCGTGTTCGTCGGGTCCGTGTCCGTGATGTGCTCTGGTTGCACATCATCCTCCCGGGGTACTTGAGATAAACCAACAAGGTTCTTCCACGCACTTATTAAAAGAAATGCCAAGAATAACTTCATCGGCTCCATCATGAAGGACGATGGATTGGTCGCCTCTTCCCCTGAAGAGATCCCGGCGGAATTCGTCAAATATTTCCATAACCTCCTTGGTGGCCCACAACTTACCGCCTCCATCAACGCTGGGGCAGTATAAGCCTGGGCGTAGCTCACAAAAGATATTTCCTCAAAGGAGATCATTGATGCCTTGCAAAGTATTGCAAACGATAAAGCCCCCGGTCCAGACGGCTAATCCTCCAAATTCTTCAAATTTGCCTGGAGCATCATCGGCCCGGATCTATCGAAGGCCATCATGGAGTTTTTCTTTTCGGGTCGCCTCCTCAAGCAGTGGAACCATGCCTCCATTGCTCTCATCTTGAAATTTTCACATGCTTCAAAAACGACTGACTACCACCCCATTTCATGCTGCAACACCACATAAAAAATCATATCCACAATCCTCGCAACAAGGATCTTGGCCACCCTTCCATCCATCATCGATCAAGCCCAATGAGCCTTCATCAAGGGTCGATCGATGAGCGACAACATCCATCTGATGCGAGAGCTTATAAGGCAATACAATACCAAAAAAACTTCACCAAGGTGCTTCATAAAAGTAGACCTCCGTAAAGCCTTTGACTCGGTCTCCTGGACTTTGTCAAAAAGATGCTAGCTGCTCTCGGCTTCCCGGCCACTTTCATCAACTGGACAGTGGAATGCATTTCCACAACTTCCCACTTGGTCGCTATCAATGGCCACCTACATGGGTTCTTTAAAGGCATCAGGCAAGGTGATCCACTATCACCATACATCTTTGTGGTGCCGCTGGAATACCTTTCAAGGCTTATCCGCGCTCGGCTCCCATCATCAGGGTATAACCACCACCCGATGTGCCAACCGCTCGCGATCACACACCTTGCATACGCAGATGACTTGATCCTCCTGGCTAGAGGAGACCTCGTCTCTATCAAAAGCAGCCTTGAGTGCTTATCTGAGTTCAGCGCCTCTTCAGACCTTCACATGAACTCCAACAAGTCTTCCTTTTTCGTAGTCGGGATCCCCACCCAAGATCTCGAAAGCATCAAATCGGCAGCAAAACTGGCAGAAGAGACTTTCTCGACTAGATTCCTCGGCATACCACTCGGCCCTAAGAGGCTTAGAGTCCCTGAATATGACCCACTCCTAAAAAATGAGGCTATATTTGGAAATTTGGAACGTCAAAAGCCTTTCACTAGCTGGAAGAATCGAGCCATCAAATCGATCTTTCAGGGGGTCGAGTGCTTTTGGCTTTCTATTTTCGCTTTACTAGACGCTGTCCTTACCAAACTAACTAAATTGTGCAAATCTTTCCTTTGGGGGAAATCATATGCCAATGTCGCTTGGCCGACATGCTGCCTCCCCAAAGATGAGGGCGGCCTTGGTCTGAAAGACCTTGACTCATGGAACTTGACCCTATTAGCCAAAACCCTATGGAGCATCCACCAGAAAAAGGACAGCCTGTAGGTTGGTTTTTGAATCGTGTTGAACCAATTTGGTATTCAGTTCCAAAAACTGGTACCATAAGAGGTAAACAAAATCCATATTACGTGCAGAAATTTACCCCAAAGAGTTGAGTTGAGTTGGTTTTTACAGTTTCTAAATACAAAATATATTTTAAAATATCAAAAATCATTTTCACGTAAATAATATTTATCGAACAACTAATTATCCTACTTAATATTTTCTACTAATTAACTCAAAGAGATGACCAAATTAAACAAATATCATAGCTAATTAACAAATTTGTATCATTCAAAGTCTCCAAGAAATAATATATTGACTTCAAGTCAACCTAATAAAATCCATATGACTAGAGCATATACAATGAACTAAAAAATAATATATACTAAAAATGGTTGGTTTGGTTTTCCGAGTTCATAAAAAGATTAAACTAAGTTAAAAATCAAATTAAAACAACAAAAATAATACGACTGAACCCAAATTGACCAAACCCAAATCCGTCTGTGTTACATGCAAATTATTAACAAAATAGTGCAAAGATTTATGGAGTTCCTCAGTTTCAAATATATAGATTTAAATTATCTTAAGAGTGCAAAGTTTTTTAATTACCCTTAAAATGATATGCTAACAAGTAACATACGTTTAAAAATAAATTGATTTTCTTCTACGCGATGTACAAGTAACAAGTAACAAGCTTCCACTGTTTTTCACATTTCTAACACATTTTATCATAATTAACTTTCGAGCACCAAATTGATTAAATCGTCACATGCGATACATGAACACAACCATATTGATATAACTATCCAAAAGATGTCTTAACCTCAGTCTTGAATGCTTTTTTAGGAGAAAAAACATATTTATATTAAATAACAATTTTGCAGGACCATAACTTAGTATAATTTTATGTTTAACTTATCATTCTATTTTTTTTAAGTCATCATTTTAATTATATCAATCGTTACTTGATCTTTAGTTACATATTATAACTAAGCTTCTAAAATTTCTATTTTAGTATATCTTTGTTTTCATGAAAGACTTTTTATTTATTTTTAAATTCTACATTTTAATCTTATTTAAGTGTTGAATAATATTTTTTTCTTTTATTTATTAGTAATATTTTAATTGTGATATGAATTAGCAACTCCTAGAAAGTAGAATATAGATAATAA
Organism: Begonia fuchsioides; assembly: GCA_003255005.1. Lineage (NCBI taxonomy): Eukaryota > Viridiplantae > Streptophyta > Magnoliopsida > Cucurbitales > Begoniaceae > Begonia > Begonia fuchsioides. The sequence continues at coordinate 92,245 of QAOC01042095.1, read as the reverse complement.
ACCAAATCGTACTACCGTGAAAGGATTACTTTCCAAGAATACGTGACCATGACTGGTAGCTTGCGTCCTACTGATTGTGATTGACGATTGTGTTCTGTCTTTCTTTCTCTTTCTAAAATTTTCCCTCTTCTCTTTCCTTTTGTCAAAGAAAAAGAGACGTGCCTTTGAGAGATTAGCTCAGTGGTCCTTATGGGAATGGCTTGTGAGGTCATCGCTCCTGCTTTAGAAGGCTCAACCAAAGCTTTGCAGCTCTTCTCTACTGCTTTCACCGGCAACACCAAAGCTTTGCCTTGTGAGGTCATCATTACTGCTTCAACATTCAGGGGAATGGCGGGTAGACTCGACTTTACAATCATTCACATTGTGACCAATTGTCTTGCAAGATGAGCAATATGATGGCTCCATTTGGTAGACAATCTGCTGAATTATAAGGTTTCCTTTGAGATCCCTTAGCTTAATTTCTCTTAAGAGATCGACGGAAACATCAACCTCGATCAACATCCGAGCATAAGCAACTCTTTCTAGTGTTTTGGTTAATAAATCAGTCATGATTGGGTTTCCAATTTTTGTGCCAATCTTACTCAAAATCGGCACACTCCAACATTCTATGTGGAGTTTTGGAAAGGTAACCCAAATCAGAACTATCTTTATCTCCTCATCACCATAAGTGAACAATTCAGTCATCTTTTTTAATAATAGGGATTTGCCATAGAGAATAAGGGCCTTGCATAAGCACCTTCTTACGATCAGATTCCGATTGGAAGACAAAGATAATCCAACCATGGATATTCCGTTGCTGGCACATTCCAGCCATCAACGAGCTTTTTCAGTCCCTCTTTCACGGGATGCCTACTCGGGAAGTAACCGACGAGAGCATGCCCGAAAGATTTTTTAACATCCACAATTTCAGAGGGCAACATCTGAATTTCATCTTCATCAACTTTGGCTCGCGAAAGCTGAAACCCATTACCTATATTCTGTTGTTTTTTACCATATCAGCGTAGGAACCTGATTCCTATGCTTTTGCTGCATGCAAGGGAAGGATCGATCCATGCTGGGCGACGGGCTTGGGATTAGCAGAGTGGTTGGCTTTACTACGACAGCAATCCTCCGAGAGGCCTTTACTTAAATCTTCCTGAGATGCAACATGAGAAGGACGAAGCATCTAAAACCTCCTTTTGAGCCAAAAAATTTGACTCACTATCCGCCGACTTATCCAGAGGCGCAGCCGGAGAACGAGAAGTCCTAACCAGATTGTCTCGGTTAGAAGAAGATTGGTCTTTAGATAGAGGTGGCATTCGAGCCGAGCCCAAAATTTTTCGGCTCATCAAGCCTGTCGAGCTTTTCGAGCCGAGTCTATCGAGCCTGTCGAGCCAATTCGAGCCGAGCCTGTCGAGCTTTTTTCAAAAAAATCGAGCCTCGAGCCTAAACGAGTCGAGTCGAGCCGAGTCTGCCGAGCCTAAACAATCTGAGCCAAACGAGCTCATTATTTTTCAATATTCTTATTTTATATTATATTTTTTTAAAAGTTGTTTTCGTTAGAAGACGTTGTGATCAGATATCCTTCTTAAGATGTTTGTCGAGCCTGAACAATCCGAGCCATAGATTAGAGAACTTTGAGAGAGGTGAGCTGAGTCATAGTTAAGGCTGCAAATAATGAATTTTTAAACAATATCACGCGTGAAACGATGGAAGATTAAACGTTTTCGGATAACTTCAAAGTTGTGTCGACCCCTCACTTTCCAGAGACGGATTCGTTCAGAGTTATGTCGACCCAACACAAATTGTGTCGACATAACTTACATTGTATCGACCTAACCAAAATAGTTGTGTCGACCCCTCACTTTCCAGACGGATTCCTTCAAAGTTATGTCGACCCAACACAAATTATGTCGACATAACCTACATTGTGTAGACATAACCTACATTGTGTCGACCCCTGACTTTCCATCTACTAATTTGCAACACTCATAACTTTGTATGCATAGCTCCGAATTGAGTGATTCAAAAGTCATTCTTTTTCTTATTAAGTCTATTTTAACTTTGTAGAAGACATAAATTTCAAATTGAGTTGTTCAACCTATCAATCTTTTCGAAAATCAATTAATCTTAACAGTCAACTTAGGTTAACTTCGCTCACTATTCTACGTTGATAAAATTTAATAAAAATCTCTAGTTTTCAAACTCCAAATTTTTTAATTCTTCAGCTATGTCATCCTCGCGTTGTTGGTTTCTTGTAAGTGCGTCATGCCAATCTCTCATGCATATTAGCGCTTCCACGAGATCCGGTGCAAGACGTCTCTGTCGATCATCATATACGCGTCCACCTACACTAAAAGCAGACTCTGATGCTACAGTAGAAACAGGAGGTGTTAGTAAATCACGGGTCATCTTAGAAAGAAACGGAAGGTGTTAGTAAACATCAATAGAGGTACTTCGTTTTGTGCTACATATTTTGCAACACCTTCTCGTAATCGCTCGTGTGAATACATAAAATTTTCACTACTGCTAGCATTCAATTGTAATTGTGTACTACCTTTAGTTTGCTCGGTGAAATGACATTTTTTATAGTGTCTACCGATAGTGCTTGTGGTCGATTCGTATGCGTAGTGTTTCGCACAATATTTGCATTGTGCCCTAGTTTCTAAATTTCCTCCTAGTTTCTTAATTTCAAAGTCTCTCCAAACGTCCGACGTTTTGCTTTTTTTAGCTTTAGATGAAGAAGTGGATGTTTGTGCCGATGTATGACCAATTGAAAATGCGAGATTAGAGAGTTCAATTTCTTAAATATCGTCGTCCGTAAATGTATCTAATTGAAAAAAACGAGGGTCAATTTCAATAAAATTCTAAATTTTGCACACTCAAATATAATAAAATGATACCGTTCACCAATGACAATTATGTGATAATAAATTTGAAAGCGTTTTCAAATCCACCAATACGAGTCATACGAAAAATAAAATTGTTAGTTAAAAAAACACAATAAATTAATAATACGTTAATCAATGGATAAGGTTAACATACATTGATTAACAACGTTCGAAACAAATGGAAGAAGCCTAAGTGCGCAAAGGAGCAATTGAAGATTGTGAGCAATTGAAGATTGTAAGTAAGAGAATTAAGAGAAGTTGGGAAAATTAATGAAAAAATAAGAAACGTGAAGAGAATTTATAGGAAAAAAAATTAAAGAAGAGGGGCGTGAGTTAAAAATTAAAACGGTCATATGACCGTTCAAGAAAGGATGGGGAGAACGGTCATATGACCGTTCCCCTCAATCGAATGGTCTTATGACCGTTCGATTGAGAGAGAGAGAGAGAGATGATCGTTCGATTGAGGGAGAGAGAGAGAGTCCCTCGAAATGAAACGCTCCCCCTCTCTCTCTCCATTTTTTTCTCTCCTTCTCTCTCGCATTATCTGAAGCTCCATTCCCCTTCTCTCTTTCTCCCTTTCTCTTTGTCCCGGTGAAGCTTCCCTTCCCCCTTCTCTCTCTCTCTCCCTTTCTCTTTGTTCCGATCTCTCGGTGACGATCGAGAGAAAGGCGGTCCTCTTGACCCATTTCAAGATTGACAATGGGAGAGCGCGAGAGATCGGCAGATTTGCGACATCGACGACGGAAGTAGGTCGGGGGTAGGTCGGAGGTACGGTTTCGTCGCCGACAGTCGTCGACGTTCGATCCGATCAAGCCATCTTGCGATCCCAGCGAGCCTAGCTCGCTCGCTCGAGCTCGCGAGTCCGAAAATCGGGCTTGGTTCGAGCTCGACCATCGGATTCGAGCTAGGCTCGGCTCGGCACTGTAGCAATCCGAGCCTGGCTCGGACCGCTACAGTATCGAGGCATTCGAGCGAGCTGCCACCTCTATCTTCGGACTTCGGTTTCTTAGCCATATTTCAATCAAACGACAGGCCTAACTTCGTGCTGGCTCGGACCGCTACAGTATCGAGGCATTCGAGCGAGCTGCCACCTCTATCTTTGGACTTCGGTTTCTTAGCCATTTTTCAATCAAACGGCAGGCCTAACTTCGTGAAGGGGGAGTTAACGGCACCCGAATGGCAATTGTGTTTTCCCTCCCATCTGAGGTTTTAGAATCCCAAGAGAGACGTGTGAGGCTCGGTGGTTGCCCTAACCTGCAGCAGCTGACCCAACAGTAACCTACAATAGCTGACCCAACAGTAACCTGCCCAATTCCAATTACCGAGGCTTCACTCTGGTGCTGCCTTTCCCGTCGCCGGGAAAACCAGCAAATCGGACGGGAAAAAGGGTGAAGAAAACCGAGAAACGTCTAGCAATTTTCACTTGCAAATCACGATATTGCAGGCGAAAGCAACATTGCACAAAGAAACCCTTTAAAGAGTAGCTATATTCTCGAAACAGCAAACGAAATACCAAGTTAACTAACAAAGGAATCCTTTCTTAGACAAGAAAACCTCAAACTAACCTTCAGCAATCTGCAGGTTGGAACCGAGAAGCAGAATACTCGAAGAAAAGCAGCAAGTTTCTCAAGTAATCGGGCACCTTAAAGCCAAAATCAGCAAAGCCGAGAGAAGACTCCCAAAATCGCCTAATTCGCCCAAAGGGAGCATCTCCTAACCCGAGTCAACTGAGAATTTCAACTTTCGTGGTCATCTCCCGCTCGGCAGCCTCAACCCAAATCTGGGCCTATGAAATGGCAAAGGGCGACAACCCAAATGAGTCAGCACAAGGGGTCAACGGGCCAGCAAAGCCAAAAAAGTCCAAAGCAAAGAAGAGGGCTGAAGATGCCAGCCGGGTCCACTTGCAAGCTACTTAGCTTCACCATCCAGGGCAAAAAATCTGGAGCCCTCTTTAGCCATTCCCCCTCCTGCCAATGGAAGCACTTCTTCAAAGCAATGCTTGCTAGGAAAACCCGCGGCACAACTAGAGGCTGGAAGTGACAGCAATGTGAGTCCCCAAGCAGCGCAAACAATCCCCAACAAAAGGCCAGAATCCTTTGCCGATATTCTCAAGAATGGCCGGAATTTCTGGAAAGGAATACCCCTCTCCTCATCCGCATACGATGATGAAGAGATCGACCTTCTTGATTCGGACCTCGTAGACGTCAATCAAGAATGGCATGCGCTAATTGGATACTTCCCCGACAAGTATCCGGGGATGACAGCCGTAGACAAACTTGCAGCTTCATGGAAAGTTCCGGCAAAAGTTATTCACAACACCTACGGCTGGACAACATTTATATTCCAAACAGCACTGGATTGTGAGAAAACATTGTCAAACAGTCCATACTCGATATACGGCAAACCACTAGAAAAATATGCTGAAGTGGTTTAAATTTGGAGAGGAAGATTTCAGCCTAGTTCCTCAATGGGTTACCTTCACGCGCCTCGCTCTAGAATGCTGGAGTAATGACGCACTTAGCAAAATCTCTGTGAGAATCGGTAAACCGATTACCTCTTCACAAGGACCCGCGACCGAATAGGGTATGCGAAGGCCCTCATTGAAGTGGANGAATACAATTCTCAAACCTTGTATTTTGGGAATGAATTAAACTAAATAGCTGGGAATGCTAACATCGATACAATGAAATCCATTTTATAGATTCCCTTGTTTGTTGGTTCAGGAATCGAATAATTAGTGCACAATTCATAATTGTTATGAATTAATTATTCAATTAAGAACTAATGGTAGTCAAGGATAAAGATGTAATATGAGAGGTTGACGGTTATAACCTAGCTCAATTACGAATCTAAATGGAGGTCAATACATATGTAGTGACTATATCAATGGACATTACTTTTGTGTAAATATATTCTATAGTCTTTAAGAGTGCAGCTCTAAGTATTTATTGGAATTACTTTAGAGTTAATAATTATTTTAATTGATATAAAGAGTTTATATTAATTAATAAAAATTATTGGAGCTTAAAACTACAGGTCCATCGGTCCCTCTGGCACTTTCTATCACTATTCAAATAATAGAAAAATGAACAAATAAGATTGAATAATTAATTATGATTTAATTATTCAATGCACTCAATAATAAGTTTGTTATTTCATTGGATGAAATAATTGAATAATTAGTTATTCAATTAATTAACAAATTTATAAAGTTTATTTTGGAAAACTATTTTCAACAAATATTTATTTAAGTTGATTACGTGTATTCAATGGTTGATTGAATATTGTAATTCAGTTTAGATTTTGAAAATATTTTACATGTTAAAATATATTACGAAATCAAATTCAGTTTAGATTCTGAAAGTCAGTTTGGATTTCGATAGTATTTTAAATAATAAAATTTATTACGAAATCAAATTCAATTTGAATTTTGAAAATTAGTTTAGATTTCGGAAATATTTTAAAGTGTAAAATATATTACGAAATCAAATTCAATTTGAATTTTGAAAGTCATTTTAGATTTTGGAAATATTTTAAATGTTAAAATATATTACGAAATCAAATTTAGTTTAGATTCTGAAAGTCAGTTTAGATTTCGATAATATTTTAAATGTTAAAATATATTACGAAATCAAATTTAATTTGAATTTTAAAAATCAGTTTGGATTTTGATAATATTTTAAGTGTTAAAATATATTACAAAATCAAATTCAGTTTGGAGTTTGAAAGTTGGTTTAGATTTCGATAATATTTTAAATGTTAAAATATATTACGAAATCAAATTAATTTTGAAAAACAGTTTAGATTTTGTAAATATTTTAAACGTTAAAATATTTTATAAAATCAGATTTTAAATTTTAAAATGAGAAATTTTCGTAATAGTTACGAAGATAATTCTTTTTAAAATCAAGTCTGACAACTGACAATGTAGAATAAAGAAAGAGAACGAGTGAATGTGAACTAAAGCGAATTGAAAAACTCTCTGGAGTGAAAATCATTTTTTGAAATCTCCCGATTTGATTTTAGAGAAAAGTTCTCTAAATTCAAAATAAATCGTCTTAAGTGTTGAGAACACGATCAACCATAAATTGAGTGAAGCAATTTGATAATCACGCCCACACGTGATTATTCGAGGTGAGGAAAATTGACAGAGAAGATCGAAGGTTTCAAAGGTCGAAGATCAAACCTTAAAGTTTTGAAGCTTAGAGAAAGATATATTTTCTTAAATCCTTTAAATTTATTTTGTCAATATAAAAATGAGATTTTTATAACATATAATTATTATTATATCATGATAATGATCTTTCATGTTACTGATTAAATATTTTTCATGTAACATGTAACTCGTACGTCATCGGTGTTACGAACACCGGTGATTTCGCAGTGCGAGGGGAACCCCAAATTCCCAACAGAAGCTCCCGACGGGACTGCCTCTACCCAAGAAGTGTTGTACGAAATGGAGCATGCCTTATGCTCAAAGTGTTTGAAGTCAGGCCACAGCTTGGGCAATTGCAAGGCCCTCATTCCAAGTAATTTGGCCAAGACAGCTACAACTAAGCCCCTGCCTGAATCGGGCAAAATTAGCCAAAGGGTAGAAAAGCCAATTACAGAGACTGAAGACCAAGGGAACCAGAGCCATTCCCTTCCTGCTCCTTCCAAAAAGGAGTCGGAGTCAACCCTGCGGTTCCTAGCCCACATAAAACTGCAATGAAGACATCTTCCCACCCTTTGGCTCTCAAGTCGGATGCTGCCCTTTCGGACAGCTCGGGAGGCAGTACAACTGGCCCTTCCTCAAATGATATTTGCTCCAAGGGCCCCTTCGTGATTTTATGTAATTTTTTACACTAATATTTTTTTTATATATAATTTTAAAAAAAATAATATATATATACGTATGTTTGGCTTGTTTGGCTCGGCTTGAATAAGCTCGAAGCTAACGAGCTGTCTTGAGCCAAATTACATATAATATTATGATTATATTATATAGGTTTTTAAAACTTTAGAATTTTTTGAGTTGAGTTTTACTCAATTTTAATACTTTTTGACCCACGTCTCGATTCCGGTTTCATAGGTTTTTACTCCTAAAGAACAGAACCAATCCATAAATCATGAGTTTTTAAAATTTAGACCAAAGCCAGGTTAAAACCGGCGGTTCTTATTCGGTTTGTGGTTCTAGTCTGGTTTTGCCAACCTTAGCGCGTTGCACTTTGTCCATAGAAAAGGTAACGATCATCTTGATGGTTGTCGTGTTTGGCAAGTAACTAGTCAAGACGATTGTTACTATGCGGCTGACAAGCTATTATCAGAGAAGTGCAAGAAGAGAGAAGTGTTTCGCTCTTTTGAAGAGAGAATCCCGAAGTACTCTTTTCGTTCACGAAGAGAAAACGGGGCGAAGGCTAGTGCCGAACAAATGCCAGGGGAAAAAGGTGAAGGGTGAAGGCAATGCGAAAGGCAAACAACAAATGGAAAAAGTGATTGCATGGGGTGAAAGACCGAGAGCGGGGGAGAGGGATGAAGCCTGATGCCTTGCTTCCAAGCGTCCGAGCAAGCTTAGGTTGGGAATATGAATCTCGGGCTGAATGACACTATTGAATCACTTTATCTCACTCCGGCTGCTGATCTTGATCTTTATCCACCTCTGCCAGCCTTTCTTGATAGCTATTATCTGAAAATATTATGTGGGATGAATGAATTTCATGCAACATTGAACTGGAAGATAATCGAAAGGTTGGACAGTACAGTGAATATAACTTAGCAATTTGATGTCATAATTGAGTAATATTAATTGAAGAAAATATATTGAAGCAGGAATAATTTTTTTTAGTTATTAAACATACTTCTTTCAATTTAAATTTCAAGTTTATTATATAAGCAAAAGAAAAATATGTGATGTATCAAGCCAATACTTTGTAAATTCTTTTCTATTTTATCAAGTATATTACAAAATTCATTTATTTGTCAATTTTTTCAAAAGTATTCGTTAGATCTATAAAATTTGGTAAAACAAGAAGAATACTATGATAATTAATTTCAGAACATTTATTAGTAACTTCAAAAAGTGATTGTAAGAATGAATAACAAACCAATATGATTCAATATTTTTTAACATTAAATAAGTTAAATTTTACTATTTATCGACATTGGTTTTAATTTTCTTTGATCAAGTTGAAAAGTTTTGCAAAAAAAAATTATATTCTTGTTGTTGTATAATAGAAGAATGATATTTTGTTAATCATGATATCTTTCTATTTGGAATGACTCCATACATTTAAGTTTTACTTTTTTCTCTTTAAGAATGATGTATATGCATTATGGACGATTGACCTAATGAAAATCTAGGATTGTCTCCTATAATTTCTTCCTTATCATCGTCAATACATGTGGCGATGTAAAAATTTTAAGGATCCACAATTATAAATTTTACTTGTACATTTATAGTGGACATTTTACGTTGGCTCTTTGCCTTGTGATTTTTATCTTTGATTTAAAGGGTTTTCTACGTAAACGTACTCGTGTCTCGTTCAAATAACAAGATCTTTCATAATTATTAATTTTGAATCATTAATTTTATCTATAATATTTTAATTATTATTTCCAAAAGAAGGTGTGATGGTCCAAGAAACTTCTAAAACAAAAGAGAAAGGAAACATAAAAAAAAGTAAAAGAGACAAATAAAAATATTGAAAAAAGGACCGAAGTGGGGAGATACACAATGTCAATCATATATTTACCTATGTTTTTTTTTAATTTTCAACCATTTATACACATTAGTGTTCGGCATTCAAATTCTAGTTTAATTGATGTAGCATCAAAAAAACCTTGTTAAACTATAGATCAAAATTACAAAAAAGGCGATGGCAAATGATGGGGAAGAGTAAAAGCTTGTATGGTAAGATTTGAAGATATATGTATTTTATGTGCTTCACTAACATTGTCTCTTCATCACCGTTGCACAAAATGTGAATTAATTTTTAAATTAGAATAACGAAAAAGTTATGCAACGTCGAGACCATTGAGGCAAGGTCAAAGTCAATTGGCGATAACATAAATAGTTCTAGAAACTATGATTGTGAGCGAGTTGTTCTCGTGAAAATGATTGTGCTACCTTAAATTACTCAAATTTCAAGCTTTTTGTCTTCTTTTTTTTTTTCCCTTTTTTTCTTTCTCTTAGTTTTCTTTCTTTAAAGTATTGATAGATAAGTCTCATTAAGAAATTCTTACAAAAAAATTAAAATTTTTAATTTTTAATTTACTATTTATAATAGTTCTAACGGACTATTATTAAGTTAAGTCTATAAAACAAACTTCAATATAGATATCAAAAAAATATATGTATTTTAAGTTGTCCAGAGATAAATAAGTTTTTAAATTTAAATTAATAAAGCGCAATTATACTAAATTATTCTGCATGAATTTCCTCAAAATTACAAAATTCAAAAAGTAATCTTTCTCAGCATTGACTAATCAAAGTCTCATATTTGAAGATGTGATTTTCGGAGACTCGGGACCTACACGTGGGTTCATTCATCCATCGGTGAGCTAATTCTGCCAGTGCTCGCACTGATGAGTCGTCTTTTGCCATGGTTGCAGCAACTTCGTCTCTTATCCTCTACACCCTTTTTATCTCCTCTCTCACCCTCTCCCTCTCCCTCTCCATCAACTCCCTCACTCGCTCTTCCAACTCAGCGGCGCTCACAAACCCGTCTTCTGACTCGTTCACAGCCAACCCGATCTTCATATGCTCGACCAGGATCTTCCTATTCATTCTTTGCTCCACGTACACACGTGATTATTTGAGGTGAAGAAGATTCACAGAGAAGATTGAAGGTTTCGAAGGTCAAATGATCAAACTTTAAAGTAAATTAGAACTGTAAACTATCGGTTTTAATCTGATAAGGTAATAGCAAGACATTTTGATTACTTGGTCACAAAGTAAACTTTTTTCAACGTCAGGTTCAGGCTCCAAATCGTTCCAAAAGTTTAATTACAGCATAAAAAAGTTATCACGAGATTGTTTGGCGCTTTTACGAACGAATCTGGTTTTAAAACGAGTATAGTGAAGAAAAAGAGAAAAAAATACATTTTTTGCACTATTTTTAGGGGCTGGTTACTTGTCAAAATGGACTCGTTCTGAGTTCCGAGAAGAGTTAATCTTCGTCCTCGGCTGTCTAGTGTTTGCATGAGTAGAAACAACTAAGAAAAAATAATCATCGAAAACTTCGGTCGCTAAGTAAAGGCGTGAGAATGGCAAGGTAATAGCAAGATATTTTGATTACTTGGTCACCAAGTAAACTTTTTTCAACGTCGGGTTCGAGCTCTAAATCGTTCCAAAAGTTTTATTACAACATAAAAAAGTTATTACAAGAGTGGTTGTCACTTTTACGCACGAATCTGGTGTTAAAACGAGTACAGTGAAGAAAAATATAAAAAAATGAATTTTTTTGCACTATTTTAGGGCTGATTACTTGTCAAAATGGACCCGTTCTGGGTTCCGAGAGGAGCTAATCTTCGTCTTCAGCTGTCAAGTATATACACGAGTGGAAACAAGTAAGAAAAAATAACCATCGGAAACTTCGGTCGCTAAGTAAAGGCGTGAGAATGACAAGGTAATAACAAGACATTTTGATTACTTGGTCACCAAAACTTTTTTCAACGTCGGGTTCGGGCTCCAAATCGTTACAAAAGTTTAATTTCAACATAAAAAAGTTTAAAGTAAATTATTCGAGGTGGACAAAACCGGATTAGAACTGTAAATTAGACCGAAACTATCGGTTTTAATATGATATTTGTTTTAATTTTAAAAAAACTTTGATTTATGGGGTGTTTCTGGCTTTTATGAGTAAAAAACTATAAAACTAGAACTGCGATCGTGGGTAAAAAAATTCTAAAATCAAGTAAAATTCGACCAAAGCTTTAATAAAATCTAATATAAATCTTAAAATTGGTTATAAACTTGCTCAATTACTTAAAACCCGACCATAATTTAATATAAAATATATTTTATCGTTATATTTTATTTTTTAAAAATATAAAAAAAGACTGTGTTAAAACAAGAACGAAACCAAAACCGTTAGTTCCAGTACCAGCTCTAAAAATTTAAAACCGTGAATTCTCGTTTCAGTTTTATTTTAGAATAAAATTGAGCAGAAGCGCATGGGGCCATCCCAAATAAATAGGATAAAATAAGAGGACATAAATTAAGGGTAATTATTAAACCTAGAAAAAAAGGCTTGTAGATGATGTCATTGATTACAGACTTTTTTTTAGCCTTATACACGTGCCGCCAACACGTTCAAATAGTTGCTTTTAGAGAGTGTTAGTATTTACTTATAGCGAAAAAACTAATTTTGGGCCTGAATTTTAGGTAAATAGGTCAAATCAGACCTGAGTTTTTGGAAAAAAAAAAATTTAGGCTAAATTTTTTTCATAGATAAACAAAAATAATTTGTTAAAATTACATAAACTAATAAAAATTCTTGCAAATTGTATCACATACTTAGAGCACTGTAAGACAATATTACACAAAGTTTCATGAATTTTCCACTAAGGTACAGTTTACTATAATTTGTTTACTACATAAATAACAAATTTTGTAAAAATTACGTAAGTCAATAAAAAATCAAGAAACTTTGTGAACCATTGTGTTATAGTGTTGTAAGTGTGTGATACAATTTTCAAAAATTTTGATTACCGTATGTAATTTTAACAAATTGTTTTTTATTTTTAATGAAATAAATTATAGTAAATTGTACCGTTGTGGAAAAAATTTAAAAACTTCCAGATTAGTGTCTTTTATTGTTGTCAATGCGTGATGAAAATTTAAAGTTATTTAATAATATTTTTTTAGTCAAATATATTAAAAACAAAAAATTAAAAAAAAAATTTCATCGTCTCTCACTCGGACGCATTTGTCCCTCTCTCGGACGCATCATGCTTCTTGAAAGCCCAAATTTTTTTTCAAAACTCAGTCTTGATTTAATCTATTTACCCGAAACTCAAGCTCAAAATTAGTTTTTCTCGATAACTTAATTAGTCATTCCTCGTAATTTATTATTTTTCACATTTTTATCTGTAGCTAAAATTATTGGATTTGTTTAGTTCAATAAAAATAAGTAAAAAATGCACAATTATTCATAATAATCATGCATTTACTCTTTTTAGAAATATGAAATTTTGCATTGTCAAAACTCGTTAGTAAATCTAATTAGCTTGAGTTTAATGACTTGTAGTAGGATATGATCAAAAGTTTAAAATTTCTTAATTATCACATAATGCTAATAATAAATATGTTATTCCTTTAATAAGGTTGCTCGCTCATAGCTTGACACCGAACCAATCCAAAAGAACCACATCATGCTTGTCATTGTGATTTCTTTCTAAAACCCGACCTACAACACCTACCCAAATCGATAATTTTTGTCATATCAGATTGGTTTTTAACTTGAAAAAATTGATATGAACTCAAATCGAAACTCATCTGAATTTTTTTTGTTGGACCTAATTTGAACCGAATATACTATCAGATTGACTTTGGAACCAAATCCAAGTTTTTTGAAAAATAATTGAAGTTTAGTTGGTTTAGGTTGATAACTTGTGATTTTGAGTTTTATAAAGCCAAATGTGAACCCAAACTAAAACCAACTATAATTTTTTTGTCGGGTTTAAATCAGATCGATTATGTGGTTGATTTAGTTCATATCTAATTTTATGAAACTCGACTCATCTGATCTATAAAAACTTGATCCGAACTCATGAGTCTCACACCTAGAATTGAGGTCTCGGTTCTTTAATATTTTTATTTGTAAAACTTTTTCCTTCATAAGATAGCTTGTAACTCAAACCTTTTGCAACAAATTTTATTCTTTTTAAATAAAACTTCAAACTTGCATTAGAAATTTGAATTTTTTTATAAAACCAAATCCTTTCATAAAACAACTTACATAATTTTTTTAAAACAATTCCAAATAAATAATTTCATCTAAAGTAATTCAAAATCTTATTTAATGCATAGTAATTAAATACTTAAAATTTTATAGCCTTCAACTGATCACTTTCTACACATCAACTNTAAACATATGTCACATTAAAAGCAAATAATTCAAGTCATACAATTCATTAAGCAATTTATATAGACTCGATCCAAACAGTTCCAGCATAGACTCGACAAATTAGGTCATTATTGTATTATTAAATATGTCACCAAACATACAAATTCCTAACACCTTAATTTCTAGGCCAATGAATAGACAAAATACATGTAATGTCACTTAGCATATCAATTCATTAAACATGTTATTAAACAATCAAACTCTATCCTTTATGATGTCGGCCTCCGAAGAGACAGAGCACACACAATGTTACTTATATCTGGTCTTTAGCTTAAGTTAGAGTCGTAATTAGAACGTTTCAACATATTGATAAACCTATATCAAGAATGGATACCTCGGCTCTTGCATTGATGAAGAACATAGTGAAATGCGATACTTGGTATGAATTGCAAAATCCTGTGAACAATCGAGTTTTTGAATGAAAGTTGTGCCTGAAGCCTTCTGGCCAAGGGCACGCCTGCCTGGGCGTCAAGCATCATAGCCCCCGCACCAAAAGAAAAACCACATTAATTACGTGCATCGAAGTAGACTTGTGCCGCTGCTTTGCTCGGGCTGGTTGGGAGAGGTGGTCAGGGCGCAGACATTGGCCTCTCGTGCAGCACGATTGACAGTGGTTGACATGCCCTCGACGATATTGAACCTGATATTTCTCTCAGGAACTCTCAGATGAGTAAAATTTTCTTTAGTATTGGGGTGGCGTGTGCTTTCGATGACCAAGGCCAAAAGTCAGCATTCTTTATATAGTTATGATGAATCCATTTGGACAATAAGAAGTCCTTCGTAGATTGGATATTCCATAGGGTCTTAGAAAGGAGGGCATTGTTCGAAGCCTCCAAGTCTCAAAGCCCAAGGCCGCATTCTTCCTTTGGGAGGCATCATCCATCCCAGGTACATTTGCAATCAAGCTTCTCCAGAGGAATGATTTGCAAAGTTGTGTGATTTTTTGCCTAATTGCTGCATATATGCTTATATTGGAAAGCCAAAAGGCTATCACTCCTTGAATAATGGATTTGATAAGTTCTTCTTCAGCGAAGGATAATGACTTCGTACACCAAGAGCCAAGATATGACTTGAGCTTATCCATGAGGCATTCATAGTTTGATAGGAAAAGGAACTTGGCAGCAAGCGGGATGCTAAGGTTTGCCAAGTGGGATGCTAAGGTATCTCACCAGAAGGCTCCCCATGCTAAGGCTTGAGAATCTTGAAATATCCAAGTGATCCTGCTCTTTGATCCTTGTTTGAAAGAAACTTGGTTTTTGGATGTTCATGTGCATGCTTGAGCATCTACTGAATTCTTCCAAACAGTCGATGAGGGCTTTGATAGAGCCTTTATCTCCTCTGGAAAGTAGCACCAGATCATTGGCAAATATTAGGTGCGCTAAATCGAGTTGTTTGCATTTTGCGTGAAAGTTATACCCTGGGGATGGAAGACGCATTCAATTAATTCTTGAGAGATGCTCCATTCATATAACGAATAGGTAGGGGGAGAGGCGGTCCTCTTGATAATGTATTTTCTGATAACTTCCTACATAAGGTGTATGTTGTCCATCATTAGACTCCCTACAATAAAAGCAAATTAAGCAGGGTCAATAATGTCTTCAAAGAAAGGGCCTATTCTGTTTGTCAACACTTTGGCAATCATTTTATATGACACATTGCAGCACGAGAGAATAAAGAGTGGTTCCATTGCTTGAGGGGTCTTCTTGAGGCAAAGAATTATTGCATTGCATCTATGAAATTAGGGCTAGTTATAGTCCAAGAGTCCCTGAAGAATTTTGCGGAATAGCTGTCGAGACCCAAAGCTTTATCATAACCAAAGTTGTGCAAGACAGCTAGTATCTCGTTTGGAGAAATATAATTGCTCAGTTCTTCGAAGGCATTGCTTGGAAGACTCGTGCCGCAGAGATGGCTGGATCTAGGCTCAAAGGCTTTTAAGAAGAGCCTAAGATATCACTGAAGTGTATGATGAATTCAAAGTATAAGTAGATCTGATCCATCAAGGAAGTGATTGTAGAAGAGTCAAGGAGGCAATAAATTTTCTTTTGTTCTTTTTGACTAAAGAATGAAAGTACTTCATAGACTTGTCGCTATAGAGGAGATGTTTGGTTTTAGCTTTTTGCTGGAAGAAGATCTTCTCAGCATTGCAGATTGATAGCATCCTTGTCCTCAAGATCTTTAGGGAATCCGAGGACACATTTGATTGTTTGCCTGACAAAAACTCTTCTTGAGCTCTGGAAAGCTCCTCCTTTGCAATTCTCGCTCTCGAAGAGATGTAAAAGAAACGCTTTCTGTTAAGGTCTCTCAGCTCTTATTTGAGCAATTTGATCACTGTGCTGAGGGAGAATTTTTTAATTCTGATTATAGGAAGCTCTCATGTTCTATCCACATGTTGTACAATTTCCAAGGGATTCTACCTTCAGTCTGATTTAATGAATTGAGACAACACGACAAACATAATTTAATAGGCAAGTCGGTTGGAAGATGGTCGGGTTGGGAGCATCCAGGAGCCATTTACTAAGGCTCTGTCCAGCTTCGACCACACTTTGCCATTAGACTAAGTGAAGTAGCATTCGGCCGATGGGAGATCACACAACCCCAAAGAATCAAAGCATCGCTTGAATTCAGACCATTCATTGTTTGAGACTCTAGTGTTGCTCCTCTGTTCAGGGATAAAGATTGCATTAAAATCTCCTAAGATGATCCGGGGGGAGGAGTGAACATCATTTAAGTCTACCAATTTTTCCCAGAGAATTTTTCTTTCAATAACTGAGTAGGGGCCGTAAACAAAAGAGGATAGAAAGAAAATTTTCTTAATTTTAATACATACCGAGGTGTGAATGGCTTGGGGATGGATCTAAATTGGGAAAATATTCACTTTGGCAGCAATCCACATGATAGCGATCTTGCTGCTTGAGTGAAGATCAAAATTGTGAACTAATTTCCAACCATTTGGCCTTTTGGCTAAGAAGTTTGAGACACTTTCCAAGGAGGCTTTTGTCTCAAGCAAACCCAGAATATCTAATTTCTTATCCTTGATGAGATGAACAATCTCATCCTGCTTTAGGGGTGAGTTAAAGCCCCTAATGTTCCACGAT
This sequence comes from Begonia fuchsioides, assembly GCA_003255005.1. Lineage (NCBI taxonomy): Eukaryota > Viridiplantae > Streptophyta > Magnoliopsida > Cucurbitales > Begoniaceae > Begonia > Begonia fuchsioides. Next base: position 75,172 of record QAOC01042095.1, on the reverse strand, counting down.
GCTAAAATCATTTAGGTAAGGGAGGCGTGATGTGCCACGAGACTCGGGCCCAACGGACCGAGAGTTTTTAACTAACTTGGTTGTTCGTTTTGTAGGGAACATAATCACAAAGAAACCCTTGGAGTTAGATCAAGACCGGCCGAGAACGTGCATCATGTGGCACCCCGAGCCAGACACCGTAGACCGCGCCAAGACAGCCCACATCGGGCCAGCAAACGCAGCGCAAGGCAAGACAGATCGCGCCAAGGCCGCCCACATCGGGCCGGCCGCGGCGCGCGAAGAGACGGACCGCGCCCAGACAGCTCCCCACGGGCCAGCCGACACGGCCCATGCCGAGTCCCATTAAGGGGCTCGGCCCCCTTCAATAAGTGGCCGAGCGCCACATTTCCTTTCAGCAAATATAGACTTAGAAGAGTAAGAAGAGCAAGCCCAAGTCATGAAAAGACGAATTAAAAGGCCCGTGATCCAACATGGCCGAGGCCCAAGCGACATGGAAGAAGCCCACGAACACTTAGCATTTTTACTCGTGCCAAAAGCTTATGGAAGGAGCCTTCTAGCGGGAAAATACCAACTAGAGAGATAAGGGGAAATTCGCAGATGAAAAATCCCACGAAGCTCAGAAATTCGCGCGCCCGAGCACCCGACTACAACGACGCGCGCACCCGAGCACCCAGACCCGGCTACACCCCGATGGCATGCAATCCCGCAATTCTCGCGCCACATCACCGATCCGCACCTTCACGATCCTAGACGTCCAACTTGATCGACGGCTTACGATTCTTACTTAGTATTTTCCTTTTATGTTTTTGTCTATTTAAGAGGCACTTAGCCTCTATGGAACTTAGTGAATTTTTATCAATACAAGTGCTTCTAGCCTTTTGATAATTCCCTCAAATCGCCATTCCTTCTCCGGTGCGTCATATCCGGCCAAGTCTCGGCAACCCTTCTGCGTGAACGGTGCCTCATATCCGAACACGAACAAGGTCTACCGATTTGAATACTACTTCGTTCAAAGTATTCAAAGCGTCATCTCCACCTCCATAAATTACACTCCTCCGATTACCCATTCCAATTTCCCGAACGACCCCTTTTACCAATTCCGGTCCATACACTTCCCTCTGAACCACATCTGTTTCTATCCGAGCCATTCCCATATTTACACCCTCAATCCACCTTATTTTCATCCCACCACACTTCCGCAACCTAACTCCAGAAATCACCCGACCGTATTTTCCGACCGCCGTACGCGTTACCTCCTCTGGGTCACGCGCACGTTCATCTTCCAACCACGGTGCGCCGCTCATCGATTGACGGCACATCAACTTGGTATCAGAGCTAAAGTTCCTATTTTGATTGTAAAAATCCAATTTTTACATCAATGGAACGCATGGTGACACGCAGCGGAGCCATCCTCGGAAACGCCAGCGACCAAGGCACCACGAGCGAACCATCGCTCCACTCCGGACCTCCCGAACATGAACCAAGCGTCAAAGAGCAACTGGATGCTAACAACCAGCGGATGGAAGAGCATTTTTCGGCCAACGAGCGCTTAATGCAAACGATCCTTCAACGATTGGACACGATGGCCAATCATCAAGCGCAACATCCGGCCACACCACCGCCCATGCGAAGGCCCGAGAACGACAATTTCCAAGCCCGGCCGCATGAATCGGATGGATCCGATGATGAGTACTTCCCGAACCATCGAAATCGGGAAGATGACAAGCGACTCCCGAAGATTACAATTCCTTCTTTCAAAGGGACCGCCGACGGAAACACCTACCTTGAGTGGGTTGAAAAGGTTGATTCAATTTTTAACCTTTATAATTATTCCGAGAATTTAAAGGTGCAATTAGCATCTTTGGAATTTACGGACTATGCGGTACTTTGGTGGAGGTGCCACCGAGCACAAGTCCGGCGCGAAAGGAGACCCGATGTCTCGACATGGGACACGATGAAGGAACACATGCGCACCCGATTCTTGCCGAATTACTACCGCCAAGAATTATTTTTACAATTACAAGGGCTAAGGCAAGGTGGAAGATCGGTGGAGGAATATCTCACCGAGTTTGAGACTTTACGGATCCGATGCGAATTGGAGGAGCCTAGTGAACAAATCATAGCCTGGTTCATTAGAGGACTCCAAAGGGATATTGGGGATGTCGTGGAATTACAAGCCCATGAATCATTTGAATCCCTTATTCAAATGGCCTTACGGGTGGAGAGACAAATAAAGCGGAGGAACAAAGCCCCGGCCCAAAGGCCGATTCCGAGAGCGCCCGCGCCATATCGCCCGACTCCCGCGACAGCACCCGCGCCCGCGCCCACGCCATGGGCCCCGAAGGCAATCCAGCCGGTCAAACCCCAAGAGGCCCGGAGCGAAACTTCCCGGACCCGAGAGATCCGTTGTTTTAAATGTCTCGGCCGAGGACATATGGCAGCCCAATGCCCTAACCGAAGGGTTATGACAATTCTCGAGGGCTCCAAAGAAATTGTGAGCGAGGATGAAGCCGAGGGCCCACAAGAGTCCTTGACCGAGCCCGATAAGGACCATAGCCTGGCCTTGGACGACGACGACACGTGCCATGCCCAAGATGGCAAATTGCTCATGATCCGACGGGTCCTCTCGACCCAAACTCAACCGGAAGCCTACCAAAGGGAGAATCTTTTCCATAGTCGATGTTTGATCAAGGAAAGGGTTTGCTCAATAATTATTGATGGAGGAAGTTGCACGAACGTAGCCTCCCGAGAGCTAGTGGACAAGCTATCCTTGCCGACCACCGATCACCCGGCACCATACAAATTGCGATGGATCACGGACAAGGAGGATGTCCGAGTGACGAAGCGCACTCGGGTAGAATTTTTGATCGGCCACTACAAAGACATGGTGGTGTGCGATGTGGTGCCGATGAATGCCACTCACCTATTGCTCGGCCGACCATGGCAATTCGATCGGCATGTCATGAACGATGGGCGCACCAACCACTACACGTTCCACATGAATGGCCGAAGAGTCATTCTAGCCCCCATGACCCCGGACCAAGTGGCCAAGGATGAGGCCATCAAAAAGGAGGCCTGAGCCAAGGCAACCTTATTTATTGGCCGAAAGGAACTTGAACGATGCTTAGCCCGATGTGACCTGATAGTCATGTTGCTCCACCGAGACGAGGGCCAAGACAAAAGGCCCCTAATTCCGGACTCTATCAAGCCATTGCTCGACCGGTTCAAGGATGTTTTTCTGGAAGAACTTCCCTCGGGTTTACCTCCCCTCCGAGGGATTGAACACCAAATCGACCTCCAACCGGGAGCCACATTACCTAATCGACCTCCATATCGATTAAACCCGGAAGAGAGCAAGGAGTTACAACGCCAAGTTCAAGAGCTCCTCGAGAAGGGATACATCAAGGAATCCCTAAGTCCTTGCGCGGTACCGGCCCTCCTAGTGCCGAAGAAGGATGGCACACACCGAATGTGTGTAGATAGCCGAGCCATCAATGACATAACCATCAAGTACCGATTTCCCATGCCTCGACTTGATGACCTTTTGGATGAACTTATCGGAGCTAAGATCTTCTCCCGAGTGGATCTTAAGAGCGGCTACCATCAAATCTGCATGAAAGAAGGCGACGAATGAAAGACGGCCTTCAAGACAAAGTACGGATTGTTCGAATGGCTTGTTATGCCATTCGGACTCACCAATGCCCCGAGCACGTTTATGAGGCTCATGAACCATGTCCTCTGGACTTACCTTGGTAAGTTTATCATCGTTTATTTCGATGATATTCTAGTATATAGCATGGACATACCAAGCCATTTGGAGCATTTGGAACAACTCTTCATCACCTTGCGGCAATCCCGACTTTATGGCAACCGAGACAAGTGTGTGTTTGCCTAACGACGCATACACTTTCTCGGATTCATATTATCTGAAGGAGGTGTTGAAGTGGATCATGAGAAGATCACGGCCATATGTGATTGGCCCACCCCGAAAGGAGTTACGGACGTGAGGAGTTTCCACGGCCTAGCTAATTTTTACCGACGCTTCATCAAGGGGTTTAGCACCATTGTGGCCCCTTTGACCGAGCTTACGAAAAAGGGGAAAGAATTCGAGTGGACCGAGCCGTGCCAAGAGAGTTTTGAGCACATCAAGAAGCGGCTTTGTGAAGCACCTATACTTACACTCCCGGATTTCAACAAAGTATTCGAGGTAGAATGTGACGCCTCGGGCATGGGCATAAGAGCGGTCTTGATGCAAGAGGGCCGACCGATTGCCTATTTTAGCGAAAAACTCAAAGGTGCGACTCTAAATTATTCTACTTATGACAAGGAGTTATATTCGCTTATTAGGGCTATTGGTGTGTGGCAACATTATTTGTTGCCCCGGGAATTCATTATACATACCAATCACCAAGCCCTTAAATTTATTAAAAGTCAAGGAAAGCTCAATCGGAGGCATGCAAAGTGGATTGAGTTTTTGGAAAGGTATCCCTATATTATCAAGTATAAAAAGGGGGATACAAATATTGTGGCCGATGCTTTGTTAAGACGAAGCATCTTATTCACCGAGATGCGGGTGAGGTTTTTTGGTTTTGAATGGGTCAAGCAACTTTACCGAGAGGACCTTGATTTTAAAACACATTTTGAGGCAGCCACGCAAGGAGAATTATCGGGCGACCATTTGACCGATGGGTACCTTATGCGTGGAGGACGATTATGCGTCCTGAGGGGAAGCATCCGTGAGTCTCTCATAACCGAGGCACATGGAGGCGGCCTTGCGGGACATTTTGGCGAGAAGAAAACGTGGGAGATGCTTAAGGAGCATTTCTATTGGCCACATTTATTCTGAGACGTGCACCACTTCGTGCAAAGGTGCATTGTGTGCAAAAAGGCCAAAAACCGGACTTTAGCTCAAGGTTTATATCTCCCTCTACAGGTGCCGGACCATCCATGGCAAGCCTTGAGCATGGACTTCGTGGTAGGTCTTCCTCGGACAAGTAACCGAAAGGACTCGATTATGGTGGTAGTTGACCGTTTCTCCAAAATGGCACATTTCATCCCGTGTCATACCACCAATGATGCAACCTACATTGCGGATCTTTTCTTCAAGGAGATCGTAAGGCTACACGGGGTTCCACATTCCATTGTGTCCGATCGCGATGGAAAATTTATAAGTACATTTTGGAGGTCTTTGTGGGCCAAGCTCAGGACTAAACTCTTATTTAGCTCGGCCTTTCACCCACAAACCGATGGGCAAACGGAAGTGGTCAATAGATCACTTGGAGCATTATTGAGAAGTGTGGTCCGAAAGGGGACATCCACGTGGGAGACAAAATTGCCCTTTGTGGAATTCGCTTATAACCGATGCAAGCACAACACCACAGGCATGACGCCATTTGAAGTGGCCTACGGATTCAACCCGTCTACTCCATCGGATTTACTCCCCTTACCTAGCCGGGAACTTAACAATCCCGATGGATTACATAAGGCCGAGCTAGTCCGGAAGATGCATGAAAGGGTCAAAAAGACCATTGAGCGAAAGAATGAAAAATATGCATCCTCGGCCAACAAGAAGAGAAAAGAGAAGATCTTCTGAGTGGGAGATCTTGTGTGGCTAAAGACTTGGCATTTTAAGCATAAACATGCCAAATTACTTCCAAGGGCCGAGGGACCCTTCCGAGTGGCCGAGCGAATTAACCCGAACGCTTACAAGATTAGCCTCCCGGCGAACCCGAGGTACTAGTCACGGCTAATGTGCAAGACTTGTCCCCATATTTAGACGAGGACATTCATGAAGAGGAGGACTCCGAGAGTGGAGATTTGGGGGCAAATCCTCAAGTACCCCGGGAGGATGATGTGCCACGAGACTCGGGCCCAACGGACCGAGAGTTTTTAACTAACTTGGTTGTTCGTTTTGTAGGGAACATAATCACAGAGAAACCCTCGGAGTTAGATCAAGACCGGCCGAGAACGTGCATCATGTGGCACCCCGAGCCGGACACCGTAGACCGTGCCAAGACAGCCCACATCGGGCCAGCAGACGCGGCGCAAGGCAGGACGGATCGCGCCAAGGCCGCCCACATCGGGCCGGCAGCGGCTCGCGAAGAGACGGACCGCGCCCAGACAGCGCCCCACGAGCCAGCCGACACGGCCCATGCCGAGTCCCATTAAGGGGCTCGGCCCCCTTCAATAAGTGGCCGAGCGCCACATTTCCTTTCAGCAAATATAGACTTAGAAGAGTAAGAAGAGCAAGCCCAAGTCATGAAAAGACAAATTAAAAGGCTCGCGATCCAACATGGCCGAGGCCCAAGCGACATGGAAGAAGCCCACGAACACTTAGCATTTTTACTCGTGCCAAAAGCTTATGGAAGTAGCTTTTTAGCGGGAAAATACCAACTAGAGAGATAAGGGGAAATTCGCACACGGAAAATCCCACGAAGCTCGGAAATCCCGATTACCTCGGGTAAATCCCAAGAATCACGGGATCCCCTCCAGCGCGCCCGCCTCAGCGCACCCGACAACGCCCACCCGCGCGCGCGCCCGACCACGACCCGGCTGCGCCCCCGCAACACTAACGCACTCCTTAGCGCACCCGGATCCAGCTGCATGTCGACAACGATAACCCGCACGCCCGAGCACCCGACTACAACGACGCGCGCAATCCCGATGGCATGCAATCCCGTAATTCTCGTGCCACATCACCGATCCGCGCCTTCACGATCCTAGACGTCCAACTTGATCGACGGCTTACGATTCTTACTTAGTATTTTCCTTTTATGTTTTTGTCTATTTAAGAGGCACTTAGCCTCTATGGAACTTAGTGAATTTTTATCAATACAAGTGCTTCTAGCCTTTTGATAATTCCCTCAAATCGCCGATCCTTCTCCGGTGCGTCATATCCGGCCAAGTCTCGGCAACCCTTGTGCGTGAACGGTGCGTCATATCCGAACACGAACAAGGTCTACCGATTTGAATACTACTTCATTCAAAGTATTCAAAGCGTCATCTCCACCTCCATAAATTACACTCCTCCGATTACCCATTCCAATTTCCCGAACGACCCCTTTTACCGTTTCCGGTCCATACACTTCCCTCCGAACCACATCCGTTTCTATCCGAGCCATTCCCATATTTACACCCTCAATCCACCTTATTTTCATCCCACCACACTTCCGCAACCTAACTCCAGAAATCGCCCGACCGTATTTTCCGACCGCCGTACGCGTTACCTCCTCCGGGTCACGCGCACGCTCATCTTCCAACCACGGTGCGCCGCTCATCAATTGACGGCACATCAAGGCGTACCTCTGAAGATTTGTTTGCTCGGGTTTTTTTCATCTAGATATTGGCTAGAGAGGGGGCCACACTTAATTGAACTCTTGGATTTTTGCTTTGGATGAGGAAGTTGAGTTTCAGCCTCCGTTGAGACTTGGGGGCTAAGTCTCAGAATGAAAGGGAATTTTAGGGAGAGGTTAAGGAGATGCTTCATTGAGTTGACCAAAAAGACAGCAACATGGTTGAGAAAGGAAGAAGGAGGTGGGGGATGATTTGATGGTTTCTTGGTCGGGTTTGGTTTTTAAGTAGATATTTTTTAGGTTTTTAAGTAGATATTTTTGAGGTTTTTAGGTTGGCCAGGAAGAGGGGAGGGATGATTTTCGGGTTTCTTTCCTTGGTAGGGCCATTCAGGGTTAAGTAGGGATGTCTTTTTTGGAAGGAAGAGATGGGAGATCAAATGGGGTTTTCATGGCCAAGATCGGGGTTATGCATGCACTTCAATTGTGCCTTATTTTTTAGCAAAAGTTGGGTTCGAATTTATATGACACTTTTTGATTGAATAAATTCCTTTTCGGGCCCTTGAGTTTAACTTCCGAGATAAGCTCTTTAAAAATGTCTACTTCAATAAGTGCTCAAGCATAACTTATTCGGTCGAGAGATTTTGTGAGCAAGTCCTTCATAATCAGCTTGTCAAGTTTGGAGCAAATCTTGTTTAGAGCATTTATCCTCTAACATTCTACGGGAAGATTTTTGAAAGTGACCCATAGTGGGATTGATTTGAACTCTTCTTCCGTGAAGTCAAACCATTTCGGCATTTTCTTCAAGAGTAATGTCTTTCTGAAGATTGAATATGACCACTTAGGATTTTTTCACAATCCCTGCTGATTGGAAAATAGTTATTTAAGTTTGGGATGATCTTGGATGACACATTCTATGAGAATGTTTGCTTCTCAAGAGCTACCTTACCCGGGTGTTTGTTTAGGAAGAACCCAACAAGGGTATGGCCCAAAGATTCTTTGACAACTAAGAAGTTTGCTTCTAGTAAGCCAACAACCTCATATTCATTGGAAACAGAAGATAGGAGATGCCCTTGTCCAGTATTCCTTACATTTTTTACAACGGCTGCAAAGGATTGAATTTTTCTTGATGGTACTTGGATATTGAAAGCAAGTTTTTCTAGATGCTTGGTACGGCTTTTCGGAGGGGCTGAATGGATATTGGGAATTTTGCAAGGTTCCCCTTGCTTTGGCGGGGGTTTGTCTACAATGCTTTTCTTTGGAGATATAGGGGAAATTTTGAGGGACCTTGCAGGATATTGTCAGAGGCAATCTCGAGGTCATTTTCGGAGAGCTCTTTCTTTTTGGTTTAAGGTAAATAATATAAAAAAAAGGAAAGCAAAACAAGAATGAAAGTCAAGATCTAGGGGCCGGGGAAGAAAAATACAGCCAGAGAAACCGCCCCGACACCCCGAACAAAAGCTAAAAGCAGAAAAGGAAAGTCAACATGCTGACTTACCAAAAGCAAAAAAAACCCAACTAACACAAGCCGACAATAGAAATCAAGTCAGGCTCAAAATTGACTACATAAACAATTAATCAGCTCAACCTAAGGCAGCAACAAGAGGCATTTCTGCCCTTAAAAACCCGAAAAGCCCACCATTGATTGAGATGGAATAGGTGGCCGTGGAGAAACATTCTGAAAGCCAGTAAACGAAGATAGGGGGAAAGCCTAAACCAACTAGAACATCTCTAAGGAAGGACCAATTTACCGAATCAAAAGCTTTGAAAAGGTCAGCTTTGATTATGCATCTCGGGGAGGCCTTTTTTTCATTGTATTTCCTCATAAGCTCTTACATCAATAAGATGTTTTCAGTGATGGATCATCCTTTAATGAAGGCGGCTTGGCACGAGTCAATCAAACGAAGAAGAGGCAAAGAGATTCTATGAGCAAGAATCTTGGAGATCACTTTATAAAAAACTGAACAGCAAGAGATAGGCCAAAAGTCTTTAACCAATGGGGAAGATTGGGTTTTTGGGATAAGGGCAATAAGTGCATGATTCCATTGCTTGAAGAGCTTGGAGGAAGAAAAAAAATTCTAAGACGGCATTGGAGAAGAGGTCCCCGGTTATATTCCAAGTATCCTTAAAAACTTTGAGGTATATCCGTCAGGCCCGGGAGATTTATCATTTTCAATGTTGAAAAGGGCTTGCTGAATTTCATTCCTAGATATTGGATCCATGAGGATTTTACAATCAGAGTCCGAAAGAAGAGGGAAATTTTGAGTAATATTGATGTCTGGCTTGACAAGCTTGCTCGGACAGCCAAGGAGGTTCTTATAATCAGCTAAGTTTCTCGACCTATAGCTGAAATCTTTCGGATTAATTATTTGCTTCTTCAATCAGCATCTGCACTATATATAAATATAGATAGAATCATCGAAAATTTCTGATCTCTACCTAGTTCTCTTCTGCCAAATTAATTCTTCTGATTTGTTAGAGTTTTCCTATCGTCCAGCTAGCCCAACGCCGGCACCTTGTGCCAAGAGTTTGTTTTTAAAATTTGAAATCTTCAATATTAGAATATTTTATGTGAAACTTGATTGGAGACAACATAATAGAAGTCAGCCGCCGCAACCGTCGTTAAAACTCTCTTGAATGAAGATCAATTTTTTAATTTTTTTGAAATCTCCCTAATGATTTTAGAAAAAAAGTTTTCTAAATTCAAATAGATCGTCTCAAGTTTTTAGAACACGATTTATCCTAAATTGAGTGAATCTAATTGTTAATCACACTAACACGTGATTATTCAATGTGAGGAAGATTGACAGAGAAGACAGAAGTTTCAAAGGTAAAAAAAATCAATCATTAATTCTTAAAGTTACTGAAGTGTTGGAAAATACTCTAGATCTATTTTGAAATTGAAATATGATTTTTATAGAATATAATTATTAATATATCATAACAACGATCTTTCATGTTAATGATCATATATTTTTTATATAACATGCAACTCACACGTCATAGGTGTTACGAATATCGATGATTCCATCGAGGAGAACCCAAATTCCAATATCTTCCTATCAAGAAATCTAGAAAACACAGCCATTTACGTCTTTCAAGTCTCCTCCGATCTGACTGTGTTTAGTTGGGAAGACGCTAGTTTTGAATGTTCACTTATTGCAGCTTCAACATGGGGATCACCACTCTTCCTCTGACTTACCAACTCTGCCATTTTTGGATGTAACACTGCGTATTGGCTCGCTGCCACATTTGTCTTCCTTGATGTTGCCAAAACCTTCTCAAAATCTGAATGTTGTAGGATCGTGTTTAACCTAAGTGGGGGGGGGTGAATTGGGTTAATATATATTTTTATAAGTTTAATGCAAATTCTTGATTTCTCTTCTAAATTTGGTTATCTATGAAATAACTAGGCACAAACAATAATTAAATAGTTTAAGGGAAAGAGAGATAACACTGAGATTGTTAACGCGGTTCGGCCAACCTTGCCTACGTCCGCGCTTCAAGGTTGCTCCTTGAAGATCTTTCCACTCTACCTCGAACTTTACTATGATTGACTTCTGGGTGTCAATCAAACCTTACAAATGACTCTTCTTTCTGAGAGGCGTCACCCCTTTACAATTTCTCACAAATAATAACTTGAAGTTTTTCGAGAATGATTTGAAACTACTCTCTCGATCACAATGAGAATGATCTTATATGATTTACAATGAAGAGAGAGTAAGAGAAAAGCTAACTAGAAATTTTGGCAGAGATTGGACGTGCTTTTCTCTCTCGAAAATCGGCTTTTTCTTTTGGCTTCTCGTCTGCAATTTATAGATTTTCCGTCTGTCAGACTTCGGAGCTGTCGACATATCTTCGGGGGCTGTCGACATAGAGATAGCCGTTGAGACTCATAAGGAAGTAGCCGTTGAAGAATTTTCCTGTCGTTGGTCTTGACCGGTCGACATGAACTTTGGAGCTGTCGACATAACTTCAGTATCTCGAAGTTCTTCGGTCGACATTTACTCTTGGCGGTCGACATGGAAAACTCTCTGGAATTTAGCCGGTCGACATAAGTTCTTTAACTGTCGACATAACTTCTAATTTCTTCTTCCGCTGGAAACTTGAACGGTCGACAGATGTTCCTAACGGTCGACAGACAATTTGTCTCTGGATTACAAGCGGTCGACATAAGTTTCGTCCGGTCGACATACGATCCAATGTCTTGAACTTTAATTGTCTTCAACCGGTCGACATACTTGATAGGCGGTCGACATATGATTCTTCTCTGGACTTTGAGCGGTCGACATAACTTCTTACCTGTCGACATAAGTTGCTTCTTCGACACTTCTAACTCTTCTGTTATCCGTGCGGTCGACATATTGAGCAGTTCGGTCGACATAAGCCTTTAAAAAAAAACTTACCGAATTCTGCAGCACTTGCTAGACTTTAATTGTACCCTTAAGTCTACTTTAAGCATTGAGACGTATTTGATTTTATCTTTCATACATAATTAACATAGTTATCATAAAAAATAATTAATTATTTTAACTTTTTAAAGCCAACTATGGCCTTGGCGTCTGAAACAATACCCATAAATTAGTCAACATAAACAACGACACAAAATCCATTATTTGATTCACTCGTGCATATCAGACATTGAAAGTAATGCAGAAAAAGGGATGGAAGTTTCCCCACAAGCTGACCCATTTCAGGCTAACACACTGGAACGAAGTTCGATATGATAGCAGACTAGATTTGGGACGAAGACCTGGATTTGCCAGAAAAGTAACACAAACTAAAGCAGAAAATGAAAGAGAAATGGTGAGCAGCAAGCTTACAGCCAAATGTCTCCCATCATTTTCTTCATTTAGGAGATCCCTGATGGGGAAATATGCAGCTTTCTTAGGCAGCTCTAGAGGATCTGAGCCTGAATATGCTTCACAGAACGAAGCCAGATGGTTATATTCAATTTTCTCGTCCACAATCCTTTAAAATCACCTTTAGTATATCCACCCTCTCCCGCTAGTAATGAACACCAATTTCAAAGGCTTGAGAGACGTCTTAGTATCACTTCGTTCGAGTTCTGATGGGCAGTTCGTAGTAGCAAGAACCCATCACACCATTTAAGCTATGAGAGATTCCTCCAAAAGAAAAAAAAAGTCTTACAAAAGAAAAAAGCTAAAATAATAAGGATGCAGGAAAGAGAAAAATGGGCAAAAATACCATGGAAGCTTTCACAACAAAAAGTAAAAAAGAAACTTCTTCAAAAGAGGAGGAAGTAATCAACATATGCTTCGTGACTAAAAAAAACTAGATAATTGACTTTTCTAGAAATTTTAATGAATTTATTATTAACTTTGATCTCTTTAGAACTAAGAATTAGAAATTGAAAAAGAAGAATATAATTTAGTTGAAATGTGTGCTAGTACTTGTTTATCTTTAGAAAATAAAATTTGTGAATTAAAAAGGAAAAATATTAATTTGAATAAGATTTTGATTAAATTTTTCAATAGTTAAAAAACTTAGATATGCTTTTAAGTTAGTCAAAATATGACTTTTGAAAAAGCCTATGTGTCGTATGCAAATTTCTTGATTAAATCTAACACTTGTTTTAGGTGTAATTGTATTGGACATAAATCATTTTTCTGCCGTTTGAATTTAAATGCAAAAAAATCAAGTAACGTTTAATTGTGAGTTTTGAAAAGAATAAAAAGTTTCTCTCATGGTCTCAAAAAGATTTGTGTACCTAAAAAGAGTCACTTGACTTATTTTAAGTGAGTAAAGCAACCACATGAATCGTTGTGAAATTTTGACTATGAATTGTCAATACATATGTAGGATGTAGTTAAAAAGTTTAGTTGGTAAATTTTTATTTTAGTTAGTATTTATTTAGATTAGTTGATATCTAAATTAGTAGTTAATTTTCTGTTATCTATTTGGATTTAAAATTATTTGAAAATTATTCTTAAATGTTTCGTTTGGATTATATTAATGATATTTTAAATTGAACTAGCATATAGTTGGATTAAATGTTTTTATTTGGGCCCACTTGAATTATCACTTGATTTGAATAATTTTTTTTCATTGAATTTTGGATTTTTGACTATATTGATATATGCCTCTTGCACTATCTTGGATATTGTTTTTTGGGGAATGTCATATATACATGAGTTACTCCACCCATTTTATTTTTTTTTATAATACAAAAAATAGAGAATATTGTATAAGTTATGGAAAAGTAATTTAACATAATTATTTTTTACATACATATAAGGGAGAGTTGAGTGCATATATTAGGGGGAAGACCTAATGTTTAAATATGCATGTTTTATGAAGAAATGATCTAATTGTTAGAAATATATCGATTGAATATGCATTAGTTTGTCATCATAAAAAGGGAGCAATTGATAAATTTAATCATTTACTTTTTTGTTGAAAATGCCATTTAGAAAGTGATATTTAATATTTTAACATGTGAATTCAATCGTTTTCAGTTTCGTTCAAATTAAATTTCGTTTGAGCTATTTTCAAAAAATACATGTGCTTAAAATGATGGAGTGGACCACTACTGAGTTTAGGTCTACCGAAACACATTTACGTTGATAAAAAATGATATAGGTCGATCAAAAATTCCTAGACCCCGAAAGTGAAGATGTTAACCTACTCGAAGTGTCTACCGAAAAAGTATAGGTCGACCGAAAAAGTCTAGGTCGACTGGAAATATTTTAGGTCGATCAAAACTCTAACAGACAAAATTTACTCTTTAACATCTAGTAGAAGAGGTTGACTGATGTGACAAAGTGACGACCAAAATTTTTTTCGAAGTCAAATTATAAATAAAAGAATGAAAGTTTAGAAAAATAAGAATTCAGCCCAAGAAAAATGATGAAGAAGTTGTCTTACTTCTGCAACTTAGGACAATCATTCTCCAAACACATTCATCTTTTTCAAGTTTGGCTCTTTATGCTGATCTTCCTCTCATTCCATCAACAATTACTTTCTTATTTTGTTCTCTAGAAACACATAAAAAAATTATACCACATGATACACGGTCGATCGTCTTCTATTTATTTTCATTAATATTCATTTCAAGTAAAGATACTCTACAAAAAAATTAAAAAATAAAATTCTCTAGATATTACACCCTTTAAGATATAAAACAATACCCATAATGGTCTATTTTTATACTAATGATGAGTCAATTCTTTCTCTTAATTACCAATGTGAAATAGTGCACAAATTGCAAATAAGACAATTATAGAACAATCTAGAACACCGGCCCAATTACTTAAAACTAGACTCAAATATAATAAAATTTCAGTGCTGATTTTAAAAATATAGAACTATAAATTCTAGTTTTAATTACGAGGCCAGACCGACCCGTGATCACCATTAACTATAACTTGAAATGTCGAAGGGTAGTTTGGTAAGTCCACTCCGGATCTCGTGATTCATGCTTTGTTAAGAAATAAAAAGTGAGTGGATGCGCGGTGTTCCTAGCTCCATCAGTCGCCTGTGCTTGTGGAGCATCAAAACCAGGGGGTGGAGAACGTGGATTATATTCCGATTTTGCTAGGGAAAGAAAACATACTTGTATCTCACCCGCCTTCTTCCTCGCTTCTCGTTTTGTATATTTTTCTGTAGCTCTCAGGATCTCTACTTCTTCTCTCTCTATGTGGTGTTCTATTGTTTCATCCTTGTCTCAGATCCTCTCTTCTGGGTCTTTTTATTTGTTGCAGTGATCAATGGCTTCATATCCGAAGGTTTATTCGTTCGAAGATGTGGCCAAGCACAACAAGACCAAGGATTGTTGGCTTATTATTTTTGGTAAGGTCCAATTTCCTTTCTTTTTTGGTTTTATGAGGCTGATGATCTGGTGGGTATCATTTCTGAGTTTACTTTGTGGGAAATTCTGCCTATTCGGATGAATGGCATGTTTTGGTCTTATTTATTTCTTCTTGCTATATATTTAGATTTTTAGGTAATTGCGTATGGAGTGGTCAATTATATGGATTGTTCAAATAAATCATTCCATATTGACGAGGTAGTGGATGAGTGTGTCACCTCTAACCCCTCTTTCTCCTCCCACTAAGCCTTAAGTGGAGACCTATTTCAATATTGTTTCCATAGCCAAGCAAGCAAAACCAGTTGTAGTCGCCGCCCAAGTCAGGAATCGTGCCTTTCTTTTGTATGTGTCTATGCTTACTTGGGGTTGTTTTTTTCTTTTTCATGCTGCATATACTTTTTTACCTTGATTTCTTTTCTTAATAGTGATGAAGCTTAATTTGACGACGGGTCTAATCCCCATCTCAACGTCTATGCAGCTCTCCTCGCCTTTGTGTTCATAAAAACATATACAAAAATGCTTGAAGAGGCTAGAAATTTATCAATCCGTTCACCAGGCAGGAAAACTGTTGGGAGTATGTGCCTGACAAGCAAATGTATTTGAACAATTGAATAAATTAATATTGATTATTATTATGTTTTGCATATTTGATATGCTTTATAAAGTTCATAGAAAATTCCTTAATTATTTATGCAAACTTTATATTAACATATCTATTGTAGATATGCGGGGATAAAATATAAAGAGAAATAATCAAAACAAGTCCATGACTAATATTTGAAGTACGGGATCTTCAAGTTATATAAAGTCATAAACATAGTTTATCTCATTGAGAATGTGTAGTCTTATCCTGACTACATATGTTGTGACGTAAGATAAATATGTTTTATATAATTTGATTATATAGAACTGAACCAGATGAAATTATATTGTTCTGATAATTTTCGTTAAAAATAGAACAATTAATTTTATCATAATGATGGTCATATATGTATGACTTAATTCATTGTATTTAGTAAACTCCTATTTTGTTTTAATTTATTCTTTGATTTACTCGGTACAGTTTTGTCTGGAATACAATTCTCAAACCTTGTATTTTGGGAATGAATTAAACTAAATAGCTGGGAATGCTAACATCGATATAATGAAATCCATTTTATAGATTATCTTGTTTGTTGGTCCAGGAATCGAATAATTAGCGCGCAATTCATAATTGTTATGAATTAATTATTCAATTAATAACTAATGGTAGTCAAGGATAAAGATGTAATATGAGAGGTTGACGGATATAACCTAACTCTATTACGAATTTAAATGGAGGTCAATACATATGTAATGACTATATCAATGAATATTACCTTTGTGTAAATATATTCTATAGTCTTTAAGAGTGCAGCTCTAAGTATTTAGTGGAATTACTTTAGAGTTAATAATTATGTTAATTGATATAAAGAGTTTATATTAATTAATAAAAATTATTGGAGCTTAAAACTATAGGTTTATCGGTCCCTCTGGCACTTTCTATCACTATTCGAATAATAGAAAAAATGAACAAATAAGATTGAATAATTAATTATGAATTAATTATTCAATGCACTCAATAATAAGTTTGTTATTTCATTGGATGAAATAATTGAATAATTAGTTATTCAATTAATTAACAAATTTATAAAGTTTATTTTTGAAAACTGTTTTCAACAAATATTTATTTAAGTTGATTACGTGTATTCAATGGTTGATTGAATATTGTAATTCAATTTAGATTTCAGAAATATTTTAAATGTTAAAATATATTACGAAATCAAATTCAATTTGAATTTTGAAAGTCAGTTTAGATTTCAAAAATATTTTAAATGTTAAAATATATTACGAAATCAAATTCTGTTTGGATTCTGAAAGTCAGTTTAGATTTCGATAATATTTTAAATGTTAAAATATATTACGAAATCAAATTCAATTTGAATTTTAAAAATCAGTTGGATTTTGATAATATTTTAAGTGTTAAAATATATTACAAAATCAAATTCAGTTTGGAATTTGAAAGTCGGTTTAGATTTCGATAATATTTTAAATGTTAAAATATATTACGAAATCAAATTCAATCTGAATTTTGAAAAACAGTTTAGATTTTATAAATATTTTAATTGTTAAAATATTTTATAAAATCAGATTTTAAATTTTAAAATGAGATTTTTTCGTAACCGTTACGAAGATAATTCTTTTTAAAATCAAGTCTGACAACTAACAATGATTGACAGAAGAGAAAAACTCTCTCGAGTGAAAATCAGTTTTGGAAATCTCTTGATTCGATTTTAGAGAAAAGTTCTCTAAATTCAAAATAGATCGTCTCAAGTGTTGAGAACGCGATCAACCATAAATTGAGTGAAGCAATTTGTCAATCACGCTCACACGTGATTATTCGAGGTGAGGAAGATTGACAGAGAAGATCGGAGGTTTCAAAGGTCGAAAATCAAACCTTAAAGTTTCAGAAGCTTGGAGAAAAGTATAATTTCGTAAATCTTTTAAATTTATTTTGTCAATATAAAAATTAGATTTTTATAACATATAATTATTAATATATCATGATAACGATCTTTCATGTTACTGATTAAATCTTTTTCATGTAACATGGAACTCGTACGTCATCGGTGTTACGAACACCGGTGATTCTGCTGTGCGAGGGGAACCCCAAATTCCCAACAAAAACACCATAATCCAAACCTGTGTAGTGGCATGTTATTGAATTTTCTATTGGAGGTTAGAGGGGTTTTTTATTTTAAGTTGAAAATTGCAATGTCTTGACTTGAAAATTATTGCAGGAGGCTTTGGATCCTACTTTTTGGGTTTGAGCTGGAAGACATACAAACAGGCTGGCGTAGATACACCTGGGAAATCTCCTGCAAGCACCAAAGAACCTGGGATTGGTTGGATGGCAGATTTTTGCTTTTTCAATTCTTTTGTTGGCCTTCTTGCTTTGGTTCCTCCCAGAAAAGCACTCTTCCTCTATTCTATCTCTGTCATTTACTCAGATGTTGATGGATTTTTCTGATGTTGTACAGATTATGATAATAGATTACAAGTTAACGTATCCAAGTGGAATTGCTACTGCTGTTCTAATTAATGGGTTCCACACACCAAAGGGAGACAAGCTGGCCAAGTAGACTTGATTTTTTGCTTAAATTTTAGAAGAAGTCAGCTGGAAGTGGAGTTTCTGATTAATGCTGTGTTGTAGGAAGCAGGTTCGGGGGTTCATGAAATTCTTTTTGATGAGTTTTGTGGGCATTCTTTCAGTGGTTCTATTTGGGAGGAAATTGATGGGGGATTTGTTCAGTTTCCAACGTTCGGGCTGACTGCTTGGAAGAAATCAAAAGTATGTGTGATATATCCTTCCTCCAAGTTTCCCTTTTATGAGTCTACTTATCCATGAATTGGTTGCATTTTGCAGGTTTTACTTAGATTCCAGCTTGATTGATATTGAAGCAGGGATGATATGCTCCTATCTCGTCAATCTATCCTTACTTCTTGGAGCTATACTCTCTTGGGGTGTGATGTGGCCTTTAATTAAGCGTCTTAAAGGGCAGTGGTTTCCAGATTCTCTATCAGAGAGCAGCATCAAGAGTCCTGATGGCTACAAGGTTTTCACACAGTTCCTTCTATTTCCTCATTTTTTTTCATCAGCTGTTCTCACAAATTTTATTACCAACTCAATCGCACTACATGTGTTGATTTCGATCGCTCTAATCCTCGGAGACGGGCTCCATAATTTTGTCAAGATTCTCTGCTTCACCACCGCAAGCATTTGGGCAAAAATTCAGAAAAAGAACCTCAAAACGTGTAACTCTTTGATATTCATGTATTCTCTTTGCATCAGCCAAACCATAGGGACAGCCATAGAATGTGTGGTGGCTCCCCTCACCTTCTTCGTTTCCATAAGGTATTTGACGTGGGGAACCCCGAGAGTATCTGACTAGGGTAGAGATTGAAAAATTCTCTTGAGTGAAGATCAATTATTTAATTTTTTTGATATCTCCCGAATGATTTTTATCCAATTTTTTACGTGCTAAACGAGAATATTAAATCAAAACCAACCAATGCCAACTAACATCAAGCAAATAATCAAGCAATAAATAAAAATGAGAGATTAATATTTTAACATAGAATCTTTTCCAAATCGAAGGTAAAAACTTGAGACGAAGAACTACCGAATCAAAACTTTAATATATCAAAATAATTGATATATCAAATTTTTTCTAGATCATCAAATTAAAAAATATAATAATATATTATATCAAACAATAGTGGTGTGAATGAAAATAAGCACTGGTTTTATAAGATCCCATGACATTTTGAATGACGCATCCAATTGTGGCATTTGCTTGTCCCAATTCAGGTCCCGGTTGGGGAACTGTCTCCCCTTTTGGCGATTCTTGGGGAGTTCTCACGGGTCTCCCATTCTTCCTCAAAGGTGCTGGCCAAGAAGCTCCCATGGTTTCTCTCAACACATGACTGAATCTTGACATTCTGCTTGTTCTGTAATAGTTATTCTTCTCGGTTTCCTCCTCTCCCGAGGGTTCCCCTTGCGGTTTGGAGTTTGGTGATTGAAGAAAGTGCTACGACAAGGTGGTTATATCGAAGTCGGGAAAAGCTTCGGGCTTCTCTTTTGGTCCCTTTTTGCCCAATTGCCGACAGTTGCTGGTTGTTCCGGTTGTTTCATCATTTTTCAATGATCAGAGAATTTTCTCCACAACTCTTGCATCCATGAGAAATTCTCCATTTCCTTGGAGTAACGTAGCTAGATACATCTTCTGAGTCCTTCATTTTCATGGCTTTCAACTCGCCTCGTAGAGTTTGTAGACGTACTTGTTTGATTCGATCAGCACCTTTGAGCACTTTTTGCAAAGTATCACATGCTTCCTTCGAAATTGATGCACTATCAATTTTCTCAAAACCTGACTCATCTACTGCCTAGAATAATAGAGAGAGAGCAGCTTTATCCTTCATTTGCATTTCTTTCATTGCTTTCAATTGGTTCACTGTGGAACAACCAATATTTTCTTGCTTCTCGTAGCCATTTTTTACTACTTCTCCCGCATCTTGTGCACCAAGCAAAACACGAATTTTGATACTCAATTGTTTTAGTTTGTCTGGGTGAGTCGTAGCTGCGGCATTTGCCACAATTTTGAACTCCTATAGTTTGACATAGCTTTGATACTATTTTGAAATAAATCGGAATTCAAAAAATGGAGTT
The DNA here is from genome assembly GCA_003255005.1 of Begonia fuchsioides. NCBI lineage: Eukaryota > Viridiplantae > Streptophyta > Magnoliopsida > Cucurbitales > Begoniaceae > Begonia > Begonia fuchsioides. The sequence goes on along the minus strand of QAOC01042095.1, from coordinate 54,804 downwards.
TCTTGATAGGAGAAAAAAACAAAATTTGAAAGAGAAAATATCTTGTGGACTCTTGTCTCATTTCTATTTCATTCAGCCACTATTTATAATGCAAAGTGACTCTTGTCTCCTATAGTTATCAACGAACATCTTGAAATTTTAATTAGGGAGGCGTCTCGTCATCCTTCACTTTCAATTTTCTTCTTATGAACATGAAGAATTGTGAATCAGCGAGGCTTTAAAGTTTGATTTTTCATATATCTAAAAAAATTTATAAAAGTAGTGAAAAGTCACACATACTTTAAAATGTCAATAGATGAAATTAGGGTGTCAGTAGAAAAATAAGTCCAACTACAACTAACCCTATGATAATTACTGTTTTTTTTTATTAGTACATGTCATTTATTTTATAGCAAAGACATCTTTGACTCTACCGTCGACTATGAAGTCGCTCGGTTTTCTGATAGACCTTTCGATTCTCTTCACAATGGCTGCAACGATGTGAACTAAAAATGAGATTGAGAGTAGACACAACTAAATGATCAAATCTAGTTCAATATTGCATTAAATTCATTCATCCCACATAACATTTTCAGATAATAGCTTCCAACAAATGCTGACAAAGGTGGATAAAGATCAAGATCAGCAACCAGAGTGAGATAAAGCAATCCAATAGTGTCATTCAGCCCGATACTCATACTCCCAACCCAAGCTTGCTCGAATGCTCGGGAGCCAGGCATCCAGCTTCATCCCTCTCCTTCACCTTTTCCATTCACCGTTTGCCTTTCGGATCGCCTTCACACTTCACCTTTTCCATTCGCCATTTTCCATATGCATCGCCTTCACACTTTACCTTTTGCCCCTTGCATTGCTACGGCGCTTGCCTTCGGCCTTCACCCTCATTTTCTATTCGTGAACAAAGAGAGAACTTTGGGATTCTCTCTTAAAAAGAGAGAAACGGTTCTCTCTTAATCTGATCTTTGATCTAATTTTAAAAAAAAATTATAATTCATGGGCCATTGCCAGTTTTTAGGAATAAAAAACTATAAAACTGAAACTGCAATCGTAGGTCAAAAAAATTCTAAAATCAAGTAAAATCTGACCAAAATTTTAATAAAATCCAATATAAATCTTAAAATTAGTTATAAATTTACTTGATTCGCCTTCCCCCGTCACCCTCGTTTTCTCTTCTTGAACAAAGAGATAACTTTGGGATTCTCTCTTCAGAAGAGAGAAATTGTTCTCGCTTGCACTTCTCCATTGGGAGCCTGCCGCCTATATAGCAACAATCATCTTAATCAGTTACTTGCCAAATACGACCTTCTTTATGGACAAAGTGTATCGCATTAGGGTGGGCAAAATTGGACTGGAATTACAAATTGAATCAGAATTGACCGAAACCATCGGTTTGTAATTTTAAAAAACCTAACTCAAACTTTAATAAAATCTTATATAAATCATAAAATTAGTTATAAACCCCCCAATTACTTAAAACTCAAGCCGAATATAATAAAAATACGTATTTTATTGTTATATTTTAAATTTTTTTAACTATCAGACCTAAATTTCCAACAGTCTGTTTCTTGTCCAAAAAAATTGGAACCAAATTTTCGTCTAAGTTTTCTAAAAAACTGGACCAGCTTGGATCACGAACACCTTTAAAACCTAATGCACTTGGATATATTATTGTAACTTCTCATTTTGTTGATGATTCATTGTACTTAAATAAAAAATTTCAAATTTAATAGTGATAAATATCCTCATAATGACATTTACTATTTGTCAATCAAGTTCAATCGATCGCTGAGAACCCTTCAAGCCCCCAACCCTCATCCCCTTCAGAATTGGAAATTAGTGCTGACTTCAAAATCGTTTCCTAATCCAAAACTTTGAAACAGAAGTCCATGATATCAAGACTGTGCGGTGCCACTTCAAGCCAACCCAAGGTGAAGAAGTCCTGACCCAAATCAAAATTGGGAGGTAAGCCTCCCTTTCCCAAATGATTTTTGCCTCATTGAACATTAGGGGCTTTACTCGCTCCTAAAACAAGATGAAGTTCTACATCTCATCAAACATACTAATTTAGATTTTGTGGGCCTTCTTGAAACAAAAGTCTCTCGGGAAGTTGTTTCAAATTTATTAGCCAAAAGGCCAAGTGGTTAGTATTCATTGCACAACTTTAATCTCCACACGAGTAGCACGATTGCTATTTTATGGAACACCTCAAAAGTAAATCTTGTTCCGATCATGATCTACTCGCAGGTTATCCACGTTTTGATTACTTGCAAAATCAGGAAAATTAACTTTATCTGCTCTTTTGTGTATGGGCTTAATTCTATTTCCGAAAGAAGGGCCCTTTGGGAAAATTTGATCAGCATGGAGGAAGGACGCTCCTCCCGCTGGATTCTCCTGAGTGATTTTAATGTAATTCTAAATCCCGATGAAAGGAAGTCTAATGCAAGAATCCAGAGCAGAGAAATTTCTGATTTTAAGCGTTGCTACAATCTAGTGGGTCTAAATGATCTTCTGTCGGCAGGTTGCTTCTTCACATGGTACAATGGCAAGGTTTGGTCAAAGTTGGACAGGGCCTTGGTAAACGGCACCTGCATCTCCCAGCAAATGTCGTTTTTCACCCCCCTTGCCTTTCTGACCACGCCTCTTGTCACGACCCGAGACTGGGCCTAGACAGACATCGGGCCCAACGGCCCAATTCCCGAGGGAACCCGACCACTGAGCCCTAGGCTCGGGTATTCAATTTAAACAAAACAGCGGAAGTCTTAAAATTTAGCAAGCCCAAACATTCAATTCAAACAGTCAGATAGCATACATAACATGTTCAACCCAATATATACACGGAAAGCTTTGCAATTTAAAGCTATTACATCATTCAAATTTTACAAATACAAATTGGAAAATTTAAACTCCAATATAGGTCTTACTGGGCTTTACCCGGGAATGAACCTGAAAATAAAGTTTATTTGAAAGGGGTGAGTGACTAATCTCAGTAGGGGTTTTATTTTTATTATTAAATTATAAATAAAACATATTACAGTATAGATAATGTGTAACTCCAAGAAGTGGAGACTCCACACTAAGGTGGTGGCAACCATAAGATAAATTCACAATGAAATACAGTGCAAAAGATGTGTAACTCCAAGAATCGAAGACTCCACACTATGGTGGTGGCAACCATACAAACCCGGATCCGGTTTAGGGATTCGAAACCCAAGGGCAGACTTAGTCGTCCCTATTGACCATTCGTGCACAATATTCAATAACAATAAATCGCAATAATAATAATAATATAAATGCGATTAAACATGTAAAATCAGTAGTCATATAAAAACAACCCCTACCTTAATTCCTTGAAAAGTTAGGTCGACTTAGGGAATCCTGTTTCTCCCACACCGGGCTCGTTTCAATATCAATAATCTCCTATGTAATATCCAATATACAGCGTATAAGAGAAGAGAAATGAAAACCGAGCGAAAAGACTCGAAAACAGGCCAAATCGGGCCCCGAGAGCTTGCTGTCCGGTTTGGTCCGGTTCGGACCGGTCAACGGTCCACGTTGACTCGGTCTGATTTGTTTCGGTTCGGTCTGATTCAATTCGGTTTGAATTAATTTCGTTCGGTTCAAATCGAATCAATTTGATTCGACTCGAACCGGTCCGGTTCAGACTGGTTGACCCGGCGGCGCGCGTGGATCTCACGCGCCCGCGCCCTACCGTCGACGATCCGTCGCCGGCGCCGATTCCAGACTCCGTTCCGACCGATTTTTATACCAAAATGTTCCTCTCGACGAAACGAACACAACCACACCAAAAATCGCGAGAAAAACTAAGATTTGAAAAACCGAAACCAAGATCCCAACTCTCCGTTTTTCTCAGATTTCTCACAAAAGAAGGACTTACCTTCGAAACCGCTTGTACAGACTTCTTTATCTTTCCAAGATGGACGTTCTGACACCAAGATCTCGTCGAACGGTTGCCGTTTGCCGGCATTCCCTTTCTCTCTCTCTCTCATGATATTTTGGCGTCGGGGAAGTTTACTGAAGAATAAAGAACGTTTTCTTCTTTTAATAATTCTAACAATATTATAATGATAATATTATATTATATTATATAATATAATATTAAAACATAATATTAATGTCGTGTAACGTTTCCGATTTTTATTCGATTTCCGTCGTTCCACTAAAAATCTTGACACAATTTTGTGACCACTGATTTCGTAAAATCAACCTTTACGTCACATTCGAAATTCGTAGTTCGATTTCGTCCCGAGATATCCCAATTTTGTTTGACCAAGTCGTCACACGTGGCATATACGACAAATTTACGTTCCGTATACGACAATTAATTAGTCAAACTATTTCAAAGATTTTCGTTGAAATTTGGAATTTAAAATTCTGGGTTTTTACATCATAACCCCCTTAAAAAAAATTTCGTCCCGAAATTCAATACAAACTTAATAAAATGATGTAAATAAACGAGGGTACTTTTCTATCATATCAGACTCAAGTTCCCAAGTTGCCTCGTTTTCTGCATGGTTCTGCCACAACACACGAACCACGGGAATTTCTCTTCTTCGTATCACACGAACTTCCCGATCAATGATTTGTTCAGGCTCTTCTTCATACGTCACGTCCTCCTCGATTGGTACATCAGTCCAAGGGACTACGTGTGAAGGATCTGAAACGTACTTCCTCAGCGTAGCGATGTGAAATACATCATGCACATACCCGAGCTGGGCAGGAAGTTCAAGTTTGTAAGCTACTGCGCCCACACGTTTAATAGTCAGGAAAGGCCTAATGTACCTCGGAGCCAATTTACCCTTCACTCCGAATCGGCTAATTCCACGCCTTGGTCGAACTTTCAAAAATACATAATCTCCTACGTCAAACTCCACCTCACGACGCTTAAGGTCTGCATAGCTCTTTTGTCGGCTTTGTACTGTGACCAGCCTCTGCCGTATAAGCTTAACCTGCTCGCTCATCTCACGAACTAGGTCAGGGCCCAAAGAAATTCTGTCTTCAGTCTCGGCCCAACAAAGTGGAGATCGACAAGGTCTCCCATATAATGCTTCATACGGAGCAACTCCGATGCTAGCCTGGAAGCTGTTATTGTAGACAAATTCAACCAAGGGTAAATGAGTAACCTAACTGCCTCCAAAATCCAACATACAGGACCTGAGCATATCTTCCAAAGTCTGAATCATACGCTCAGATTGTCCATCCGTTTGAGGATGATGGGCTGTACTCAAGTTCAATTCCGTACCTAGAGCATTCTGCAATCCTCTCCAAAAATTTGAAGTGAACCTGGGGTCACGGTCACTCACAATGCTCAAAGGTACTCCGTGTAGACGAACTACACTCTCAATGTAAAGGCTACAAAGTTTGGATATGGGGAATTTCATGCGAACCGGGATAAAGTGTGCAGCCTTTATTAGGCGGTCCACAATGACCCATATAGAGTCAAACTTTTGTGGGGTCTTCGGTAAACCTGTGACAAAGTCCATGGTTATATGATCCCACTTCCAATCTGGAATGGGCAAGGGTTGCAACAACCCCGTAGGTCTTTGGTGTTCAGCTTTAACTTGTTGGCACACCGCACAACGTGACACGTATTCTACCACTTCGCTCTTCATTCCTGACCACCAATATTGTCGCCTCAAGTCCTGATACATCTTGGTAGACCCAGGATGTATGGCAAATCTGGACTTGTGGTGTTCAGAAAGAAGAAACTGTCTCAAATCAGAATCATTCGGTACTACAATACGACTCTTGAAATATAAGCAATTATCTTGCCCAATACTCCAATCATTAAATTCTTCACCAGCTTGTATTTGATCAAATTTTTCTGTTAATTTGTCATCTAATTTCTGCATTCTTTTCACACGTTGCAGAAGACTAGGAGTAGCTACCACATTGAATAACCTAGCAGAATGTCCATAATCATGGAGTTGAAACTCAAAATCTTCAAGAGTTAAACATCTCTTCCAATCCTCTAGAATGAGGCACGCAAGAGAACCTCGAGGATATCGACTTAGGGCATCGGCTACTACATTTGCTTTTCCAGGGTGATACTCCAAAGAAAAATCATAATCTCCAATAAATTACATCCAACGTCTCTGGCGCATATTCAAATCACGTTGAGTAAATAAATATTTCAAACTTTTTATGGTCTGAAAAGACTTCAAATTTAGCACCATACAAATAACTCCGCCAAATCTTGAGAGCAAAGACGATGGCGGCTAATTCCAAATCATGCACAGGGTAATTCCGCTCATGAGCCTTTAATTGTCGAGAGGCATAAGCAATAACTCTACCTTGTTGCATTAGTACGCATCCCAAACCGACTCCAGATGCATCGGTATATACATTATATGGTAAACCCTCATTAGGTACTGCAAGGATGGGAGCTGAAGTCAAGTGCTCTTTCAATTCATCAAAAGCCATTTGACATTCGTTGCTTCAATTAAATTTCACATCCTTCTTGGTTAGTTGAGTTAATGGCCTGGCTATAGATGAAAAAATTTTCACAAACCGACGATAGTAGCCAGCCAACCCAAGGAAACTTCGAACTTCAGAAACGTTCTTAGGTGGTTTCCATTCTACCACCGCCTCAATTTTCTCGGGATTCACAGATATCCCATCACGAGAAATGATATGTCCCAAGAATTTAACTTCATTTTTCCAAAATTCACATTTGGATAATTTGGCATATAATTGATGTTCACGCAAGGTTTCTAGCACGATTTCCAAATGTCTCATGTGCTCTTCTTGTGACTTTGAATAAATTAAAATATGATCGATAAAGACCACAACAAATTTATCGAGGTATGGTCGAAACACCCGATTCATCAGATCCATAAATACTGCAGGTGCATTGGTCAACCCAAACGGTAAAACCGTGAATTCAAAATGGCCATAGCGAGTTCTGAAAGCTGTTTTAGAAATATCAGTTTCTTTGATCTTCAGTTGATGATACCCAGATCTTAAATCAATCTTGGAAAAATATTCACAAGCACCCAATTGGTCGAAAAGATCATCAATTCT
>QAOC01042095.1:0-47464 GCA_003255005.1 Begonia fuchsioides | reverse complement strand
TTCCCGTAGCATTCCAATTTCTTCCTCCCACCAAAACAGGCTCGCAGAATAGGATTATTGGGAATAGTATGAGGGTTACACTTATGCACCAATATTGTCCCATCATCTAAGGTCAACGTCACCCGCCGGAGTTGACAATCAATCTGAGCTTTATAACAGCTCAGCCAATCCATACCAAGAATAATATCAAACTGGTTCATGGGAATAATAATAAAACCAGCTGTTAACTGCAGTCCGTTTATAACGACTTTAGCCTCTGGGACCCATCGATCCACTAGATAATTAGAATGAAGGGGAGTGCTTAACTCTATAGGATTTTCTAGTTTCTGAGATTTCAATCTCAAAGTACGCACCATTATTTTTGAAATAAAAGAATGAGATGCTCCAGTATCAAATAAGGCATGCACAAAAGTATTAGAAAGAAGAAGCGTACCATCAATCGCTCCTCGTTCAGGCCGCTCAGAAGTCTCTGGATCAGCTACAACATACATCTGACCAGTGACCTTAGCTTTACCCTTTCTTTTATCTCTTGAATTAGAAGGGGTTGAGCTATCAGACATCTGCTGAGGGAACCCTTGTGGTTTGATACCAGTCGCCTGATATTGGTGCTGGTATTGAGGCTGATATTGTTGAGGTCGAGACCCAGATAATTGAGTAGGCATATAAGATGTTTGCCCAAATTGAGGGCGATGTCCCACTCCTTGGGAGTTATCACGAAAACTAGATGATGTCGGTATCGGTTGTTGAACCGAAGTGTCTCCCTGCTGACTCTGGTTCTTAAAATAGCAATCCTTCCTCCAGTGCCCCTATTTCCCACATGTATAGCAAGTATAATTGCCTCCAGGCTTATCCGAATAAGGCCCACTAGAGGAACTGCTTTTACTACTTTGTCATTTACTAAAATCTTTCTTCATCATTTTGCCACCACTTTTCTGGCCTTTATCTTCCTTCTTTTTACTTGCAGCAAATTTTTCCGCTTGATCGACTTCTACTCGCTTAGCCGAAGCCACAAGAAGTGGTAGAGAAGCGAAGCTCAAGGCAGCTAACTAAGATTTAATTCTCGGTTTGAGCCCCACTCTAAATCTCACAATCTTATCTTCCATAGACAATCCAGGAATGTAGCTCACTAGCTGTAGAAATTTAGCATAATACTCCTGAACTGTCATATCACCCTGCTCCAATTCGTAAAAAACAGATTTCATCTCTTGGCGGTGTTCCATATTACAAAATTGTTCAATAAATAAAGTTTCAAATTGATCCCATAGCATAAATTCATTATGATAATCAGCTTTAACAGACCGCCACCATCTCTCAGCAATACCCGCAAAGTAATAAGTGACCAAAGATACTCGGAGTTCTGCAGTTACCTGGAAAACATCCATATTTTTCTCCATTAAGATAAGTCACTCTTCAGCTTCTCCAGAATCATCCAATCCGTTGAAAGATGGTGTGTTCATATGACTAAGTTGGTTAAAATATTTTAGCTGCCTAGTATGCGGGTCAGGTGTCACATCCCGCGGTGCCAAATTTTCGGTTGCACTTCTAATGGCAGCTAGATGGTCCATAGGTTGAGGCTCTCCCATAGGATTAGTAGAATCAACCGCGGGGATACTTCGGCGGTTAACTCGTCTGGGAGGCATATTTAATCTCCTGAAGTTTCCAAAATTTTTTTGTTAAGATAATGATACAGGAAATTAAATAATATATTAATCCAAATATNAAACATATTACAGTGTAGATAATGTGTAACTCCAAGAAGTGGAGACTCCACACTAAGGTGGTGGCAACCATAAGATAAATTCACAATGAAATACAGTGCAAAAGATGTGTAACTCCAAGAATCGAAGACTCCACACTATGGTGGTGGCAACCATACAAACCCGGATCCGGTTTAGGGATTCGAAACCCAAGGGCAGACTTAGTCGTCCCTATTGACCATTCGTGCACAATATTCAATAACAATAAATCGCAATAATAATAATAATATAAATGCGATTAAACATGTAAAATCAGTAGTCATATAAAAACAACCCCTACCTTAATTCCTTGAAAAGTTAGGTCGACTTAGGGAATCCTGTTTCTCCCACACCGGGCTCGTTTCAATATCAATAATCTCCTATGTAATATCCAATATACAGCGTATAAGAGAAGAGAAATGAAAACCGAGCGAAAAGACTCGAAAACAGGCCAAATCGGGCCCCGAGAGCTTGCTGTCCGGTTTGGTCCGGTTCGGACCGGTCAACGGTCCACGTTGACTCGGTCTGATTTGTTTCGGTTCGGTCTGATTCAATTCGGTTTGAATTAATTTCGTTCGGTTCAAATCGAATCAATTTGATTCGACTCAAACCGGTCCGGTTCGGACTGGTAATCGGGCGGCCCTCTTGCATCAAAACCGCTCCGATGCCCGTTCCCGAGGCATCGTATTCTACCTCGAACACTTTGGTAAAATCCGGAAGGGTAAGGACCGGTGCTTCGCAAAGACGGGTCTTGATCCGGTCAAAACTATCTTGACACGGCTTGGACCATGTAAATTCCTTCCCTTTCTTTGTAAGCTCGGTTATAGGTGCCATTATAGTGCTAAACCCTTGAATAAATCGCCGGTAGAAATTGGCGAGTCCATGGAAGCTTCGGACGTCCGAGACGCCCTTCGGTATCGGCCACTCTCGGATGGCCGTGATCTTGGCGTCGTCCACTTCGACACCGCGCTCGGATAGCACAAACCCGAGGAAGTGTATGCGTTGTTGGGTGAACGCACACTTCTTGCGGTTGCCAAATAACTTGGTCCGCCGTAAAATAATAAAGAGCCTTTCTAAATGATTCAAATGGCTCGGTACATCCGCACTATATACAAGTATATCATCGAAATAAACAATGATAAACTTACCCAAATATTCTTGGAGCACGTGGTTCATTAGCCTCATGAACGTGCTCGGTGCGTTGGTGAGTCCGAAGGGCATGACGAGCCACTCGAACAAGCCGTACCGTGTCTTGAAGGCCGTCTTCCATTCATCGCCTTCACGCATTCGGATTTGATGGTAGCCGCTCTTTAAATCTACCTGGGAAAACAACTTAGCACCGCTAAGTTCATCTAGCAAATCATCGAGCCGTGGCATTGGGAAACGATATTTGATGGTTATATCGTTTATGGCTCGGCTATCGACACACATGCGGTGGCTCCCGTCTTTCTTCAGAACTAAGAGTGCCGGGACCGCACATGGGCTCAATGATTCTCGAATATAGCCCTTAGCAAGGAGTTCCTCCACTTGCTCTTGTAGGATCTTGCTTTCTTCTGGGTTGAGGCGATATGGTGGACGGTTAGGTAACATAGCTCCCGGTTGCAAATCAATATGATGCTCGATGCCGCGGAGCGGTGGAACACCATCGGGTAGGTCATCCGGGAATACGTCTCGGTATTGGTCGAGGAGGGGCCGAACAATCTCGGGTATAATCTCTTCTTCATTGTCTTCATGCTCTCGGTGTAAGAGCATGATGATCGGACCCTCCTGTTTCACCGTGCGCCTCAATTCTTTACGGCCCATAAAAAGGGTCGCTTTGGCCAATGCCTCTTTTCGATCGAATTCATCCTTCGAAATTTGCTCCGGGGTTAAAGGAGCCAAAATAATATGGCGCCCGTTCCATTTGAACGTGTATTGGTTGGATCAGCCGTGGTGTAGCACGTCTCGGTCAAATTGCCACGGCCGGCCAAGCAACAAGTGCGTGGCGCTCATCGGTACCACGTCACATTGGACCGTATCTTTGTAGTTACCGATCACAAAGTCAATCCGGGTTTGTTTGGTGACTCGGATGTCCTCTCGGTCGGTAAGCCATCGTAGCTTGTACGGTGTCGGGTGCTCGGTCGTGGTTAGCGCAAGCTTCGTGACAAGGTCGCGGGACGCGACGTTAGTACAACTACCGCCATCAATAATCAACGAACATACCTTATTCTTGATCAAGCATCGGGTGTGGAATAAAGTTTCCCGTTGGTATGTGTCTTGTTGCAGTTGAGTTGATAAAACCCGCCGGATCATCAATATGACCGGTCCATCGGGTACTTGGCACAAGTCACCTTTGGTCGGGGCCGGCTCATCCTCGGTCTCCTTGGCCGGCTCATCATCGCTCACGACCTCCTCGATCTCTTCGAGAATGGTCATGACTCAGCGATTTGGACATTGGGCTGCTACATGCCCACGTCCGAGACACTTGAAACATTGGATCTCTCGGGCCCTTGGTTGTTCACCTCCCGAGTCTCGTGGTTTAAGTTCTGTGTCTCGCTTGGGGGCCCATGGCTTAGGTGTTGGGCCGTGTCCCTCGGGTCTTGGCGCGGGCCGGAATGGCGTGGGCTGTTTTGGGGCCGAGCGTTGAGCGATCGTCTTGCCCTTCCTTTTGAGTTGTCTTTCAACCCTTAGTTCCATTTGAATAAGGGCATCAAACGACTCTACGGGCTGTAATTCTACCACGTCGCCAATCTCGTAACGTAGGCCTCGAATAAACCGCGCCATTACTTGCTCCACGGGTTCGGCTAAGTCACACCGAATCCGTAAAGTCTCAAAGTTCGTGAGATAGTCATCCACGCTAGAACTTCCTTGGCGGCTGTAAAAATAGATCTTGACTGTAATGGCTTGGTACGAACCGTTTCCGCATCAAATCTTTCATTAATCTCCACGAATTTATTTCTTCCTCGTGCTCTATTCTTCGTTGTGTCCGAAGACTATTCCACCATAATGAGGCATAACCCGTGAGTTCCAAGGATGCCAATTGGACTTTTAACTTCTCGGAATAATTGTAAAGGTCAAAAATTTTATCGACCTTTTCAATCCAATCCAAGTAACGATCTCCATTGGATGCTCCGTTAAAAGAGGGTAAGTGTACCTTGGGGAGCTTCCATTCTTCATCGTGATCCGAGTAATTTTCGGGTTCATACTCATAGTCTTCTTCGGATCGGTCGGAGTCGCGTGGTTGCGCTCGGGGTGGCGTAGGCCGTGCCGGACAGGCTCAGTCGCGCTCGCCATATCGTCGAGCCGCTCCGGACAGGCTCGGTCGCGCTCGCCATATTTTCGGGTCCATTCTTCGATTCATAGCTTCGAATTGCTCTTCATTATTGTCCTCGGCATCCCGATGGTCACGGGGATCGGAGAACATGGTTTGCTCGCTCGTGGCTTGGTCACGGGCGGCGTTGTGAATGGCACCGCTTCGGGTATTCATAAAAAAAGTTTGGAAAAACTTGTGGAAAGTGTAAAAATCGAACCTTTAGCTCTGATACCAAGATGATGTGCCTTCCTTGGGGGTTGGCGCACCGTGGGTGGGAGAATGCGAGCACACGGGCTCGGATGAACGTCGAATACGGCAAACGGAGACTTGGGTCGTGCGAATTGTGAGGTTGGGTTACGGAAGCGTATTGTGATAGAAATAATGGTGTTTGGTTGTATGGGAAGCGGAATGGCTCGGGTGAATATGGTAATGGTTCGGAAGGTGCGAATATGGGTGAAATCGGGCAATGGAAGGTGTGAAAGCTCGGGGAATGGAATGGATAAACTCTTGCGAGTTTTGGTGTTGGAATGGCTGGACAATTTGAACACTTGAGCAATCAAAGTGTTCTCCTCGGTAGTCCTCGCCCGCACTCGGATATGACTCACCGAACGTATGTGCAAAGGTTTGACGGTCTCGGCCGGATGTGACTCACCGGAGAAGTATTCGTCGGAGAGAGCTTCAAGCATTTCGGGAAGAAGGTGCAATGCACAATTTTTATCTAAAAATTCACTCTATTGAAACTAGTGTAAGTGTTACTCTTAAATAGAAAAATGTAAAAGATAACGAAACTACTAAAGATAAGCTAAGAAGCAAAGCTAAGCCCTTGATGCTTTGAACGCCTTGGATTAGCTTTGGAAGCCTTCGGTTGACTTTAGGCTTGGTTCACTTAGGAATGCCACGGCTGGTTTGGAGCTTGGACCGGTGGAGCGCGCGGTTGACCGAGAGGGTGCGTCGGGTGAACGGAGCTCCGAACAAATGAGAGATTGGCTCGAGCCAATCTGGATCCGGAGTTTCTAAAGTCTCCTCAGTGGTCAACTAGACGTAGCGCACGGTCTGGTTCTTCAATGGCTCGATGATGACTAGGGTGTGTGCGTGGGCACGTCTAAATGGACCGAGTCGGCGGTCGGGCGTGGGCGAGCTTCAAGGGATCCGTGCGTTTGTTGATGATATTTGTTGAATGAAGATCCTCTGAAGATTTAACAGCTGCTCCATGGATTTGGTGCATGGAAATCCCTTGTGGTTCGCTGGTGGTTCGGTGATCGGCCATGCTCGTGCGTTCGATGGGTGATTTACGGTCATCATCAAGATCTACTCGTGCCAATGTGATCCTCTTCCTATCCTTAACCAAATAACCAAAATACTTGAAGATTAAGTAAGTTTGGCCGATAGAATTTGGCTAAGTCTTTGAATGGGCCGTAGGTGGGCCGACGCTTGACCGTGGGTCGGTCAATGATCGGCCATGGCGGTCCTCCGTGGGCTTTTGCTCGTGCGTCGAGTTCTCTTCCTCTTGGGCTGGCTTTCCTTCCTCTTCTAAGGCTAAATGCTTGCTGAAAGGAAATCTTCTAATCGTGACCAAAAATAGGGCCCATGGTTGAACACTCGATCCAAAGGGTTTGGACCGTGCGTTCACCCATGTCGGTCACGTGTGCCGCTGGGCCGGAGCCCTAGTGGACTTTGGCGGGGCCGATGACCGGGGTCGTCGGGTCGTGGTCGTGGGGTGCCCGTTGGGCGCCGGGCGGATCTCGGTCACAAGCCTCGGTTGCGTCGTGGACCGGGCTGTCGGGTGCGCCGTGTCCGGGTGCGTCACACGTCTCGGTTGTGTCGCGGGCCGGGCCGGGTTACGTCTTGGCTGTGTCATGGCCCGGTGTACGCGTCGGGGCCAGGAATGGCCGAGCACCAAGTAACGGAGTGCTTGGGCAGTTCCCGATCATGCTCGGTCGGTATGTCTGAGGCTAAGAGACCTGCAAAATGAGCAACTAAGTTAGAAAAATCACCCGTGCTCGTCGGGATCACGTCTGTGGCCGTGATGGTGTCCGTGATGTGCTCCGGTTGCACATCAGGTCAACACCTTGGTATGCGGTCGACACATCCAACGTCCTGGCAAAGGTGCGGTCGGCATCTTCATATATATCTGGTCGACACTATATTCATCCGGTCGACACCATGTAGCTATGAGGTCGACACCATGTATCAATGCGGTCGACACTTACTCTTATTTAAGGAAAATGACAATCTCATTGAAGAATGGAAAGTTGCTTACATTAGCATTGTCGACATTAGCATTGAACGTTTACAAGAAATCACAAATTAACATGCGTACAAGAAATTAAAAAATTCTTAAACTTCAAATGTACAACGTCGCATCTAGTCTTCAAATGCCAAGTCAATCTTACAAACCACAGAAGCACAAGATGCGTAGTCGAATAATAAATTCCCGAGCATTCTTTGGTGGCTTCAAAAAATGGTTGCAAAAATTAGAGAAATAGATTAGTCATATCACAACTACACATATCCAAAGTAAAACATTGTGTTTTTTGATTAATAAAATCACAAATGACGTTCCAATACGGTATAACATTTTCTAACATTAGATATGTTGAGTTTCACCGAGTTGAAAAATCGGTTTTTAGTTTTTTAGGTTTGAGGTTTGCGCTTTACAAAATTCTCGATACTCTTGTTGTCGGGCGTTGATGTGCAACCGAAGCACATCATGGACATGGACCCGATGAGCACGAGAGATTTTACTAACTTAGTTGCTTAGTTTGGAGGAAACATAATTTCAGAACTACCGTCCGAACATGATCGAGATCGACGTAAGGTCTCGATCACGTGGTGTCTGAGAACACTCGGCCACGACACGCCCGACGCACCGTCCCATGATACGGCCAGGGCTCTCGACCAAGACACGCTCAGCGCCCAACGGACGCCCCACGATCACGAACCGACGACCAATGAAGACACGGTTGTCGGCCTAGCCGAAGTCCTCCAGGGCTTCGGGCCGTGGAATAAGTGACCGATATGAGAGAACACCCGATCCAAATCCCCTACGGATCAAGTGTTCACCCATGAGCCTTATTTTCGGTCACATTTAGTTTTATTTATTTCCTTAAGGCAAAGTCCTTAGAAAATGGAGAGAAAATAACCCAAAGTAGAGAAACGCACATTCCATAGGAGAAGACTCACAAAGGTGTCGACCGCTTATATCAAGGTGTCGACCGCCTATATCAAAGTGTCGACCGCGTATATCAAAGTGTCGACCGCTTGTGTCAAGGTGTCGACCGCCTATGTCAAGGTGTCGAACGACTATATTAAAGTGTCGAGCAATTGCCCACCTTCGACCCACTAGAAGGTCGGTGTCGAACGACTATATTAAAGTGTCGAGAACGTCAACCTTCACACGTACGATCGGTGCGTCATATCCGAGTGCGGGCGAGGTCTACCGAGACAAATACTTTGATTGCTCAAGTGTTTGATTGTACAGCCATCTACAACCAAAAACTCTCAAGAGTCCATCCCATTCCCCGAGCGATCACCCTTTCCCTCCACAAACTCGATTTTCACCATATTTCCATCTCTTGAGTCATCCCCTTATTTCACCTAGCCATTTCCACTTTTATTCGATCATTCCCTATTATTTTTATCATAACTCGCTTACACAACACAATTCCACAATTCGCACGAGCCAAATTTTTGTTTGCCGCATGCAACCTAAATCTGAGCCCCGCGTACGCGCATTCTTTCGATAAAGGTGTGCCGACCGGCAAGGAAGGTACATCAGGCGTTTGACGAAGAAATAAACAAAATTGCACCTCTAATTGCATCAATTTGCGGTGATACAAATTGCATGTCATCTTTAACAATCAAATTTTAAATATGACAAACACACCGCATATGAAAAAAGGAAGACTGAGCACTATTGAAATGAAAATATTTTTTAAATTGATTAACAAAAATATCAATAGCGGAAGCATTACCTAACGTAATACTAAAAATTATATCTCTTATATTGTATTCTTGTAGAATACTAACAATGTATCGATAAATTATAATACCATTATGAGAGTATTCACAACTCCAAAAATCTAAAATGCTTTTATTAAGTTTCCAATCTGCATCAATAAAATGCGAAGTGACAACAATATTGCCGAGTGTATTGGGTGCACTCGTACAATTTATAGAATTTCCTCATAACAGCTACCTACAGTCGACTTTCCGTTACATTATACCGGTCGACTCTTTTTACAACGTAGGTCGATACTTTGTCTTCTGCCGGTCGACTCTTTGCTATCTGCAGTCGACAATTTCACTTACGATTGACACTTAAAACATTCTGGAACATATAACAGTCGACACCTTCTTATGTGGTCGACCCAAAAAATTAAAATGTCGATTAAGCGTCGACCGCTGTTACACTAAGTGTCGACCACACTCTAGGTATTCTGAGCCTACCGAGTCAGTTCGGTTGGCTCAGTGTTGCCGAGCCCACAAGCCAGCTCGAGCGAGTCGACATGCCGGGCTCAGTACGGGTTCGAGCTTTGGCTCGAGCTAAACTCGGTTTGACACTGTAGCAAAACGATTCGAGCTCGGACTGCTACAGTGTCCAGCCGGCCGAGCGACGCAGCTCGTTTGACACCACTTACCATAATAACTTGTTTGATACGTTTCTCCATTTGGATTTTCTTCTCTTCTTATCATTGCCATACTAAGTCATACATTAGAGTTTTTGGTTATCTTGATTACCCATCATGCATTTGCTCATAAGACATTTTTTTTATTTCCTTAGTTCATGCCTGTCTGTGTAATTAGTCTGTGGATTAACGACCTCTGAAAAAAAATACCGAGATAACAATTTCATCTCAAATGCCATTTCTTCAATAAATGCCTAAATTACACACTAAGATCACTCTGTGAAGACAGTGAAATATAGTTCTGGCATCCGAGCGAGCCACGAGCTCCCGAACTGGCTCGCCGGGCTTGGAGATTTTCAACTTGGCGAGCTCGATTTCTTGCTCCCCCTCCTGACCTCTTGGATCTACAGAGCTCGCAAGCCAAGTTTTTCCGTCAGCTTTTGATTTTTGAGTTTTCTTTCATTCCTCGTATTATCATCACAGTTCACGGTAAAGAAAGAAAAATGTCCAGATTTGGGTTGTTGTTTAAGGAGGAAATAGAAAGAGGGAGGCAGAAGAGGTAAGAAAAGTGAGAAATAGAATCTGGGTAGGCGGCGGGATTAGGGTTAGAAATTAGGGAAGAGGGAGGGAAAAAACAGAAGGAAAAGGGAGAGAGGGAAGAGAGAGAGAGAGAGAGGTGGGTCGTGGAATGTGGGTTTAGGGTGGAAAAATTAGGAAAAGAAAAAAAGAAAAGAGAAAAATAAAAAATAAATAACCTTCATAATTTTATTATTTATAATATATATCATCAAAAAAATTATATGTGATCAACTTATTTTGAAATTTAATAGTTAATTTTATTTTTAAATAAATATTAAATGATTATATTTTTTCAAATGCTTGTAAGTATTTGTCTTTTTTCAATATTATAATAAAAAGTAATTTTTTTCAAAAATTCAAGATACGTGTTTTTAAAAATATTTGGCTCGTTTGACTTGGCTCATTTAGGCTCGACAGGCTCAGCTTGCTTTGCTTGGGCTAAGCTCGAATAGGCTCGAGGCTCGCAAGCCTATTCGAGTTGAGCCCGAGCAGAGCGAGCCGAGCCTGTTGAGAGCCTAAATTTTTGGAAAAAAGCTCGACAAGCTCGACAGGCTCGGCTCGAAAAGCTCGTCAGGCTCGACGAACTGGACAATTTTGGGCTTGGCTCGCTCGAGCAGGCTCAAATGACACCTCTAGTGAGATATCATCGTCGATAAGGCTGTTTGTCCAACAGGTAGATGTCGATTGAAAAAAATACGAATTTGGAAAACTGAGTTTCTTAAGAAGAGAAAGAATAAAATTTGAAAGAGAATAATTTGTGAACTCTTGTATTATTTTTATTTCATTCAATTACTATTTATAATACAAAATGACATAACTAATATTAAGAATGAAATTAAATCAAATAGTAACTCTTGTACTATTTATTTCTAAAAATTGTCTCAATAATTTTTTGACCTTTTGTTACTAAAATGACAATAATTTTCTCTACACTACTCGGAATGACTTGACACTTGAACCAACGGAAAATAGACATTTGGAGAATAGAAATTCATAGATCATATGTTAAATTTAGTGACTGTTTTCTATTCCAAAAGTCAGTCTAAATTGAGTTAATAAAAAACAAATTATTATCTTAAACTCAAATTTTTCTGATTGTCTTCTCCTCCTTTGCCTTGAATTGTTTTAACACCTCAAATGTCTTGGATTTTCCCAATTCAATAGGTCTCCCTGCACGACATTCGACCTTATTTTGAAATTGTGTCTTTGCTTGCTGGCCAAGTACACAGTATTCACAAAATTTCTTAGGAAAATCAATGTGGGATAGCTCATGGACGATTTTTGTTGTTGTTAACTCTTCTAGTCCACCATAATGTAGATGTTCATAGCGTAAGTGTCATAAGTTTGTTTTGTCTTCCATATTGACTTGAAAGCACATTTCTTGTATATTTTTCAAGTTGAGTTTGAACATACGATTTTTTTGTCATTTCCACATGCGCGAGTAATTGGCTATGCTTATCCTTCAATTGAGATATTCGGTCTTTCATGAAAACCGAACACCTTTTCTCTAATAATTGCCTCATGCTAAGAATATTACTCTTCAATTTTAGTACATAGTAGACATCCTCCATAGTATCTTTTTTCATCTTTTTGGGAAAAATATATTTTTCCTCGACCATTGACTTGGACTTTCGATGTATCTCCAAAAGATCCTTGTCCTTCTCTTATCTCTTGCATATCGACAAAGAGATGTTGCCCACACATATGATTGCTAGTACCGGTGTCAAGATACCACACCATATCCCTTTTTAGAGTGGAGCCTTCATAGGCGATCATGACAACACCATCATCTTGGTAGTCATCTTCCGCGATTAGATTCGTGTTTTCTTCTACCTTCTTCTCGGGGTAGCAATCCATTGCGAAGTGTCCATAATTGCCACAATTGTAACATTCGACATTTGGACAATTCGCTTGACCACCTTTTCCATGATCGCGGCCTCGTCCATGCCAATTTTGTTGGCTCGTTTGTTCTCTCTCTTCATAGTTATTTTGTGACCTCTTCCGCGATCAGATTCGTGACTTCCACGACCACGTCCACTTCCTCGATTGTGTTGCGCATATAACTCATCGTCCTCCTTAATGATTATCTTTGTTTGTAAGGCCTCCTCTAAGATCTCTTCTTTGTTTTTCTTCTTCCCCGCTAGTTCATCGACGGACATTTCTTCCAAATTCTTTGACTATTCGATTGCACATACGACATTCTCAAAATAATTTTTCAATGATTGCAGAATTTTCTCCACAACTCTTGCATCCGTGAGAGTTTCTCCATTTCCTTGGAGTTAATTCGCTACTGTTTGCACACGAGTAACGTAGCTAGATACATCTTCTGATTCTTTCATTTTCATGGCCTTCAACTCGCCTCGTAGAGTTTGTAGACGCACTTGCTTGACTCGATCGGCACCTTTGAACACTTTTTGCAAAGTATCTCATGCTTACTTAAGTGAAAGATTTTCAAGGAGCTACCTTAAAACGTGGATGTAGGCAGTTGTTGGCCGAACCGCAATAACATATCGATGTCAAAATTTCTCTCCCTCAACTTTTACTTTATTGATTGTGCTTGCCTAAATTGAATCGATAATCAACTTCCATAGCTTGTACTTAAGACATTTGACTTGCGAAAAAAAAATTTCAATTAACCTAATTCACCTCCCACTTATGTTAAAACCGGTCCTATAGAGTGTACGATGATTGATGAGGAAAACTTGCGCCGGATCTTGTAGAGACACTCATTACATGAAGGATTAGGACTAAGCTGTGACATGAGATCACAACGAGAAAATAACTTAGTACAAGAATTCAAAATTTATACGTCGATGATAAAATTTCTATTTCTATTTGCAATGTATATTTTATTTTTTATAAATTTTTCAATAGATGTCTAATTTATATGATTAAAGAACTCATTTCTTTATTTTTATTCTACTATAACTTTGAAGAAGAAACAAACATTATTTAATGTCGTTAAACTATTCATTTTTAAAGATTTTCTAAAACTGCTTAGATTTCTAGTTTCTGAATACTAACTTCAAATTCTATAACTTTTTCTACTAATATTCAATTGCAAAAATTTCAATCCCGCTTTTTCTATTAAAGTATTCATTCAAATTTTGTAGAAGGGCTCAATTTTATTAACTATCATTAAGTAATGATTATTTATTTTTTCTAAATAATTGAATCAATTAGTACTATTCAATCTATTAGTTAGTTATCTTCTAATGCATTGAATAATCTAAATTTATATATATATATATATATATATGTATTCCTTAATTCATAATTTATTTCGTGTAAATACGAAATCACTAACATTAATAATAAAATTACTATTACAAATTTAAGGGATTACATGTGTTGATCATTCTGATCTATATTGTATCTTCTGAATTTATTTTAGTTGTGGTGGACGTATCATTGTTTCATCACACACCCTCCTAGTTATTCTATATAAATACGAAATCTCTAACATTAATAATAAAAACGTTATTATAAATTTAAGGGGATTACATGTGTTGATCATTCCGATATCTAATGTAACTTCTAAATCAGTTTTTAATTGTGGTGGACGTATTATTGATTTATCAAAACCCTCTTATTACCCATGACAATCGTAGCTATTATTTGCACTCAAATTTGGATTGGTGAAAAATCTCCTTTTGACTCGGATGCAATAAATGATTATAAAACTATTGATGAAGATATTTTTTCTCAGTTTTTTATTTTTATCTCATTTCCTTATTATGTAACTCTTTCCTTTTTCTTGGTTTGGTAGAACTTTATGCAAATAGATGTGTGACCTAAAATGGAGAAGTATAAGAAACTTTGTTTGCAATTATTGTTTAGTGTTTAGTTCATTTATCTTCTACCGAAGAGAATAGTTCTTTTTTACACAGTAGATGTATACAGTCATTATCTCTAACTTGTCATATGACAAAAATGTAGATGTATACAGTCATTATCAGACTGCAATCTACATTTCTAAAAATTCAACATTTTGTTTGAGATCCAAGTATATTGATTTTTAGATATCATTAGATACATGATTCTTGAGGAAAAGTAGTTGAGACTATAGAAAATCTACATAAGTTAAAATACAATAGATAAGTTTACGAAGTTTTTGTCTAACGAGAAGTTTGAACTTTGTAGGCAAGTAGCGGGTTTATGATAGCCCACAAAATAAAATGACTAAGGAAAATTTTTGGGTCAAGTCTATTTTATGAGCTTGATTTAATAATAGCTCATTAAAGTTATTATAAACAAGAGCTCAGAAAAGCGATTTGCACGTCGGTATCGCTACGGGCCTCCACCAGAGTTTCCACTGGCTTTGCCCAGCTCAGGCATAGTTCACCATCTTTCAGGTCCCGACAGACATGCTCACACTTGAACCCTTCTCAGAAGATCAAGGTCAGTCGGCGGTGCAACCCTCAAGGGGATCCTGCCAATCGGCTTCCTTGCGCCTCACGGCTGGATTATTTTTGTCTTTCAATCAGCCTTAGATTGTGAGCATATATTGACAAATGGTCCATACTCTGTAATGTCCTGTCTTTCTTTACACTTGTTTTTTTAAACGTTTTATGTGTCAATTAATTCATTTACGTTAAATAAAATACACCTGAAAACTTTATTAAAAGCAAACTCATTTAAATTATAAAACCAACTCACAATTTACATTTCATGTTAACAAAGCATAAGGTTTACAAACCATTGCAGATACTTATTTTACAAAATATATATTTTTTTTTACCAAAACAATTCATAAAAGAAACTTTCAAAATACAATAAGTTCATTTTACGTGCCACGCTACTGGTCGAATTCGCTTAACGATCCCAAGCATCTGCACTGGACATACTCCCGCCACTGCATCAATCTAGGAACCATGAATAAACTCCTCACTTTCAAAGTGATCACTTACATTACAAAGTTTAATCTAATGAGCTTAAGGCTCAGTAAGTAACATACAGTGTCCTAAACATGAAATACATGACTATGCATTTTATAAAACCATGCAATTTTTCAAATACATTTATTTCATTTCTTTTCTCGTATTTGCTTTAGTGTGGGCAACACATCGTACAGGGATGAAAGACATCATATAAACCATGCATTTAAAACAATTTCACACTTTTATGAAAACATGATGCATGAACATGGTGGCATATGATTTTAGCATACCTCAAGTAATGACATTAAATTTTTATACAATATATCAAACAATAAATCAATAGAAATATGCATACAAACAATCTTTAAATGCCTTGAGGTCGGTGTATTGTGCGTTACACTTTAAACAGTCCAGTATCATGAATTATAAAAGTCACAATTTAACTATAACAATTCATATAAATCCTCAAGAACTACTTTTGTAATGTAGATTAATTTATAGGCTAAAGACAAGCAATGTTGACTTACCTTAGGTTCTTAGCATAAACTTGGTCACTTTATAGCTCAATTTTTTTTCACTTGATTGCTTGGTAACTTTAATACCATAAAAGAAACTCCTATGAGAAATCTCGGAAATGCTCTGTTTTTGCAGCAACTTCAAACCTCTGTAACTTGAGCTACACTAATCCATTTAAAGTGATTCAAGTGTTACAATCATCCTTAATATGTCTTATTTAAATCATCTGAAGAGGTTGAAGTTAATTTACCAATTGAAGACCACTTAAAAATTCGAATTTCAAAATAACACATAATTTTCTGAAATTTTGCATCCTTTGACATAATACATGCAAATTATGCACAATCAACTACTTAAGGCTAATAGATAGACAGAAACTGTTCGATTTCAGGAACTCGGGCAGAATGAGGGGGAAGTTGTAATTACAACTTTTGATGGGCGAAGGGTTTTGGTAAAAGGAAAGAACAGAAATTTCAGGCCATGAAAGAAGAATTCACAACCAAAAATTTAGGGTTTTTACTCACGAAAAATAGAAAATGACACAGAGTGAACTTTTAGTGCATGAAATCCACTCGGGTAGAAATAAAAACAGCAACCAACACACAAGCAACAACACAATCACAATAACAAATGGAAGGTTAGCTATGGGACTTCCAAACTCGCCTTTGATCCTAAACAAGTGAGGAAGGGAGATTGGAATAGGGCTTAGTGGCTCTAGTAAGGCACCAACACCGTTACAAACCAAAGATCAAGGATATTACTCACCTTGAATTTGCTTTGCCGTGAGAGAAAATGGGGAGAGCTTCAAGCTTCAACATTCAACATTTTCTACCCTGCAAAATGCTGAGAAAGGGAGGTTAAAACCCTCCTTCCCACGAGCTACAAAGGGGCATAATGGCCTCCTACAAAACTAAGCAAATCACCATTAAAGAGGGATGGCAAGTGGGGGCCACAAAGACTTCTCCACCAAAAGAGAGGCATGGGCAGCTAAAACATGGCCGCAACCCATCCTAATACAACCTAACCTCCCACTTGCACCCACTACACTAAACAACAAACATCAAAGAAATAAACAACACATTCTTGCATGGTTTTCACGTGAACCAAAAACCTAAAAGATGGGCCAAACCAATGATGGAATGTCCATAATCAAATGGACTTAAACACTTGTATCTTTTGGGCTAATGGTTGGGCACTTCCATGGGCTGCTAGCTGCTGCTCCCATGAAGGACAAAGATGAAATTCAGCCTTCCTTTCCGTTGGGGCCAAACATGGCCATGGATCAGCCACCATGGGTTGGATGCTCTTGGGCCGCTCCATCTTCTGGAGGCCTCTGTAATGGCGATCGTTGGCTGGGAAGTTGTTGTCCAAATTTTATGCTCTGCCCCATGCTGGAAACCTTAAGATGTGGGCCACATTTTTGTAGAAGCACGTTTGTCCAAAACAGGTCCGGAAGGTGGTCGAAACGGCTGCACAAGCCTCGAAGGTCAGCTTGGGCCGAAACCAGAAATGTTGTTTTCATCACCATGGATGTTTTGATCACCCTTCCATGCCACGGGTACACTAAGTACCCTTACATGTGCACAAATTTAAGCTACTAATTATCCTCCTAATTATTACATAAAACTAACTAAATTATTACACAAAGTTATCAAAAGGAAAACATGCTTTCCCCTTCATGTTTTGGTGATTTGGGGCCACCTTAATGTGCCACCCTTGAACTCCTCTTCCTTCATCAAGTGTGGTTGGCCCATGAAATGCATCAACCCCACTTGACAACTAGGGCTCACCATGCCCTTCATCTTTGGCTTCTTGATTAAACCTTTATAAAACAAGCTTCCTACAAAATCAACAAACTCATTAGAAAATAGTTTGCTTCCACTTCTAGATGTGTTAATCCGTGGCACATCAGTCACCCCTCGTCGAGTGCCTGGTGAGTCATATCCAAGCGCCACCTCGAGGTCTACCGAACTTAGCCACTCAGTCGCCCGAGTGTCTAAGTTGCCTCGTCGTCCACCTCGGTCAACCTTCCGAGTCACGCCCGCCTCCTTCCCGAGCGGTATTTTTCCTTCTCTATTTTCCGTCTTGTTTGCGCTACACTAGTTTGCCGAGACAACACTTGTCCGGCCACTCGAGTGCGTGCTTTGCTCGTCAAAACTCCGTCTATCTTCTTGATAGCGCGGCCTTGACCTTCAAGCATACAATTTTCCACGCTAAGTGGCGCATCACTTGATCCGAGTCGTGCTAACCTTTTGGTTGCACATCAAGGACGGTATCTGATCGTCTTCAAGCCCCCAACTTTCGTTCTTGATTAGTGAAAACATCCTTGGAAAATATTTTTGCAGTTGTTCATCTTTCATAAATCCAAAAATTTCACCTCTAACAATGAAATATGAATGCCCCCAATTATCCTTGTTAATCATTACTCCAATCCCGAAGGCCGACAGAATAGAATTGAAATCCTATGACGTTATTCCATGCTAATTTATATAGAGCGAAGTCTTGCATTGAGCACTGTAATTTCTTCAAAGTAACAGCGTCAGAGGAATGACCCAGCCAATTAAGGCCAGGAATGCATCTCCTGTAGAAAGGATACGACTGACAGTATAATCACAATGAATTTGAATTTCAAAAGTCAGTTTAGATTTCAGAAATATTTTAAATGTTTAAATATATTATGTAATCAAATTCAGTTTGTATTATGAAGTCACTTTGGAATTCAATAATATTTTAAATGTTAAAATATATTACGAAATCAAATTCAATTTGAATTTTGAAAGTTAGTTTAGATTTTGAGAATATTTTAAATGCTAAAATATTTTATGAAATCAAATTTAATTTGAATTTTGAAAATCAGTTTAGATTTCGATAATATTTTAAATGTTAAAATATATTACAAAATCAAATTCAATTTGAATTTTAAAAATCACTTTAGATTTTGTAAATATTTTAAACATTAAAATATTTTATAAAATAATATTTTAAATTTTAAATGAGAGAGATCTTTGTAACCGTTATGAAAATAATTTTCTTTAAAATCTAATCTGGCAACTGAAAAAAAGAGTGAACTAAAACGAATTGAAAAACTCTCTAGAGTGAAAATCAATTTTTAAAATCTTCCGATTCAATTTTAGAGAAAAATTATCTTAATTCAAATAGATCGTCTCAAGTGTTGAGAATACGATCTACCATAAATTGAGTGAATCAATTTGTTAATCACGCTCACACGAGATTATTCAAGGTGAGGAAGATTGAGAGAGAAGATCAAATGTCGAAGGATCAAACCTGAAAGTTTCTAAGCTTGGGGAAAGGTATATTTTTTTGTAAATCCTTTAAATTTATTTTATCAATATAAAAATGATATTTATATAGTATATAATTATTATTATATCATGATAACGATTTTTCATGTTAATTATAAAATATTTTTTGTATAACATGTAACTCGTACGTCATCGGTGTTACGAATACCAGTGATTCCACCGTGAGAGGGGAATCCCAAATTCCTAACAAAAACACCATAATCCAGACCGATGCAGTGGGGCATGTTATTGAATTTTCTGTTATAGTTGAGAGGGGTTTTTTATTTTAAGTTTAAAACTTCAATGTCTTGACTTGAAAATTTTTGCAGGAGGCTTCGGATCCTACTTTCTATGTTTGAACTGGAAGACATACGAACAGGCTGGCGTAGATACACAAGGGAACTCTCCTCCAAGCACCAAAGAACCTGGGATTGGTTGGATGGCAGGTTTTCTCTTTTTTAGTTCTTTTGTCGGCCTTCTCACTTTGATTCCTCCCAGAAAGGCACTCTTCCTCTACTCTATCTTTTGTCGGCCTTCAGTTTCCAACGTTCGGGCTGACTACTTGGAAGAACTCGAAAGTATGTGTGATATATCCTTCCTCCAAGTTTCCCTTTTATGAGTCTACTTATCCATGAATTGGTTGCATTTTGCAGGCTTTACTTTGATTGCAGCTTGATTGATATCGGAGCAGGGATGATATGCTCTTATCTCGTCAATCTATCATTACTTCTTGGCGCTATACTCTCTTGGGGTGTGATGTGACCTTTAATTAAGCGTCTTAAAGGGCAGTGGTTTCTAGATTCTCTATCAGAGAGCAGCATCAAGAGTCCGGATGGCTACACGGTTTTCACACGGTTCCTTCCATTTCCTCATTTTTTTCATCAGCTGTTCTCACAAATTTCATGTTTTACACGAATGTTTTCTAACAGTGTGCTTAGAGATAGCACATATTCGAGCTGACTGATGCCATATGTAAAAATGGTTCATGGTGATGAGGTGGAACATGGATAATTTGGCTATTTTTGTTACAAACCTAAGTTCACAAAATATTTTTTTGAGAAACATTATTTTCATCGGGTCTCGTTATTTATTATCATTTTCTATTTTCTAGTTATTTCTTTAATTATCATTTAGTTATGTTAGAGGGTCAAATTGGTCTTTTATATTCAATTAGGTCAGATGATCAATTTAGTCTTTTTATGTTTAATTATGTCAAAGATTATGTCAAAAAAGTCTATTAAAAGGGTATTCACTTAAAGTCAAAAGACATCAGTGAATGAATCAAGTATTTTTTTTCTTTAGTTAATTTTATCTCTTTCTATTTCTCTCAATAGTTTTCCTAGTAAAAAGAAAAAAATAGTTACTCGTTTCAGGGATAAACCCCTCGACGAAGATCCCAATAATTTTGTGTTGATTCCAGGTGTATGATGTAACTTCTTTCATGGACGATCATCCACGAGGTGATGAAGTATTGGTGTCATCAACTGGTGAGGATTTCACTTTTGCTTCGTCTGAGCTAATGAGTTTGGAAGAAGAATGTGTTGTTGTTTTTGCAAGAAAAGACGCAACCAACGGCTTCAAACATGTTGGGCACACAATTCTGCAAGAGAAATGATGGACAAATTCTACATTGGGGAGATCGATTCATCGACGGTGCCACTCAAACGCAAATACATTCAACCACAGCAAGCCTCTTACAATCCGGACAAGACCCCTGACTTTGTCATTAAGATTTTACAAGTTCTAGTCCCACTAGTGATCTTGGGCTTAGCATTCGTCGTTCAACACTACACCAAGGAACGAGTGACTGATTGATTGGTTCGAAGAATGATGGGTGGGTAATGGGAAATTGGAAGGATTTTCAAATGTTTTATGGTGTTGTGTTTTGAACAGCAAGCAACAATTCATGGTTTCAATGTAGACTGTTTTGTTATGGAGTCGGAATCTTCTTGAATAATAAGCAGGGACGGAGTTCCTTTTTATTTTTTACATTTAGTGTTCATCTCTCTTGTTTCTCACCATAGAAACCATTCACAGATACCAAAATAACTTTTTGTATTAAACGTACAATTCCGAGACAACAGAAACGTGGACTTTGGTGCAAGTTCATCATAAAACGTCGGGGACTTGACAAAGACAAAATTTCACAAATCAATCAGGATCTAAAGCTGCCAATCAAGACAAGGTGGTCTCGATCTTGCCATGGAGGTTCACCACCAGATCATGGTCACTATCCAAAAGCTTCCACACATCAAGATGCTGGGCCAGCAGTCCTTGGCTTGAAGCTTCTCCAAGTGCCTGTATAAGTGAAAGTCTTTGAACTTTATAATTCTGGATACGGTCCCAAGATGACTTCTTATTCCAACCTCATCGAGCTTCAAATTGTGGCGAGCTTTCCTCATGAACCCCACAAAGCACATCTTACTCTTCGAACATTTAGAATTTTTTTATTTCATTTTTCATTTGAAAAGAATCCAAGAAAGAAATGTGAATGGAATACGGGAGAAAGTTAAGCAAAATCATTCCAGGCAATCAAACAGATATAAAACACAAAATCATTTATATGAATGGAATATGGGAGAAAGTTAAGCAATATGTAAGAAGTAGGAATGGAAAATAGGCATGTTCATCGGTGTCATAACAACTCAATCAACCAAACTACAATATTAATAATAGAGCTAAAGGCACTTCTAAATCTTTATTATATGCATACTACAATCCCCAAGGAGGCTTTTGAAAACGTGACAAATAAAAAAAATGCTAAAATCCACAACAACATTACATAAAAAATTACACCACATGATTTTTATAGGATATGTAAATCGAAAATACAGGACAAAGCTTACACTCCAAGAAGGAATGGCCAAACTTCTACCATGATTCTGGGGTCGATTCCCTACATAGAAGAATAAACCATCAACATACAGAGAAGTTAAGACATCACAATTTTGAATTGCCTTTTATGAAAGATACACAAAGGAGAGAAGCAAAATTCACTCACTCCGCTACGATCTTTTTTGAAAAACTTGACTCCACCATCTTGTAGTTTCCCATCAAGAGTAAACAGACTTCTCCATCGTTGAGGTGAAAGAGCGTGTTTTCTCTTCTTTCGTGGCCACGGTGATTTGAGCCGAACCCTGTGACAAGCATAATTCATATGTCTGACAAAAAAGTATCAAGTGATTTCAGAAGATTATCTATCAATTTGATTTTGTTTTGAATTGTTCTTCGAACAAACATAGTACAGTTTTAAAACTCTTCTCTGAACTAAACATTTAATAGTTGGCAAAGTTCACTATAGAAAAGCCTAAAGTTGAATCTGCAACTTCAGTTCATTCTGAAAAACCTTCTCCCATAGCACACCAAAACGAAATAAGAAGAGTAAAATCGCCCATACAATGCGATAATATACAAACATTCAGTTCTTGATATAGGGCAAGATTTAATCAGATATGACCATCGCTCCACATTTAACAAATTAAAATCCAAATCGACACCTCAGATACATGAAACAGGATCTGATCTAGACTCTGAAGACGCTAATGACACAGGAGAGAAACTGGACTCAGACAAGAAAACAACTGATAAAGATTAAGGCTAAAAACAACTAAAAGCCCTCTCGATCGGAGATCTGAATATGAAAAAGGTAAAGCTAAGATTTAAAAAAGAAAACTCGAGCTGGAAAGCAAATAGGTAGTTGAAACGAAAGTAAGCTGATCAGAGGAGGAACTAGAGGCAGGCAAAGACAAAGTGAAAATGAATAGAACCGAACGCAACTGAACCCACGAGGACGACGAGGATGGATTTGATGCAGAAGGAGAATTTGAATTGGCGAACGATGAAGTTTGAGTTCGTCAAAGAGCCCTCATCTACGTCTATTATCAATCTTAGGTAGAGAAATCAAGTGAAAAAAAAAACCTCTTTCGTTGAACAGAACACCCCCCCTTTACTCCCCTGAAAGGGTTGAGAAATAAAATCAGGGGAATTCACCTACTGGCTGACAAGAAAACGATCACGACCATAGCAAGCCCTGCTAGGGCTGTGAAGGCATAAGTTGCAGTAGGCGGCATGGCAGAAAAGAGCCGGAACCCTAATCTAGAACCGATGCCAGATGTGGTGGTGGATTCAGAGGCGGTGGCTACCATGGAGGTAATCAGAGGACTGTAGGCGTTAATGATGAGATTTACATTCGAGTCTCAAGTCTATTTGGGGTTTAACGATTTCTCCACTCCCAAATGCTTCCTTTCATTTCTACCCATCTTCATCTCCAACTCCAAGTGATCTACTTAGGGTTGCCGGCACTGCCGGCCAGCGATCTAGTTACCCAGAAGAAACCACCCACGGGGTTACCGGAAGCAGCCAAGTCGAAGAAGAATTACTTGGAGCAACTAGTCCTGATTAATGACCCAGGAAAGCAAATCGGGAAAAAAACCAGCAAGGAATTTCCGGAGTCGGAAGCAACGGATACTACAGGTAACTCCTCAAACCCGCCAACTAAATATGTTTATGGTCTGCTTAGGAAGTCCCCATCCGAGATGCCGGAATTTTTTTATTGCAATACTGATGCCTCTTAATTAGCTGACTTTCTTCAAACCGAAACTTCCTTTGTTTCTGAGCATGCTATTGGTTTCCAAGACCAGTAAACGTTTAACAAGTTTCTTCCGGGGGTTACGAGAGCCTCAAACTGTCTTCCGGTGGCCAAACCTTTCTCTGTCCGCGTCTAAAACGGAGAAAACAATTTTCTGGCCACAAACTAGCGGCATCAGCTCTCCGTCTCTGGCGCCGGTTAACTATTGCCGACAGTGTTTGAAAACCACGATCCTTGAAAGCCGTGCTGATTGTGATGGCTACGGTGGGACGGACGACTCTGGCAGCGCGTCCTCGAGCCTTGTGCGGACTTGACCTCTCCACGTGCTCTGTGTACAAGTTCTATCTTGTTGGAAGTATAGACGAATAAATATATTTTAATAATTATATAAATTAATATTAATTATTATTATATTTTATATATTTGATATGTTTTATAAAATTTATAAAAAATTTTATAATTATTTATGTAAATTTTATATTAATATATATATTGTACATATGCGAAGATAAAATATAAAAAGAAATAATTAAAATAAGTTCATCACTAATATTTGAAGTACGTGATCTTCAAGTTATACACAGTTTTAAATATAATTTATCTCATTGAGAATGTATAATTTTATCTCGACTATATACGTAATGACATAAAATAAATATATTTTATATAATTTTATTATATTTGATGAAATAAGATAAATATGGATCAGACATTTTCTCATCTTATTCATAGTTGCATGGCTCTTTCCTCAAAGCTCCCTATCAGTTTCTCATCACTCCACGGGTTTTTTGTCATCACACTTGACTTGGTCTCATTACCGTGGTGTTTTCTCTCATCTCCTGAGTTTTGAGTTGGAAAAAGCAAATCCAAAGTGGTTCTTTGTTTCTCACATCACTTCCGTCCATTGTTTGCTGTTTCTAGCATCGGTACAGTTGCTACGCCGCTTGAAGATCACTCAAACTTTGGATACATACTATTGAAAGTTTGCTCCAGCGTCTGAAGCCTTTGCTCGTTGGAATCGGAGCCGATCTGGAGAGACAGCTCTGAGCTAGCTATTATTGGCCTAGACTACCTGCACTAGCAGCTCTTCGGGGCTCGTAGCACACCTCAAATTTTTTGGGACCATACCATCGCTGCCCAACCATAACTAGGGCAGCATAGCCTAAGTCTTTTCCTAAGAGGCCATTACTCCCCGGGTAGGTATGCACGACTGCGCCACCAGGGCTGGATTTTCGAGACTTGCGTTCATAATTGGCAGCAGCCCCTGATTTCCCAAGGTGCAACTATACATTCTCGTCAACCACATCCCCTCCTTGAGCCCCATTCAGACTCTGGCATTTCCCCTGCTCCAAGAGGCTACCACACAGTATCCATGCCAAGGAAGGCAAAACTGAAGGAGGTTGCCTCAGAGCTGTAGGAGTCGACTTAGGAGACAGAATTTAGGTAACACTCTCACCCGCCTAATGTTGAGCCTAGTTTACTTTGGAAATCTCCCTTGATGAAGAATGATGCCCCTGAGTGCAAACATTATTCACCCCAAATCTCCAGGATTACTTGTCAACCTAATTGCCCAAACCTCAGAACCTGCAAATGGCGCTTGCAAGAGCACTGGGAAAGCTTGGAGAAGGAAGTCTAGCCAAGCCCTATTAGAATCTCTCTCTCCTTTGTAGACATGGTTAAAAACAGCAGGAACCTAGGGCAAGGTCACACACTTTCCTCTGACTATCAATGAAAAAGTCATCTAAATCTCCAAATTTGAAATACTTGATGTTAAAAAGACCCTTGGACATGCCTTGGTAGGATATTTCCTGAATAAGCACCATAGGAAAGAAAGGATCAAGCGCTTCATTGATGGTTGGAAGGTTGTTGCGCGTAAACCTAATCGCAAATTAATACAAGTGCACGTGTCGCAACTGTAATAATAAAAATATCGATCCCAAGAGGACAAGTCAACTTTCAATTCAGAAAATAAATTGTGAAGTAAAAGAAATAAAATAAAAATACTAACTATAAATATTTACAAAAAGAATTAAAGAATAAAGAATAGGTTTTTCTTCATTTGATTGGGTTTATCTAATCTAATATGCATAAAGTAAATTGCAGAAAATAAAGTGCATAAAATAAAGTTGGTAGCCGAATAGAGAGTTAGAATTAATCTCGGAAAGAATTAACTATGATTGACTTAAGCAAATCAACATACGAAAAATCTAAACTTTGATTAAAACTAAACAACTCATAAAATTATGCGGTCAAAACTTGTAAAATCAATGAAAGTTAAAACGAAAAGCAAAGGGAGAGAATTTTGGTCCTCGCCGTCGGAAACCGTTGTTCACACAGCCCCGTTCTCTCGCTGTTGTGATCGCCGTCACTGACCTCCTCCACGGATTTACGCCCGGGCTCGATCTCAAAATTGTTCTCTAATTCTGGCACACCCTCTTCGTTGCACGCTGGTTGATGTTTATAGAATCCTCAGCCTCGAGATAATTAGAAGTTTGTTGAGATTTATAGCTGATTTGAGATTTGAAAAGATTTCCAAATCTTCAAAGATATTCTTGTTTTCAAATTTGAAAATTTGTTATTCGGTTGAGATTTTCTCCTTAATTCTGTGATCTTCCAGATTCTTTCTTGCTCTGCAATCCATCTTTAAACTTGGCAACTGCATCTGAACAAAATATTGTGAAAATACAAAATCTTGAAATATCGTTAAAAATCACGTAAAATCTGTGTTTTTAGATGTTGTTGCAATGCTGCGGCATTTACGCGATATTTGCCTAAAAATCTGATTTTTGAATAAAATATTATATGATCACAAACAATTTATCAATAAAATCCCGTGAAATATTAGGTCTTTTCAAGGCCTAACACATCCTCAAACTTAAATCATTGCTCGTCCTCGAGTAATAAACAATCAACATAACTTTCAGATTTTTCCCAAATAACCTAACCCGAAGCCGATAATCACAAATCCGTGATTTTCCAACTCTTCTTAATCTTGGATAGTTTCTCTATAGTATTTCCCCCAAAGTGAGTGTGTGCATTTCTTCCGATGAACATTAATCTTCCCAAAAATCATAAGCTCTATCTTATAATGCCAAAATCATCATTTTTTTAAACATCGTTCAAATTCAGATGATGTGACAATATCTTCAGCTCCAGTTGTGGTGGTTCGTCTATCGAGGATTTCATCTCTCGATGTTCTTTACCTCCTCTATCTAGGGATTTGGTAGCTTGTGCCCTAGACTTTTTCCAAGTTCGGGGGTCAGATGGATCGAACTTGAATTCTCGTTTGGGTTGTCTTAATTCTCTCTTTTCCACAAAATCGCATTCATCATCCCCGCGATGGCGTAACATTCTTTACCTTCTTCTGAATCTTGTAGAGCATTCAGGACGTTGAACGTGACTTCTTCATCATTCACCCTCATGGTGAGTTCTCTTTTTTCTACGTCGATGAGAGTTCTTCCAGTGGCCAAGAATGGTCTTCCCAAGAGGATCGGGACCTCTTGGTCAACTTCACAATCTAAAATATTGAAATCGGCCAAAAATATAAATTTATCGACTTTTACCAGGACGTTCTCGATGGTTCCTTCCGGGTAGCCTATGGATCGATCGGCATGTTGTAATGTTACGGTTGTCGGCCTTACTTTTCCAACGTCCAACTTCTTAAAAATTGACATCGGCATGAGATTGATGCTAGCTCCTAGGTCACATAGAGCTTCGCCAATATGTTAATCTCCGATCGTGCATGGAATCGTAAATTTCCCAGGATCACGTAACTTTGGCGAAATCTTATTTTGTACAATATAGCTGGTTGCTTGAGTCATCGCTACAGTTCGTATTCCTCTATTCTTCGTTTCTTCGATACGAGATCTTTCATAAATTTTGCATAATTTGGCTTGTTCTAAGGTCTCGACCAGTAGAATGTTGATGTGTAGCTGCTTCAACATATCCATGAATTTTCCGAATTGTTTGTCCTGATTCTTTTTCTGTAGCCTTTGTGGAAAAGGTGGTGGGAGTCTCTCGGCTGGTGCAATTGCCTTCTGATGTTGTGCTGGTGTTATAGCATTAGTACTAGCATCAGACTCGTTAATATGCTCCGAGCCTTCCACTTTCTCAGCGTCGATATTCTTCTCTTTGGTTCTTTCTTTAGGTCTTTCTTCAGAGTCTTTCACAGTTTCCACTTCTCTGCAGTTGCGCAAAGTAATGGATTTGCACTGTTCTTTTCCTTCTCATTTTGGAACTTTGGTATCGCTTGGCAACATTCTCGTAGGTCTATTATTTAAAGATAGAGCGAGCTGACCTACTGATTCTCCAGATTCTTATGAGATGAGGCTTGATTCTGAATCACCGCATTCATATTTTGTATCATCAGCTCGAATCGTTCCATAAATTCGCTGTCCTTTTGTTCGAACGTTTTGGATTGCTCGGGTTGTTGTTGTGGGCGGTTTACTTGAGTCGACAAACTCTGATTATACCCTTGTTGAGGTTGGAAGTACTCATTCGGATTGCGTGGTGGATGATTCTGGCTCCACTGATTATTTGACTTCCAACCTTGATTGAAATTATTGCTCCAATTATTCCCCACATAATTTACTGCTTCGGGATTTGAAGGGCAATACTCGTACTAATGATCTTCCAAGCAGAATGAGCATGAAATACTCTTAACTTGTTGCGGGTTGGCTTGTTGCATGTTCATATTCATGAGGGTGTCATCCAGTGTAGTCATCTGTGCCGCTAGAGCCATAATTGGATCTATGTCA
This sequence comes from Begonia fuchsioides, assembly GCA_003255005.1. Lineage (NCBI taxonomy): Eukaryota > Viridiplantae > Streptophyta > Magnoliopsida > Cucurbitales > Begoniaceae > Begonia > Begonia fuchsioides. The sequence goes on along the minus strand of QAOC01042095.1, from coordinate 19,186 downwards.
AGAATTTCGGGTGTGCTGTTCGTCGATGCTGCAACTCTCTCTGTTGGCCATTGATAATTGTTAGTCGCCATATTATCCAAAAGCTCAAACGCTTCCGTGCATGATTTAGATAAAATTGCGTCATTTGCTGCTGCATCTAAGAAAGATCGTATCTGTCCATAAAGTCCATTATAAAAAGTTTCCAGTTGTACTCATTCGTTGATGCCATGATTCAGACATTGGCGAATTAATTACTTGAACCTCTCTCATGCTTCATATAGGGATTCAGTGTCCTGTTGTCTGAAAATTATGATCTCCCCTCTCATCTTTGCGTTCTTCACCGGTAGAAAATATTTGAGTAGAAACTTCTTGGCTAGATCTTCCCAAGAAGTGATAGAATTCGGTGACAAAGAATTCAGCCATGCTTTTGCTCGGTCTCGGGGTGAATAAGGAAATAGCTTTAATCGGAGAACCTCCCGATTAACAGCTGTATCCTCGAACGAATCACAGAAAGAAGTGAATTCCGTTTTGAAAGCGTTCGGGTCTTTAAATGATGATCCGTTAAATGTTCTTATTGTTTGCAACATTTAAAACATAATTGACCTTAATTCACACCTTACCTCGTTGTTGACGGGTCAGAAAATACCGGGATTAAGCCGTTCCAAATCTGGAATTGCATAATCCCGAATCGGTCTTTCATGATCGAGACCTTGATTAATTGGTGGAATTTGAGCCATCGGTTATTATTTAGCCGCTTCTCGTTGATTTTGAATTTGGCGTCTCCTCTCATGAAGCGTTCTTTCAGGCTCGGGATTATAGGGAATGAGCTCGTTGTTCCCTTCGTTTTGCATAAATACCTGAAAAGATTAAGAAGAACTGTAAAAATACTTTCTTTTTAATTTTTAACTTTTTTTCAAATTAGTGTTAGTAATATTCACAACTACTTCACATGAAATTCTAAAAATCAAAAATTTTGTTGTCCCCGGCAACAGTGCCAAAAACTTGTTGCGCGTAAACGTAATCGCAAATTAATGCAAGTGCACGTGTCACAACTATAGTAATAAAAATATCGATCCCACGAGGACAAGTCAACTTTCAATTCAGAGAATAAATTACAAAGTAAAAGAAATAAAATAAAAATACTAACTATAAATATTTACAAAAAGAATTAAATAATAAAAAATAGGTTTTTCTTCATTTGATTGGGTTTATCTAATCTAATATGAATAAAATAAATTGCAGAAAATAAAGTTGGTAGTCGAATAGAGAATTAAAATTAATCTCGGAAAGAATTAACTATGATTGACTTAAGCAAATCAACATACGAAAAATCCAAACTTTGATTAAAACTAAACAACTCATAAACTTCTGCTGTCAAGACTTGTAAAATCAATGAAAATTAAAACGAAAAGCAAAGGGAGAGAATTTTGGTCTTCGCCGTCGGAAACCGTTGTTCACACAGCCCTGTTCCCTCGCTGTTGTGATCGCCGTCACTGACCTCCTCCACGGATTTACGCCCGGGATCGATCGCAAAATTGTTCTCTAATTCTGGCACACCCTCTTCGTTGCACGCTGGTTGATGTTTATAGAATCCTCAGCCTCGAGATAATTGGAAGTTTGTTGAGATTTATAGCTGATTTGAGATTTGAAAAGATTTCCAAATCTTCAAAGATATTCTTGTTTTCAAATTTGAAAATTTGTTATTCGGTTGAGATTTTCTCCTTAATTCTGTGATCTTCCAGATTCTTTCTTACTCTGCAATCCATCTTTAAACTTGGCAACTGCATCTGAACAAAATATTGTGAAAATACAAAATCTCGAAATATCGTTAAAAATCACATAAAATCTGTGTTTTTAGATGTTGTTGCAATGCTGCGGCATTTACGCGATATTTGCCTAAAAATCTGATTTTTGAATAAAATATTATATGATCACAAACAATTTATCAATAAAATTCTGTGAAATATTAGATTTTTTCAAAGCCTAACAAAGGTGTTGGTAAAAGTGATTCCTAACACAAATGGCTAGATCACTTATTTTTCAAAATGCCAAAGTTCGAAGAGATGGCTCTTTGTTTTTTCTCCTCAAAGCAATGCCTAAATTTTTCAATTTTAGAGAATATGAACACAAAATCATACTAATTTGGGTCACTTTGTATAACCTTCCACTCTATTGTTGGAATGTAAAGGTATTTAGTAAAATTTTATCTAAAATTAGGAAGCCAATGTTGACAGACCTTCTTACCAAAACATTAGATCACATCAGTTACGCCCGTGTTCTTAAATAGTGGTTCATCTAAGTTGGAACATGAGGATACATGAAAATATGCAATTCTTTATCTGCTTGAAGCTCAGAGGCTACTAACCCGGGCTAAAAGTGCTGAATGATATCTACCTCCTAGGGATAGATCTCAAATGAGCTAACTCAGGTGTTTTAAAGAACTCTTAGGCACATTGCATATGACCAGGACCAAAATTCAGCATTCTTAATATAGTTGTGATGAATCCTTTTGGACCATAAAGAGTCCTTAGATTGGATATTCCAGAGGTCTCACACAGGAGGGCATTGTTCCAAGCCTCCAAGTCTTTATGCCACATTTGCAGTTGAGCTTCCCCAGAGGAATGATATGCAAAGTGTGACTTTTTGCTTGATTGTTGCATGTATGTTTAGATTAGAAAGCCAAAAGTCGTTCACTCCTTGAAGAATGGATTTGATAAGTTTTGTGCTTCCATAGAAGGAGAGTGACTTCGTACACCAAGAGCCAAGATATGACTTAAGCTTATCCATAAGGCATTCATAGTTTGACAGGAAAAGGGACTTGGCAACAAGCAGGATGCAAAGGTATCTCACTGGAAGGCTCTCCATGCTAAGGCCCGACAATCTTAAAATATTTGAGAGATCTTGCTCTTTGATCCCTGTTTAGAAGAAACTTTTTTTTTATATTCATGCGCAAACCTGAGCATCTACTGAATTCATCCAAATAGTCTATGAGGGCTTTGATGGAGCCTCTATCTCCTCTGGAAAGTAGCACTAGATCATTGACAAAAATTAGGTGCGTTAAGCCATGTGGTTTGCATTTTGGGTGAAAGTTATACCCTCGGGATGGAAGGCGCACTTGAGTAATACTCCATGCAGATAACAATAAGGTAAGGGGAGAGGGGGTCCTCTTAGTAATGTATTTTTTTTTATAACTTCTTGCATAAGGTTTATGTTGTCCATCATTCGACGCCTTTTAATAAAAGCAGATTGAGCAGGGTCAGCAATTTCTTCAAGGAAGAGGGGCCCATTCTATTTTCCAGCAGTTTGACAATCACTTTATACGACACATTGTAACAAGTTATTGACTCATTCTGTTTGCTTGGAAGACTAGGGTATGTCACAAAGATGGTCGGATCTGGGCTCAAAGGCCTCCAAGAGGAGCCTAAGATATCACTGAAGTGCCTGATGATTACAATGAGATCTGATCCATCAAGAAAGTGACCGATTCATGCGGAAGAGTCAAGGAGGCAATAAAGTTTATTTTGTTGTTCCTTTTGACTAAAGATGGAAGTATTTTGTAAGCTTGTTGCTATTGAGGAGATACTTAGTTTTAGCTTTCTGTTGGACGAAGAGATTCATTGCAGATCAAATCATTTTTTACCTCAAGGCCTTTAGAGAATTTGAGGACACATTTGCTTGCTTGACACTCTTCTTAAGCTGTGGAAAGCTCCTCCTTGAGCATTTTGAGCTTAGAGCTGAGGGAGAATTGTTTACTTCTGATTATGCTTTATCGTCATGCTTCTTCAGTGATGGATAGAAAGCTCTCGTGTTCTATCCACATGTTGTAGAATTTCCAAGGGATTTTGCCTTCAGTCCGATCTTCATGAATTGAGACAACTCAACAAGCATGATCTGATAGGCAAGTGGGGTGGAGCATGGCAGTGGTTTGGAGCATCCACGAGCCATTTACTAAGGCTCTATCTAGCTTCAACCACACTTCACCATTTGACCAAGTGAAGTAGCATCCGACCAAGGGGAGATCACATAGCCCCAAGGAATCACCACAGCTCTTGAATTCGAACCATTCTCTGTTCCAGACTCTAGCATTGTTCCTCCTCTCTTCAGGGACAAAGATTGCATTAAAATCTTCTAAGATGATCATGGGAAAGAAGTGAGCATCATTTAAGTTTACCAAATTTTTCCAAAGAATTCTTCTTTCAATTACTGAATGGAGGTCATAAAGAAAAAAAGAGAAATGAAGTTTTCTTAATTTTTCAAAATACCGAGTGTAGGTTCTCAATCGGGATAAGGTTAACTTTGGCAGCATTCCACATGATAGCGGTCATGCTGCTTGGGTGAAGATCAAAATTGTGAGCCAAGTTACAACCATTTAGTCTTTTGTATAAGAAGTTTGAGACTAGAAACTTTCGTAATTTTATCTACATTTACGTATAGTGAAGCTCTCGATTGAAGAAATTAGTAATTAATTCGGAAGATTTCAGCTATAGGTCAGAAACTTAGCTGACTATCTTCAAGAAACCATCATTTAAAAACTTGATTCTAAGAACTTTAATTAACAAAAACTTTCAATAACGAAATACTAAGAGTGGAGGAAGCGGAGAACTTGTGTTTGAGCTGTTCCGGCCTAAATGTCCAACCTTCGAATTTTTAGCTTCAAAAACTTTTGGTGGGAGACTTTCATATCTAAAATCTGTTAGAGAGCTAAGATTATAGATGCTGCGGAGGTTAGCACCACTCGGGAACCGAGAAGAAGACAGTTTGCTCGGAAAGTCGGGCTCCTTTTGGAGAGATGAGGAAATCCTAAAATCGCCTTAAATTTTGTCATTAAAAGAGAGCTTTTCTTCTATCGTGACTAACTGCGAGGTCTTTCTTTTTTTTTTTTTGGTTTTTGGTAAATAAATTAAAAGCAAAAACAAAAATTACAAGCAAGTGAAATCAAGAGCGGAGAGCCGGGGGGAATCTACAACCCAGAAAAACTGCCCCGGGCAACCCGAGCTCAATGCAAGGGAGAGCAAAAACACAATCGGAAAGCCAACATGCTGACTTTCCAAATACAAAAGGCCCGAGAGGGGGAAACATAAAGACAAACCCTCACTAATACAAAACCGGTAATAAACAAACAAGCCAGTATAAAAAATAACGGCGAAACAGATAGAACAACTCAACCCATTGCAACAAAAATAGCATCTCGGGGAGAAAGCAAAAAAACTGGAGGCAAGGCGGCAGCACTAATGTGGCAGCAACACCGGGCAACAAAGAGAGCAACGGCATCTATCAAGACAGAGCAAAGCAACCCGAGGCAAGGAGGAAGCATCCCATAAGCAACCAAAAGAGCACCGCGGGGAGGAACACAAAAACTCCAGCAGCGAAGCGGGAACAAAGTAGAGCCGGCAAAACAGCTGGGAGCGACAACAAACCGAGGCCCCAAAGACTTTGATGGAGGAGGAGGAGACTGGAGGGGAACAGCTACAACCTGCAAGCAAGAAAAATGGAATAAGGAGCAAGTCATGGCGGAGTGGATGATATTTGTTCAACCATCTTAGGATAGAGGGCGAAAAGCATTTTGAAGACATGCTTTACAATCTTTCTTGAGATGTGCTTAGCCCACCAAGACTTTCCTTCAAAGGATTTTACATTTCTAACATTCCAAATGTAGTAGATAGTAGCAGCAAGAATGATTCTCATCTTGGTAGCTTTTCTATGATCTACTTTATTTTCCTTCTTGGTCCATTTGAAAGCACTTTTTAGGGAACTTAGAGATCTTCGAATGCCAAATTTGAATTTGATGATATTCCAGACCGAGTTGGAGAAGGGGCAAGAGAAAAGAATATGGTAGTTGGATTCGAATTGTAATGAGCAGATACAGCAAAGGTCAGATATACCCAATAAACTTAGTTGGTCTTTTATTTTTAGTCTTTCATGAGCAGCAAGCCAGAGGGTGAAAGAGTGTTTAGGAATAACACCTTTTGTCCAAACAAGAGAAGCCCACGGTCTTGGATAGCCCGAAGGCCTGATGGAATGATATAGATAAGATAGGCCATGGCCATTTGATTTTTTTCTCCAGGCTTCAATTAAGGATTTTGCTTTGTCAATAGAGGTGAACTTTTCGAGGAGAGTAGCACGAGTTTGAATGAGGTTTTTCATGAAGGGGGAGATACGATAACCCGGGGACCAGCTCCAAAAATCCGAGCCTTTTAAATAGATGTGGTTTATCCATTTAGGCCATAGTGATTCCTTATTCGCTTGAATGTTCTAGATGGCCTTAGCATGGAAGGAATTATTCCAAAAGTCGAGATCCCAGAGGCCGAGACCGCCCTCCAGCTTAGGCAAACAGATAGTGGACCAGGCAACAACAACTTTGCCCAAACCCCAAAGGAAATTCCTGCAAATTTGGGTGGCTTTTTGTTTGATTGCTACAGGGAGGTTAAAGATAGACATCAAGAAACATTCAACACCTTGCAGAACCGATTTTAGGAGTTCAAGGCGGCCTGCATGGGATAAGGATGCGAAAATCAAGCCAACAACATTATCTGTAAGCTTTATGATGAAGGGAAGGTGTGGTTGGAATGCAGATTCCCTGCCGAAAGAGGAATACCAAGATATTTGAAAGGAAGAGATCCAGATTTTAAACCGGACATTTGGAGGATTTCATTGAGGTCTTGTGGACGAATTCCGGCATTAAAGATGCTTGAGTTTTCCGGGTTTATCTTTAGTCCAAAAACCGAACCAAAGTCTGATATGCAGTCTAGGAGAATCTTAAATGAAGGGGGGTCCCCACAGGCTAGAAGCATAAGGTCATCCGCATAGATCAAGTGAGTAATATTGAAGTGCTCACAAATAGGATGGAAGTTGAAATGAGAGTGGCGAGTTATAGATTTAATTAATCTTGACAGGTATTCAAGGCAAATGACAAAAAAGTATGGGGAGAGAGGGTCCCTCTGTTTAAGACCATTGCTGCCCTTAAAAAAAACCGTAAAGGCCACCATTAATTGAGATGGAATAAGAAGCCGTGGAGAAGCATTCTGAAAGCCAATTTACGAAGACAGTAGGAAAGCCAAGACCGACAAGAACGTCTCTAAGAAATGACCAATTTACCGAGTCAAAAGCTTTGGAGAGGTCAGCTTTAATGATGCATCTCGGGGAGGCCTTTTTTTCATTATATTTCCTCATAAGGTCTTGTATCAATAGGATGTTTTAAGTGATGGATCTTCCTTTTATGAAGGCAGCTTGGCATGGGTCAATCAAACGGAGAAGAGGCTTTGAGATCCTACTAGCAAGAATCTTGGAGATCACTTTATAAAAAACTGAACAGTAAGAAATAGGGAAGAAATCTTTAACCGAGGGAGAGGATTGCGATTTTGGAATAAGGGCTATAAGCGCATGATTCCATTGCTTGAGGAGCCTGGATGATGAGAAAAATTCCAAGACGGCATTGGAGAAGAGGTCCCCGGTTATGGCCCAAGTAACTTTAAAGAACTTTGAGGTATATCCATCCGGCCCGGGAGATTTATCATTTTCCATATCTAAAAGGGCTTGCTGAATTTCATTCCTTGATATAGGTTCCATGAGGAATTTACAATCGGAATCCGAGAAAAGAGGGCCATTATGAATGATATTAAGGTTAGGCTTGGCAAGGATGCTCGGCCGGCCAAGAAAGTTCTTGTAATATTGCACAAATTCCTCATGAACTTGGTCAAGAGAGTCCGAAGGAAGGCCATTTTGCTTTATGATGGAAGGGATGAAATTTCTCTTATGGTTTTTCTTGACAGTTGCATGGAAAAATTTGGAGCATTTGTCACTTTCTAAGATGTATTTACTTTTAGCTTTTTGCTGGTAAAAAAGCTTTTCAGCCGAGGCAAGAAGAATAGCTTGCTTTCTCATATCTGGAATTTTCCCGGCTTAATCTCTATTACCCGACAGAGAATCCAATAAGGATTGGGCTTCCTTGAGATCAAATTTAGCGCGATCGGCTAGAGGAGATATGAGAGAAATGCTTGAGATTTATCTCCTTAAGTTTTGATTTCAAGCTATGAAGTTTGGACTCGAGCTGACATTGATAGGAACTGCTCGACGGGAGGCACCAGGAATCATTGACAATTTGGAAGAAATTTGGATGATCGGTCCACATATTGAAAAATTTCCAATTTGACTTCTTTCGAGGCAAGAAGCTATGAATATGCACGAGGCAAGGGGAATGATCAGAGAGGCCAGGAGGAAGGAACATGGAGGTGGCATTGGGGAGAGAACATTGCCAAAGATCATCCACCATGGCCCTGTCGAGCTTTGACCACACCTTATTATTGGTCCAAGTGAAATTGAGCCCGGATGAAGGGAGGTCCGAGAGGCCCAAATTTAGGCAGCATTCCCCAAAATCAAAACATTCCCTAGGATTGACAGCAACCCCACCGATTCTCTCAGAAGGGTTCAAAATGGAATTAAAGTCACCCATGATTAGCTAAGGATGGCTATAAACATTTATGGCCCGAGTAAGGTAATTCCAAGCAGGACACTATTAGGGCAGCCCCTTTAGCCCAAATAGTGTCCTTTTTGGAAGAGGTGAGACGCTTGTCTGAGACTTTGGAAGAAGGAATAAAGCCTTTTGGTTTTCCTTTCAATCGACTAGACACTCTGGTGAAAGGGATGCTGGAATCAGGGAGGAGTCTAGGGATTTGGAGTCGAAATAGTCTTTATCATCCGAGGAGATAAAGGAAGAAGATTGTCCCACAAAGGAGCAATCTGGGTGGGGGAGGCCCATGAATTCCTTAGAGAATCCAAGCCTTCATCAAATACGCCATACTTGGCATCAGCTCGAGGAGAATGAGGGGGGAAAGGGGATCAGAATTTTCTTAATCGATGGGAGGGATAAGATCAGAGGGGGCAGGGATATCCATTTTTTGCTTGCAGTGTTCGGATTTATGTCCTATGGATGAACAAGAAGAACAGAAATCAGGTTTTGTTTCATAGTGAATTGCTTGAGAAATGATATTTCCTTTCGGAGTGCTTATTTTTATCTCCCTAATTAACTCCTTAGAAATGTCGACTTCAATCAAGACCCTGGCATATCCGAGGCGACCTAAGGATTTGGTTAGAAGATCCGTCATTAATGGTTTGCCAATTCTTGACGAGATTTTACTAAGAGACCTTTCGGACCAGCATTCCAAGGGTAGATTGTGGAAATTAACCCAAATTGGAATGGTGCTTATTTCGTCAATTCCAAAATCTAACAAAGGAAGAAATTTCTTAAGGAGGAGCGACTGGCCATAGATGGAATAGGGGCCACGACAGAGGACATTTTCCCGATCCATGTCCGATTGGAAAATGAAGGAAATTCATCCATTAGTGTTGGGAATGACTTTGACATTTGTTTTCCACCCATCCACAATACGCTTAAGGCCATCTTCACCCGGGTGCCTGTTAGGAAAATATCCAACAAGGGTATAACCTAGTGATGCGGACATCAAGCAAGATTTAAAAGAGATGTCAGAGGAAAGCAAAGCTATGACAGGGCCAATGACTCGGGCTCGGGCAAAGAAATTTAAAGATCAAATAAGTTTATACACAAAAGATTTTCTCAGCCGTCAGCCCGCACACGATCTACCCACAATCAAGATGGAGTTTGTCACAATTATTGAAGTACACAAGTAATTAACTTGTATTAATATTTACTTGGTAATATGTGAATTATGCTACAAGTTCCACTAGTGAAAGTAGGTAGGAGCTGAGGTTGTAAACTTGTACACTTCACTCACTTGTGGTAGGTAAGGTAGGTGGGAGTTTACAATATTAGAAACTTGTACACATCACTCCTTTTGGGTAGGTAGAGTATGAGGTAATGACTTGAACACCTCACACTTTTGGTAAGTACGTTGTAGTATAAAAGGAGGTGAACTTGTACATTTGAGACAACTTGAATTGAATGAAAGTGTTATCCTTTGTGAGAGATCTTCTCCCAATTAACAAGCGATGTTCGGTCTTTCATTTGTAAAGCCAGCGACATTATTTTCTGACTTATCAAGCGTAATTCCTCCGTTTGTGGCGTCTCCCCTAACCAAGGTTCTTCGTCGCGTCGTTATTTCGGGTCTGTAGCTTTTCTAAGCTAAGGTTCAAATACTCATCGGCTTTGGGTCAAGATTTCATACTTATCTTTTCTTTATTTCAACTCAATATCCAATCATTGATCAATCCTATTCCGGGAAGGATCATATCACCTAGGTTGCTTTCTACATTCAAAAGATCATAGGCCAAGAGGGGAATGACATCCACCATATTTGGGTCAAAGGAGAGTTGATGTCCTTGACCTTAATTCCTACTGTTTTTAACCATATCCGCGTAGGAAATGGATGGTGCTGGTGCTATGGTCACTCTCTCAGGCATTTTCTCAAACAGGATGTGGGCAGATTTTTTGGTGATGGGAGGATAAGATTTTTCAGAAGGGGCTGAGGGGGATTCACCTGCAATTAATCCAGGCCTACTTATCACAGTATTTTTTGCCACAATATTATGCAATTCTGTCGAATTCAGAGAAGAAAAATCATCAATTTATGTTGGTATATTGCAATTTTTAACAGAAGAGGGAAGAGCAACGACGATACCTGCCTTACTTTAGCCGGAGAAACAGAGGGACGACGGTTCTCCGGTGCAGGGGAGACACTTCGGTCTGGGAAGCGCTACCGGTAGGGCCAAACAGAGAGGCCTTTGTTTTCGATTTCTTTGCCATTAAAATGTCTGAAACGCAGATGGTGGAAGGATTTATGATCGATGATGATGGGGAAACACCGCAAAAATTTTAGATATAGAAGGCCGGAGACGATTTCCGGCCGCCGTCAACCGCTAACCGGAGCCGGAAACGGCTAGATTTCACTGGGAACGGCTATATTCTGCCGCTATAATCAGACAGGGATTTTCTGGGGCCGAGACACAGAAAATGGAACTTTCGGGGAGCAGAATCGTTCAGACAAGCTCCGGCAGACCAGCGGGAGCCGACGCCTGAGAAGCAGGCTGACTTCATGCGGGGGCGATTTCGGCGACAGAAAAATCGCAAAATAAATCTGCGCGAAGGATGAAGAGAAAAGAGACAATGGAGACGAGAAAAACAACCTCAGCGTCAAAGGATGAAGAGGAGAAACCGAGAGTGGAGCAACTCGGGAGGGAAAATAGCAGAAGCAGACGGCGCTGGAAATCGGGAATTTGTGAGAAAACGCCAAAATCCAGAGAGATTCTCTCTCTTGACCGCTTAATTGAGAGCTATTTCTATTTTTTTGTCTAAGGTAAATAATATTAAAGCAAAAATAGAAATAAGAGAGTGAAGCCGAGAGCAGAAGGCCATCAGCGTCAGTAGCGTGGGGTGACTTGGAAGCATTACTGTCAGTGCCAAACAGAGACGCCTTTGATCTCGGTTTTTTTGCCATTAAAATGGCTGAAACACAGATGCTGGAGGGATTTGTGATCGATGAGGAGGGGAAATAAAACAACAAAGGTTTTAGAAATAGTAGCCCGGAGACGAATTCCGGCCGCCGGGACGATTCCGGCAAGAAGCAGACGACGGCGGACGAAAAATGTGACGAAAACAGAATGCCAGAGATTTTCGATTTAGGGCACAGGCGACCAGAATCGGGGTTTCAATCAGCGAGACCAACTAGCGACGGAAATGAAAGGAAGGAAATCAGTCTGACAACGACCAAGAGCCGTCGCCGTCGAGAAGCGGAGACCACTGTCCGGCCGAGGCGAAAATCATCTCACAACGACTGGGAGCAAAACCGAGAGTCAACAAAAACAAAAATAGGTTCAGCGTGGAGAGGAGAGCGGGACGAAATCAGATCTGGTGGAGCAATTCAACGAAAATCGCTGAGAAGACAGCGTCAAGGCGCTGGACGGACAAAAAATGGTTGAAAAAATTCTGCCGAAAATTGCCAAATTCAGGGAAAAAATTCTCTCTCCTAACCCCCTATTGAGAGCTCTTTCTTGATATAGAAGCCCGGAGACGATTTCCGGCCTCCGTCAACCGCTAACCGGAGCCGGAAACGGCTAGATTTCACTAGAAACGGCTAGATTTCACTGGGAACGGCTATATTCTGCCGCTATAATCAGACAGGGATTTTCCGGGGCCGAGACACAGAAAATAGAACTTTCGGGGAGCAGCATCGTTCAGACAAGCTCCGGCAGACCAGCGGGAGCCGACGCCGGAGAAGCAGGCTGGCTTCACGCGGGGGCGATTTCGGCGACAGAAAAATCGCAAAATAAATCCGCGCGAAGAAGAGACAAGGGAGACGAGAAAAACAATCTTAGCGTCAAAGGATGAAGAGGAGAAACCGAGAGTGGAGCAACTCGGGAGGGAGAATAGTAGAAGCAGACGGCGCTGGAAATCGGGAATTTGTGAGAGAACGCCAAAATCCAGAGAGATTCTCTCTCTTGACCGCTTAATTGAGAGATATTTCTATTTTTTTTTTGTTAGGTAAATAATATTAAAGCAAAAATAAAAACCAGAGAGTGAAGCCAAGCGTAGGGCCGAGGTGAAATCTACATGCTAGAATAACCGTCCCGGAAAACCCGAGAAGAAAAAATTGAGAGCTGTTTCTTGTTACCAAAAGGCGAAATCTCTCGCCTCCACATCCCGGCCCGACAGTTTGTGAGGGGGTAAGTTACGGTGATTCAGCAGCCTAGAGATGGGAGACTTTTTTCTGATGCCCCAAGGAGCTACCCTAACATTGGGAGTAACAACTCCTACACTAGGGCAGCGCAAGATTCGAACTCAGTCACTTGTTATCAGATCTATCATCCTTCGACCACTGAGGTGAACCCGCACAGGCGAGAGCTCTTTCTTTTTTTTTTCTTTTTTTTTTATAAGTAAGAGTATATAGAAAAGGGGGAAGAGAGAAACATGAGGCCCGAGAAAAGAGGAGGAAACCACAAGATGGAGACTCATCCAACAAAACTCGGGGCAGCCAGACATTACAACCAAAAGAATTGGAGGGACCTGGGAGGAGACCGAGACAACCAAATCAGCAAATGCAACCAAAGCAACAAAGCAAGAAGACTACAAAAGACGAAGATAGAGAGAGCGACCAGCCCTAAGAGCAGAAAACCAAAGTATAAAGACCATAATCAAACACCAACTTAACATGGAATCAAGGGAAGAACGTCCGGGGAGGGGGGACATTCAATGCTTGAAGAGAGGGTGGGGTAGGCCAGGAAAAGAATTTTATAAACCTTACACTCAATACCATCAGCAATCTGCCCCGGGTGAGCGTGAGAGGACTCGAAAAATCTGGAGTTTCTTGCTGCCCAGATGTGATAAACAGAGGCAGCAAGGAGGCAATTAAGAATGAAAGCTCGCTTTTTGTTTCCCAGCTTTCCCTCCTTAATAATCCATTTGATGGCGCACGCAATGGTCGACATTTTCCTTGTGAAGCCAAATTTCAGCTTAACAGCATTCCAGACCTCTTGAGAGAAGCAACAATCGAAGAAGATATGGCTGCAAGACTCGGGATGGGAGTTGCAAAAAAGGGAGCACCTCGAAGTGTCAATGAAGGAGAGCCAATCCCTAGTAGCCAACCGGTTATGGTAGGCAAGCCAAAGAATGAAGCTATGCTTAGGAATATAACTCTTGGACCAAATGGCTTTGAAGGCCGGTTTGATGATACCCACAGGATGGAAGAAGTCGTAAACAATAGAGAGACCCTTGGAGCGAGCAGATGAACTCCATGATTTTCACGATTTCTGGGTAAATATTTGACCATTGGGTTTCATGATTTTCACCTCCTTAACCAGATCCTTGGATAGGTCAACTTCAATCAGGATTCGGGCAAAATCCGATTTACCGAGAGTTTTTTGTAAAATAGTCAGACATTAAGGGCCTGCCAATATTGGCTGAAATTTTTTCCAAAGCAGCTTTGCTCCAGCATTCCAGCGGCAACTCTTCAAGGGTGACCCAAACCGGGATAATTTTGAAGCTTTCTTCGCCGAAAACAAACCAGTCGAGTCGCTCTTTTAATAATAGGGGTTTTCCAAAAATAGAGTAGGGGCCAGCACGGAGGACTTTGCTGCAACTCTCAGCGGATTGGAAAATAAAAGTAATCCAGCCTCTTGAACTGGATATGGTTTTAACCGGGAATTTCCAACTATTGATGATCTTATGAAGCCCCACTTTACCCGGGTGTCTATTCGGGAAGAAACCGACAAGAACGTGACCAAGGTCTTCTTTTATATTTAGGGTTTCGGCTTCTGTAAGGTGAATAATTTCTTCATTACTTCTGGCAGAGGAGAAGATATGACCCTGGCCAAGATTTCTTCCATTTTTAACCATGTCAACAAATGAAGTAGACAGAGGGGGAAGGGGGGGAGGAGACAGATGAGAGTTTGAGGTAGGCCGGGCAGGAGGATGATTCTGATCATGAAATCCCGGGAGGAAGGGTGAGGGGAGATCATAGGGGGAGTTACGGGATGGCGGGTTAGCAAGGATACCCTTACCAGATGAAAGCCGCGGGGGGAGAAGCATCAGGGGGTAGGCATTTCCTTCAAGAGGAGTATAGTACCTGTGAAGGGAGGGGGAGAGGGCTCGGGGTCAGGCTGTGGGGCATCCAGTGAAGCTTTCTTCTTAAGCTTTTTAGTGTCCTTAGGACGTTTACCCGATTTTGTGGGTTTTGAGGCATTCGGCTCTTCAATATCAGCCATGAAATCACTGAAAAGAATTTTCTTCGGCATAGTGGATGGCGGGGAGTAAGATGGACTAATTTTGCGTTTCAGGCGAGGCGGGAGTTGCAGAGAGGGAGGATGAGGGAGGAGAAAGGCAGTTGACGTGGCTGAAATCTACAGGGGATAGTTATCATTCATACTGGAAAGGGTGGGAGAGGAGGCCATGCAGGAAATAAGTGGAAGAAGGAAGATTAAGCCGGCCGGCGCTTGCTATGGACAGAGTTCAACAACCCACATCGGGTATGATCAAAATTCCGATTGCTCACCTGGGGATTGATAGTCCGGCACAGAGAGAGAGGGAGAAGGCGGCAGAGGAGTAAAGAGGGGTTAATGGGTTCCAGGGGACTGAGACGCGTGGCAAAGTACGTCAGTAGGCAGAAGATCAGGGAGCAACTCCGGCCCGATATTCCGGCGAGGTAATCGGAATAAGGAGAAATGAGCAGACGGCGAAATACTCAAGGACCAGTACTGAAGGATAATCCGCTATAAACCCTGGAGAAGATCAAAATACTGAAGAAGAAACCCAGCAAAATGTGTAGACTTAATAACTTAATCTTCAGCCCCAGGGAAGAAAACCAGATACCCAGGATGCAAAAACCGCCGAGATTGCCAGAAGAGAAAGTCCAGGAGAATTGGAAAACGTTTAAGGGACGGACCCGAAAACGATAATCGGGAGGACAATAACCCAGAAATAATCTGATAAATGCAGGACTCACAAAACGTAGTGGAACGCCGAGAGCACCAAACAGGGAAAACCCAGGAGAGCAGCAAAACAGTTAAGGAGTAGACCCGAAAATCAATAATCGGGAGTAAAATAACCCAGAGTAGAGGAGAAATCTAGGGAGTTTTCCAATGAAGCCAGAAACAGCCGGGGAGGAATAAGCAACCCGGAAAAGCAAACTTCAAAGCTCCGTAAATCAGAATAATAGATACCCAAAATCCGTAGGATCAAGGCATCAAAACCCAGAAGAGCAATACCTGAAGAAAGCAGAACTCACCAAACACGGGAGAACCACATCCAGAGAGAGCTCGAAATACCTGTAAACGACCCGTAAGCAAAATGTTTCAGATGGATGGCGGAAAATGCCGGGGAGGAAATAGTAGCCCGAGGAAGCAAGCTTCAATGCTCCATTGTTCAGAATAATAATAACCAGAAATCCATAAGGTCAAAACAGCAAAATCAGAAGAGAGATATATCAGAAATACCACTCCAGAGAAGATGAGAAAACCTGGAGAACTTCGAACTCACCAAATACGGGAGTCACGGCTAGAGAGTGCTCAAAATACCTGGAAAATCCGCGAGCAGAAAATTTGTTTCCAATGGATGGAGTGAGACTTACCCCAGAAAACCGAGGCTTACCCCTGAAAACCGATCACTTGCAGGAGGAGAGAAACAGTAAGAATCTTAACACAAATACATAGGAGGGATGAACTGTGGCACCGATTCAAGAGAAAGCAAGAAGCCACGGAGAGGAAGGCACCAACAGCGGATGGAGAAACCGTGAGGAAACGCCAAATCGCCTTGGGGAGAGAATTCTCCTAACCAACCTACTGAGAGCTCTTTCTTGATTCTTGTACCAAAGGTCGAAATTCCTTGCCTTCAGGCTCCACACCCCAACCCGACAGTTTGTGAGGAGTTAAATCACGGTGACTCAGTGACCCAGAGATAGGAGGCTCGTGCCTGATACCACAAGGAGCAACCTCAACATTAGAGGATTAAACTCCCACGCTGTGGCAGCGCAGGCTTCGAACCGTGGACCTTATATCAAATCTACTATAATTTGGCCACTGAGCTAAGTCCGTGCGGGCTTTGAGAGCTCTTTCTTGAGGCTATGGGTCGTGGTGCATGACCGTTCTCAATTTGATAAATTCTCTCTTTGGCGTAATTTGAGGCCATTTATGAATTTCCTCGTCTCTTTTCCAAAGCACTTTTTTGAGAGCAAGCTGTCATCTTCTCGGTTCCCGAGTCATCTAACTTCCGCAGCATTTGTAATGTTAATTCTTTAACAAATTCTACATCCAAAAGTATCCCATTGAGTTTTTGAAATTTAAAAATCAAAGTTGAACGTTTAGGTCGGAACAACTCCAAAAACAAGTTCTGCGCTTTCTCTCTTTTTGGTATTTCATTTTCGTAAGTTTTTATGAGGATTAAATTTCTTAGAATCAAATTTTTTAAGTGATCAATTCTCGGAGATAATCAGCTAAGTTTCTCGACCTATAGCTTACATCTTTTGGATTAATTATGAGCTTCTTCAATCAGCATCTGCACTATATGTAAATGTAGATAGAATAATCTAAAGTTTTTTTGATCTCTACTTAGTTTTCTTCTACCAAATTAATTCTTCTGACCAGCTAGAGTTTGCCTGCCGCCTATCTAGCCCGAAATTTGTTCCACAAATTTAAATCTTGAATATTAGAATATTTTATCTGATGCTTGATTGGAGACACATCATTAGAAGTCAGCTATCGTCGGTTGTTCTTCCACCACGTGACTATTGATTGATCATTACCCGACATCATCTTATCCCTCTAGCGGTTAAATTAAATTCAAATTTCCTTTGCACCAATTGGGCTTGGTAATTTCTTCATTCCTTTGACAAAATGGCAAAGAAATAGAAATATAAAAATTCGGACCAAGCTGTCTTGGATTTTAACTTTAGAGATTTTTCTCGTTCGGTGATAGCTTGGTCCGAGAATTGGGAGATCACATAGCCTCAAAGAATCACAACAACTCTTGAATTCAGACCATTCTCTGTTCAAGACTCTAGTGTTGATCCTTCTCTCTTTTAGGGACAAGGATTGCATTAAAATCTCCTAAGATGATCATGGGGACGAGTGAGCATCATCATTTGAGTTTATTGATTTTTCCTAAAGAATTCTTCTTTCAATAACTGAGTAGAGGCCGTTAGGGGTGGGCAACCCGGGCCGGACCTTAAGGTTTGGCCCGAAACCTTAAGCTCCGAGCCGGGTACGGTTCGGGTACGGGTAGAAATTTAGGGGTCCGGGCCTGATAAACGGGTATTAAGTCCGGGTATCGGGTACTGTGGAAATACCCGATACTCATTTAATACCCGTGGATAATAAAAAAAACTGCTGAAAATCCGAACGGGTATCGGGTATTAAGTCTGGGTATCGGGTAATTATTTTTTTTGAATAATAAAAAAAAAACCAATACATTTCAGGGTACCCGAAATTACCCGAACCCGACCCGAAACCTTAAGGGCTCGGGTAGCAGTGCGTCCTACCGGGTCCGGGCCGGGTATCGGGTAGTGTATATTACCCGATACCCGTTCGGGCCGGGTATCTCGCATCGATACTCGGCCCGAATACCCGTTTGCCCACCCCTAGAGGCTGTAAACAAAGAGGAGAGAAAAGAAGTGGATGACTTGAATTCGAATTCATATGACACTTTTTGAGTGAATAAAGTTTATTTTGGGCCCCTTAGTTTAACTTCCTTGACAAGCTCTTTAGAGATGTCTAGCGTCCAAGCATAGCTTATTTGGTAAAGGGATTTTGTAAGAAAGTCCGTCATAATCGGTTTGCCAACTTTGGAGCAAATCTTGTTTCGAGCATTTACGCTCCAACATTCTAAGGACTTTTACACAATCAACCGCCGATTGGAATCATGTTTGAATTGCTCGTGGAATCATGTTATTAACCGTCTTTCTGTCGGCGATAAGCGACTAAGCTCCTCACTGGAATCTTCGTGAATCTCCAGGATTATTTCATATTTGGATTAATCTTTGTTGCTTAAAACATGGAATCAAGTGTTCAAGTAGTTAACTCTTGGGGATAATTGACTAAGCGCCCCATCAAACTTACTGGAAACCTCTCAACCTCTAGAAAAGTCGTTGCCGAAAAAATCAGTCGTGGGAAAAATTGGCCACAGGACTACAACATGCAATTTTCTAGTCTTTGGAATCGCAAATCCCTCCCCGCCCTTGCCTCCCTCGACATTAGGCATTCATAACCACCCTTGACCTTTTCGAGGAAAGAAATTAAAAAGTCGACCCTTCCTCTTTACCCACCGAGCCAAAAGCCTTGGAAATTCCTCTTTAAGTCACTTTCTCGCCCCCGAAAGGCTTGTCTCCCGCAGCATCTCCCTCTTCCCCAAGGTTAAGAAGTCCTGGAGCAAACCAAAATTGGGAGGTAAGTCTCCTCTCTTGAAATGATTTTTACGTCATGGAATATTAGGGGCTTTAACTCGCCCCTAAAGCAAGATGAGTTTTGCCATCTAATCAAGGATAAAAATCTAAATTTTATGCGGTTAAGGTGGACCTTCCATTAGAGGTCCTCCTCAAGTTATCCATACAAATGTCTTTTGTAAAGTCAGGAAAGTTCACTTTCTTGCTACTTTTGTCTACGACCTTTATTCAGTCACTGACAAGCAGCAGTTTTGGAATAATTTTTTATATTTTGGCTCCACCCATCCGACTCCCTGAATTCTAATGGGGGATTTGAATTCGGTCCTCACCATGGAAGAGAGGAAAGGTGAAACCAGAAACTCAAGTAGAGA
>QAOC01042077.1:0-13019 GCA_003255005.1 Begonia fuchsioides | reverse complement strand
GTTGATGGACATTGATTATGCTATGAGGAAAGATGAGCTAGTTATAACTCCTACTAGAAGTAAGGAAGATCTTGTTCCTAGTGAGCATTGGGAGCGATCTAATCGCCTCAGCATTATGTACATTATGACTAAGATCTCTGCTGGTATAAGAGGTTCAATTGGTGAGCATAAACATGTCAAAGAATTGCTGAAATCTTTTGATCAACAATTTGCGACTTCTGATAAGGCACTAGCAAGCACCCTAATAATGAAGTTTTCATCATTGAGACTCACATCAGTGACAGGTGTGCGTGAGCATATAATGCAAATGAGAGACATTGCAGCTCAGCTAAAAACACTTGAGGTTGACATGTCTGACTCTTTTCTTGTGCACTATATTTTGAACACTCTTCCACAAGCATACAATCCTTTCAAAATATTTTACAACACACATAAGGATAAATGGTCTATTAATGAATTATTGACCATGTGTGTTCAAGAGGAAGAGAGATTAGCTATGGAAATTGGTGAAAGTGCATATGTGGCAACACAACAAAAGGGTCAGCGACGAGCCAAAATTAAGGGGAAAGGTAAAATACTTATCCAAGATGGTGGAATAAAAAATGAATCCTAGTGTTTCTTCTGTAAAAAGAAGGGACGCATGAAGATAGATTGCACCAAACGTAAGGCTTGGCTTGAAAAGAAAGGTACATCAATCTCACTTGTTTGTTTTGAATCTAATATGATCGATTCTATTTGTGACACATGGTGGATTGATTCGGGTACTACAATCCATATTTCAAATACTTTGCAGAGAATGAGAAATCTAAGGAAGCCAGTGGGAATTGAGCAATACATCTATACAGGCAATAAGATGTGTTCACATGTGGAAGCAATTAGAACATGCACTTTGATTTTAAGTAGTGGTTTTGTATTAAAGTTAGAAAAGACATTCTATATTCCTAATTTTTCTAGGAATTTAATTTCTGTATCAAGACTTGTACCATTGGGATATTCCTTTAACTTTTCAAATGTAAACTTCAGTTTATTTTACAAATCTGATCTTGTTGGGAATGATATATTGTGTGATGGTCTTTTCTCTCTTAATTTACAAAGTAGTACCATTTATAATGCAATGCATGTTTATACTGGCAATAAAAGATGTCTCACAAATGAAGATTCCTCTAATTTATGGCACCGGAAATTGGGACATATCTCCATAGAGAGAATTAAAAGATTAGTAAATGATAAAGTACTTTGTGCTTTAGATTTTACTGATTTTGACACTTGTGTGGATTGCATTAAGGGTAAGCAGACCAACAAGAGTAAAAATGGTGCAAAGAGGAGTACTAACATATTAGAGATCATACATACTGATATTTGTAGTCCGATTACAGACACATATGGACTTAGATACTTCATTTCTTTCATAGATGATTTTTCACGATATATGTATATCTACTTGCTTCATCATAAAGATGAAGCATTAGAAGCCTTTAAGGTTTTCAAGGCTGAAGTAGAAAAACAATGTTGTAAGCAAATTAAAATCGTGAGAAGTGATAGAGGTGGAGAATAGTATGAGAAATACACTGAGAATGGACAAGCACCTGGTCCGTTTGCGAAGTTTCTTCAAGAGCATGAACTAGTTGCTCAGTATACTATGTTTGGTTCTCCGGACCAAAATGGTGTAGCTGAAAGAAGAAACTGAACATTACTGGACATGGTGAGGAGTTTGCGTAGCAACTCCAGACTTCCAGATTTCTTGTGGACTGAGGCTCTTAAGACGGCTGTGTATATATTGAATCGAGTTCCAACTAAGGCTGTTTCAAAAATGCCATTTGAGTTATTTAAGGGTTGGAAACCGAGTTTACAACATATACGCATATGGGGTTGTCCATCTGAAGTAAGAATATATAATCCACAAGAGAAGAAGCTAGACCCGAGGACTATAAGTGGGCATTTCATTGGATATGCCGAGAAGTCTAAATGTTATAGATTCTATTGTCCATCTCATAGCACTAGAGTTGTGGAATCAAGAAATCCTAAATTTCTTGAAAATCACTTGATTAGTGGGAGTGATCAATTTCAGTACATCGGTACCAAAAGAGATTACATTAATATTGAATCACATAAATCAAGTGATGGATTGATTATTATGAATAATACTCCTCAAGACCAAATGAGTATTGAACAATCAATCATTTAAGTTCCACAAGTTATTGATAATGATCAAGTAGATCAAGCTCTTGAGAAAATAAAAGAAAATGTTGATCAACCCGTTAAACAACATATTTCTCAAGAAATGTTGAAATGAAAATAAGGAGATCTACTAGAGAAAAGAAATCAGCAGTCGCTAGTGATTATGTTGTGTATTTGCAAGAATCGAATTATAACATTGGAGTTGAAAATGATCCTGAAACGTTTTCACAAGCTATGATTTGTAAGAAATCAAACTTATGGTATGATGCTATGAAAGATGAGATGAATTCTATGAGTTCTAATAAAGTTTGGGATCTCGTCAAGTTGCATGTTGGTGGAAAAGCCATAGGGTGCAAATGGGTCTTTAAAACCAAGAAAGACTCATTAGGCAACATTGAGAGATATAAAGCTAGACTCGTAGCTAAAGGATTCACTCAAAAGGAAGGAATCGACTACAATGAGAATTTTTCTCTTGTATCAAAGAAAGATTCTCTTCGTATCATTCTAGCATTGGTTGCACATTTTGACCTCGAGTTGCAACAAATAGATGTGAAAACTGCATTTTTGAATGGAGATCTAGAGGAAGAAGTTTATATGAAACAACCTGAAGGTTTTTCCTCTAATGAAGGTGAGTCTTTAGTTTGCAAGCTTAAGAAATCTATATATGGTTTGAAACAAGCTTCTCGTCAATGGTATTTAAAATTTCATGATGTTATTTCTTCTTTTGGTTTTGAAGAAAATATCATGGATCAATGTATATACCTTAAGGTCAGTGGGAGTAAGTTTTGTTTTCTGGTTCTATATGTAGATGATATTTTACTTGCCACTAATGACAAAGGATTATTATATGAGGTGAAACAATTTCTTTCTCAAAACTTTGATATGAAGGATATGGGTGAAGCATTCTATATTATAAGAATCAAGATACATCGAGATAAATTACAAGGTATTTTGGGTCTGTCACAAAAAACCTATATCAACAAAGTTTTAGAGAGATTCAGAATGAAAGATTGTTCACCAAGTAAAGCTCTCATTGTGAAGGGTGATAGGTTCCATTTGAACCAATGCCCGAAGAACGGTCTTGAGAAAGAGCGAATGAAGAACATTCCATATGCTTCAGCTGTTGGAAGCCTTATGTATGCTCAGGTTTGTACAAGACTTGACATTGCATTCACAGTTGGAATGTTAGGAAGATATCAGAGTAATTCAGGCATAGACAACTGGATAGCTGCAAAGAAGGTGATAAGATACCTTCAAGTGACCAAAGATTACATGCTTATATACAGACAAACTGATGATTTGGAAGTGATTGGTTATTCCGATTCAGATTTTGCTGGCTGTGTTGATTCATTGAAATCAACATCCAGATACATCTGGTGAGCTGTATCATGGAGGAGTGTTAAGCAATCACTAACTGCAACTTCCACTATGGAAGCTGAGTTCGTTTCATGTTTCGAGGCTACATTGCATGGTGTATGGATGAGGAGTTTTATTGTTGGGCTTAGAATTGTTGATTCAATTGCTAAGCCGTTGAGATTGTACTGCGACAATTCAGCTGCTGTATTTATGACTAAGAATAATAAAAGTGGTAGTCGAAGCAAACACATCGACATAAAGTACTTAGTCATAAGAGAAAGTGTGAAGGATAAATCAGTAGTCATTAAGCACATTAGCACTAAATTGATGTTAGCAGATCCTTTGACGAAAGACATGTCACTGTCAATGTTTAAGGATCATGTACATAATATGAGACTTGGATCTCTTATGTAATTTCGTAGTTAGAACGATTATTNGAAAAATAGCATAACACATCATGCTTTCATGAAACATTTTTGTTTCGTTTGATGGATTTCTTAATCGTATGCTTTTTCGTATCTTTTACATTAGGTTTAAGATCTTCGGGAGAGCATCGAGGTACTCTGAACCTTTGGGAAGAGTCCGCACTTTCGGGAATAACTTGTTTTGAATCCTGACGACCCCTTCACATCATAGTTCAAAGAACCTAAGAAATTGAAAACGTCTCTCTAGCTACTTGCACCTACGAGAGAGCTTCGAGATGTTGGCAAATTAATAATTTATTCGTGTCTTTTGGAATTATGTATATTGCCAATATTGTGGTCCATTTTCAAGAGTCGCCAATAAAGTAACTATTCGCCAATAGAGACGATTGTGGTGACTGTCCATTCATAACCCTCCATATATACCCTTTTATGGAAAGAGTCTATATATAGGGGTTGACATTGAAGGTCCCCTAAGCCTATTTTCTCATACGGAAATTACACCATCAATAGAGAAATATTAAGGTTTAGAAGCGATTCTTCAAAAAAAAATGGAAAGCGGCTGTCCCGGTTTATCGTCAATGGCTAGAGGTATTTATTATTCTGCATATTGATCTAAATTAATGTTAGATCAAATAAAGTTTTAAAGTCTTACACGCGATACTTTGCACCTTCGATGAGGGTCGATAACTCGACTCACAATTTTTTCATTCTTTCTTTCATGCATACATTCTTTCATTCTTCCTTTCTTTTGCTATTGTTACTTTCATTATGTTGAACCCTTAGGGTATCTTAATTGTTGGGACACCATGGGAGGGAAAAGGGCACCGTTGGTCCTCCTTGGAAAGGCCCATTTTGATCTCCACCCACGACAACACGTTATTTGTTAAAACATATGCATGAAAAATATTTTTGTTTGTTTCTTTGGAAAACATGAATGCAAGAACATACAAACGTTCAATTATAAACATTCACATCATCAAAATATACATGACAATCTTGACATATTGTCCCAAAGTCGCAACCTAAAAGAAAACAACACATGTCATAGTATTCATCAAACGGTTCGTATAGACCCAATCCAAACAGTTCCAGTATAAACTCAATAAATCAATTCATTATCATATTATTTAATATAGTTTATGATGTATTCCTCCGATCTGACAAACACATGTATAGTTACTTATCGTATCAATTCATTAATCATGTTTTTACAAAATCAATCCCTAGCACTTTATGTTGTAGGCATTTGAAGAGACAAAATACACACAATGTTACTTATCTCTGGTCATTAGATTAATTTAGTATCGTCATTGAAATATTTCAGTCAGTTGATAAATCTATATCATAAAACAATTAAATTGAAATCTTATTTTTGGGTAAATTTTGAGATACTATCACTTTTGGTAGAAATATGCAATCGTTACCATTTTAGTGTCTACTTGTTCCTTGAAAAATCTACTTTAATTTATCAGAAGGGCTAAACTATAAATACAGTCGCTAAATATTTCGTTTTAATAATTTCCAAAAACGGTTGGTTTTTTCGTTGTTTGTTTAAGCTATAAGAATTCTAGCCTATTTTTTTAGGCTAGTGCATTAGTTGATATAAATGTTGTATTAAATAATATTAATTTAATTATTTGTATCAACAATATTTTTTGCTTATGTCTAAAATAATTTAGAATTAAATCAAATTTTGTATATAGTTATTGTAAATTAATTAGTTTAGTTTATTTTACATTCATAGTTAGATTTTTATTTTTTACGAAATGAATTGAATACAAAATTAAATTTTGTAAAGAAATTAAATGTCAAATGATCAATATAATTTTCTTAACTTAATGAGTATTTGGGGTATATTTGTTTAAAGAAAAATATATATTACGTGTTTAAAGTCACATTGGACATTTATTTTCATAAATTAAATAAATGTAATAGATTTTATTTCACATGAATTTATGTATATTTATGTAATTTATTATGATAAAATATTTAATTATACTATATAATTTACTCACATAAATTGAAAAAGGAAAATATAATGAGAAAGTGTTATTAAAAAGTTTAGTGAATCTTGTTGAATTGAAATTTCAACCTACAGAGGAATTTCATGTCAATCATATATGATTTACGTTTAAGTTTCATTTCAGTAAATGAAATTTGATTTTACAGTTGTTACTTTCATGAATTATTCTGATATTTAATGTAGCATTTCTAAATCGATGGTGATAATTATAAAGTATAAAAGAAAAAGATTCTTCTTCACTTTGTATGTATGAATATCAATTATGTTTTACGGAAAGACATGTCAACGCTCTAGATAAAATTGTTATTAATGAATATTGAAAACATTCAAATGACCTTTGTGTGATGTTCATAAGGAGAAGGATCTTTATCACAATTAAAGTATTTTCTAGTGGACTTATTACAAAAATTTCATCTTAACGCTCACTCCATTGATTGTGTGCATGAGGACACTATGCATATGAAAGCATTTTGGCTCAACGTAAATCATTTGACGTTGCTATGCCTAATTTTTTTGTGCATTATAATATGAACAATCTTCCACAAACATGTAGTCTTTTTAATGTCTCCTTTAACATGCGTAATTTTAAGTGATCAATTATTGAATTATTGATTACGTGGGTTCAAGATGATAGAAGCCTAGCAACGAAAATTATTGTTAATGCATGCATGATGTTTAACCAAAGAAGAAGCATCAAACCACATGTAAAGAAGTAGGTAGTGTCGGGGGGTGCCATTGTGTGCACACGCACCAAAAAGTGGTGTGCGGTTTAAGGGGCATCATGAACTTTGTGTTCCAGTGGCTGTGGCTAGTGACACAGTGATGCATGGATGTTCGTGCATGGGTGACTTGCTAGATGGTGGGCATTGATCAAGTGGACGAAGGGGCACGGTGCGACGCATGCTAGTGCACCGTGCGGTGGAGGTTAAGAGTTGCTTCTTGACTTCATTGTTTGCTCCATTCTCTAATTGTCTTAGAGGAGGCTTGTAGTGAATGAAGCTACCAAACTACCAGAGACGACAGTCTTCTTTGCACTTATGAGCGTGAAGGTTCATTGGAGAGTGTTCGTGATCTGCAAACCGACCACGATAGTGATTGAAGAAGTGGGGAGGAACTCTTTCACTCTTTTATTCAAAAATTCAATGAGTAGCTTGCAATGATGCACGCCCCTTAAATAGAGGCTACTAGGGCCATATGGCATATGGGTAGACACATGGTTGGCCTCTTGAGGACACTTAGAAAAACATTGTATGGGTCACCACAAGAAAACTGAGCCCTTGTAAGTTGTAATACCATGCATTGTGTGTGTGGCCCTTTGGCATCTAGTGTTCATGCATGGTTGAGCGAGACACACGACTAATGTTGAGTTGTTTTATGATGTGTAGTCCTTTGGTGCAGGTTGCTATATGTAGTCCTAGAATTGTGCACGGGTCATGGATCAGTGGTAGAACTTCTTGTGCATTTTCTTGGTCACAACAAGTTGTGGGCTTGAACTAACCACACCAAACTCCTCCAAATGTTTTCCAAATAAGCTCCTTTCGGATTACGCCAATTAGCCTCTCTTTGAGATTGACTTATGAACCTCGGTGAGCACTTCTAAAATAGGCCCGACAATGAGCCACTTGAGAAGTTTAGGCAATTTTTCTCAAGTGATTGACATGCCTCCTCTAGCCCTCAAGCCGTTGATTAATAAGTGGAATAAGGATAGATGTCGATGAATGTGCAGACGCTGTCATCAAAGAAGTTAACCACTTAATTATGGTGCGATGAATGTGAGGACGCTGCATCAAAGGAGTTAACCACTTAATTATGGTGCGGTGGTCGAAGGGTAACAACTGAAGTAGGAGGTACATGGGTTATGATAGCCAACAAGAAGTGGATTAACATGGCTAAAGGGATGATAAGGTGCCTAATGGATTGAATTGTTATAATTGCTAATGACTTGACGAGGCTAGAGTGGATGGTTTGGAGATCAAAGGGTTGGAGTTTTATGGTGGTCTGGGTGAGGGGAGATGAATGAGAAGGAGCTATGACGTGGGTTGAGGAGTTAATAGCCGAGTAATGGAGTGAACAAAGCAGCTACGCGAGAAGCCGAGATGTCATGAGTTGAGTGGGGGAAGCGACGAGATGGTTTGAGCATGGGCTGAAAAGTGAGCGACTAGCACAGGCAGGCACACGAGGGCGGGTGAGCAAGGGCGAGCGGGTGAACTAGGTTGGGTGAGTGAGCTGAGTGCGCGGGCATGAAGTCCAAGACATGTGTGAAGGTACACAGGGTAGTGGGTGATGGTGAGGGGTGGCACAATCATGCATGGTGGATGTTGCTTGAAAATGTAATCGCTAAAACGCATGTGCACGTGTCGCAACGTAGTAATAAAAATATCAATCCCACGAAGACAAGTCAAATCTCTAATTTAAAGAGTAAATTGCAAAGTATTACAAAGAATAAAGAATAACATTAAAGGTTTGGTTTTTGTATCTATTTTCTACTCCTAGATTAAATAATTAATTAAAGTGTCTAACTAATATCCTAAATTAAGCAGAAAAGTAAAGTTGGTGGTCGAATTGAGAATTCGTAAGAATCTCGACTAGGACTTTTCGTAAATTGATTTACTTGAACTGCCATCGGTGGGTACTGCAGCATTAGTCACAACATCAGTTTAGTTCCGGTCCGAACACTTAATAAATCGGGGCTGGTGTTGCCTCTATGGTTGGGTTTAAGAACAAGTTTGATTTGACCACACTAGGTTGGAATGAACATGATGAAAACATCTCTAGCTAAACTGTGTCACTCGATCTAACCACCTAATAGTTTTAATACACGTCTTAGTAACACGCAAGGGTGTATTGTCGTGTTGCCCTAAATAATATCAATGCAAAGCAATAATTTCGTCAATAGCACTTAGCAATCGCGCAAGGGTGTATTGTTGGGATTGCTCGAGAAATAATCACAGCAAAACAAAGATATATAAGCTCTTATTAAAACGAGTTCTAAAAGATAACATGCAATTTTATTAAGCAAATCAGTATATGAAAAACCATAATTTTAATTCAAACGAAATAGTTCTCAAATAACTATCAAGAGTTCATATAATTCACGGAAGTTAAAACAAAAAGCAAAGGGAGAGAATTTGGTCCTCGTCGTTGGTCGCATAGCCTCGTTCCCTCGCCGTCGTGCACCTCTTCTTCGGATTTACGCCTGAAACTTGATCGTGAATCCCGTTCTCCAATTCTAGCACACCCAATCTGTGGTATTCTCATTACTTTATGTAGACTATGTGCAGCTCGAGCAGATTTGGGAAGCTGTTACGATTTGGAAGAAGATCTGAGTCTGTTTGGATTAGGAAAGATTTCCAAATCTTCAAAGATATTCGTGTTTCCAAATTTGAATTTGAATTGATTATTCTTTCTTTTTCGTGATTCTTCCAGCTTATATCCACATTAATCTTCTGCAATTGCATGGAAACAAAAATCTCATGATAATAAAAATATACAAAATATTGGGCAAAATCACATAAAAACAGCGTCACTGATGCTATACGGAATGTTGTGGCATCGCTACAGCATTATCCCTAAAAATCTGACTATTTCAATTAAATCATTACTGATTCATAGCAATTTGACCACTAAAATCACTTGATTATTAAGTATTTTCAAGACTTAAAAGTGCACGAGGGTGCACACGATCTTGGCACCTATGGGGCCAAAATGGCGCAAAGGAAAAGGCTGCAATGAGAAGGAGAGCAACCGAACGAGTGTTAGTGAGCAACGCAAGAACTAGAGCCAAGGCTCGCATTTTCTCTTAATAAGTTGGACCCCGATTGCCTAGAGCTTGCCAGGTGTGGCAGAGATGATGAAAATGAAGATATGAGAAATTGAGGGTGCTTTGGCGAGGAGGCAGATGGCAAGGGCACATAATCGAGGTTGGAGGTAGCTTGGATTAACGCGCACACGAGGCTGACATGGTAGGTAGAAGCGTTGCTCACACTGTCTAGGCATTTTTGGGAGGGTTTTTGTGGCTGATAATAGATCACTCGAAACCAACTTTGGAAAAGAGCTTCACCTTTATGAATTACCTTACCAGTTTTAAAGGTGGGAATCAGCTTTACAAGAACTTCAACTCCTCTCACAATCGGAAGCCCTTTTACACATTTATGGCCACGCGTATGGCCTGATAGGCCTTTCTTGCGGGTCGGCGCACCGTGGGTCGGAAGAATGCGGTACGCGGGGCTCGGATGAACATCGCGTATTGTGGTGGAAATAAGGGGAATTGGTTGTATGAAAAGTGGAATGGCTCGGTAAATAATGGAGTGGCTCGGGTGATGGAAAAAGGGGTGAAATCGGACAATGAAGGGTTTGAAAGCTCGGGGAATGGAATGGTTAAACTCTTCCGAGTTTAGATATGGGGATGGATGGACAATTTGAATACCTGAGCAATCACAGTATTCTCCTCGGTAGGCCTCGCCCGAACTCGGATGTGACGCTTCGATCGTACGTGCAAAGGGTTGACGTTCTCGGCCGGATATTACGCACCGGAGAAGTATACGTCGGAGAGAGCTTCAAACCTTTCGGAAAGAAGGTGCAATGCACAATTTTTCTCTAAAAATTCACTCTACTCATTCAAGTGCAAGTGTTACACTTAAATAAACAAAAACGTAAAATAACAAAACTAAGAAAGTTAAGCTATGCCCTTTGATGACTTGAACGCCTTGGATTAGCTTTGGAAGCCTTTGGTTGACTTTAGGCTCGGTTAAATAGGATTGGCACAGTCGGCTTGGTGTTTTGACCGATGGTGCCCGAGGTTGACCGAGAGGGTGCGTCGGGTGAGCGGAGCTCCGAACGAATGAGAGATTGGCTCGAGCCAATCTGGATCCGGGGCTTCTAAAGTCTCCTCGGTGGTCAATATAGAGCAGCGCACGGTCTAGTTCTTCGATGGTCCGATGATGACTTGAGTGTGTGCGTGGGCACGTCCAAATGGGCCGAACCGGTGGGCGTGCATGTCCGAGTATCAAGGGATCCGTGAGTTTGTTGAGCAAAGTTGTTGCTTGAAGATCCTCTGATGATTCAACAGCTGGTTCACAGATTTTATGCATGAGAATCCCTTTGTGGTTCGCTGGTGGTTCGGTGATCGGCCTTGTACGTGCGTCCGAGGGGTGATCTTCGGTCATCTAAAAGATATGCTCGTGCTAATCTGAACTTCTTCCTTTCCTTGACCAAATAACCAAAATACTTAAGGATTTAAGTAAGTTGGCTGATAGGATTTGGCCAAGGTCTTCGAATGGGCCGAAGGTGGGCCGAGGCTTGACCGAGGGCCGGTCAATGTTCGGCCGAGGCGGTCCTTCGTGGGCCTTCGCTTGTGTAATGAGTTCTCCTCTTCTTGGGCTGACTTTTCTTCCTCTGCTAAGGCTAAATGCTGGCTGAAAGGAAATAGGCTAAGTGTGACCGAAAAATAGGGCCCATGGTTGAACACTCGATCTATAGGATTTGGACCGTGCGTTCTTCCATGTCGGTCACTTATTCTGCTGGGCCGAAGCCCTAGTGGACTTCGGCAGGGCCAACGATCAAGGCTTCGATGGTCGTCGGGTCGTGGTCGTGGGGCGCCCGTTGGGCACCGGGCGTGTCACGGTCGAGAGCCTCGGCTGTGTCATGGGCCGGGCTGCCGGGTGCGTCGTGTCCGGGTGTGGTCGGACGCCACATGATCGAGACTTTGGGTCTCTCCCGATCATGTTCGGTCGGGAATTCCGAAGCAATGATACCTGCAAAATGAGCAGCTACGTTAGAAAAATCACCCGTGCTCGTCGGGTTTACGTCTGTGTCCGTGATGTGCTCCGGTTGCACATCATGGCCTGAACAGTGTTCCATGGATGACACTTATTCATATAAAATTATAGAGGCACAAATGAAAAGACGTGAATGAAAGGACACAATATGAAAGGGCAAGACTTTTCAACGTGGTTGGACCCAGAGCCGGCAAACGAGCGAGCTGGCTCGCCAGCTCGCTCGGTCGGCTCGTGGTTTTGTCGAGCCGAGCCTCCCGGTCGAGCCCGAGCCGAGCCCGCCTAAAGAGGCTCGCGAGCCCGACGAGGCTTGACGTCGCGCCTTGTCGGGCCGTCCGTGGTCGTCACCCATATCTTCGCCGTCCTCCGTCGTCGCCTCGCCTCGTCGTCCGTCGTCGTCGCCAGATCTCGTTGCCTCGTCGTCGTCGTCGCCGCTTGTCGTCGTCGTCGTCGCTCGTCGGTCGTCGCCTCGTCTTCGCCGTCGCCTCTCGCTCGTCGCCTCATCTTCGTCTTCGTCGTCGTTGCCGTCGGCTCGTCTTCATTGTCGTCGTCGTCGCCGTCGTCTCCTCGTTTGCCGACTCTGTCGAGGCGTCGGCGAGTGCAGAGAAGGAGAGAGGGAGGGAGGGAGGGAGAGAGAGAGAGAGAGGCCAGGGGTGAGAGCAGGCTCGGCCCCCCATCCCCCGACCCCCAACGAGCAGAAATACAACGGTCGGATGACCGTTTGTAAGGGGGTGGAGAGAAAAAAAAAGGGTATATTTGATTTTTGGGTATAAATAGAGTTGATTTGGGTGTTAAAATTTACCAAAAATTTTCTTGAATTCTCTCAAGCTCTCGATTCTAATTCTTAGAAATACTTTCACGTATGTTGACGATTTATTCAAGCATTAAGAAATTACTCATCGAGGTATGTTTTATCGGTAATATATTGTTAATTAATCGTCAAACTTATTATTAACGTCGAACTAATATTTTTCTAATATTTTTCCAGGACTCGTATTTGTGGAATTAATGATTTTTTGCCACGTACAAGTCAATATCGACCCGAGTAATTGGTGAACGATATCAATTTATTTAGTATTATTTATTAAGATGGATCCAAGGAATGTAGAATATGTTACAAATTCCGACGATGATATTCAAGAAATTGGCACAAATAATCCAGCATTTTCAATTGGACAAACATCTGCACAAGCATCCACGTCATCACTTCCCCGTCCCAAAAAATAAAATGTCGGGGGAAAAGTAGATAATCGGGCACAATGT
>QAOC01042062.1:25244-40522 GCA_003255005.1 Begonia fuchsioides | reverse complement strand
GTGCGCATATCTCCGGCCCGAGTTGGTTCTACCTTCGCGCAGGTCAGTGTCAAGGGATATCAAGGCCATTTATAAGAGGAAAAAAAATCAGTTGAAAGATTATTTTAGTAAAAGTAATCAGAGAGTTTGCCTGACAATGAATACTTGGACGTCTGCTCAGAATATAAACTACATGGTTCTGACAGGCCACTTTATCGATGAAGATTGGAAATTGCACAAGAAAATATTAAATTTTTGACAGATTGACGACCATAGAGGAGAAACCATCGGGAAATTAATTGAGAGATGTTTGCATGATTGGGGGATTGAGAAGGTGTTCACAATTATGGTGGACAATGCCTCCTCAAATGATGTGGCCATTGCACATATGGTTAGGAGTTTGCGACATTGGAATTGATTGGTTTTGGATGGAGACTTCATTCACGTGCGATGCTTTCCTCATATCACCAGATTTATTGTGATGATGGGCTTAGAGAACATCAAGCTTCTATTAGTCGAGTACGGAGGGCGGTGAAGTACGTTAAATCCTCACCAGCACATTTAGTGAAGTTCAAAAGTNCACATTTAGTGAANAAGAGTTTCCAATAAAATCTAATTGAAAAGCTTTTTAAATGACCAATTGTAGATAATTTAAAATTCTATCTCTAATTTGTTATTCTTGTAAAATACAAGCAATATAACTACAAATAGTTTCACCATTACGAGTATATTCATTACAACGAAAATCATAATATATATTTACTTGGTTGTCAAAATTATCAATAAAATGTGAACTTACAACAATATAATTTAAATATTTAGTGCACTACATAATTGCCATGTACAGGTAGGGCTGGGCGAATCCGACGCAATCCGGCAATCCAATCAGATTGGATCGGATCAGATCGGATTGGGCAACGGTATTCGCTCGGCAAAGCTGAGTTTCGATCCGAACGTCGGATCGTTTATCGGATCGGATCGTTATCGGATTGAAAGTGATCCGATCTTAGCATATATGGGAGATGAAGGGCCTCTGACAGACAGAGATTGGGTGGATATTAGTCAATTTACCAAATTCTTGGAAATTTTCTATGACTCAACGGTTGCCATATCAGATTCCCTGTATGTGACCTCCAACATGTATGTTAGTGAGGTATGTTGAATGAAGCTTAATATTCAAATTGTCAGTTGACGGTCCTAATCCATTATTGAGAACAATGACTAATGACATGATTGCAAAGTTTGACAAGTATTGGGGGGACGTAAAAAAAATGAATAAACTTATGTGGATTGCAGTTGTTTTTGATCCTCGGTCCAAAGCAAATATGTTAAAACTTTGTTTGACCATTCTGATGGGGGACGAGCGGGGGCGTGATTATTATGACGAAGTAGATGTTCTTTTGCGCCGACTTTACAGTGAGTATAAGGGTTCAAGTGACAAACCATCGAGTTCATCCAATGTTAGCGCACCACTACTGAAGGATCCTTTATTTTCTAGATTATACTTCGGAACATCTTTTACCGAGTCTAGAATTAGTAGGTCGGAACTTGACGTCTACCTACACGATGCTGTTGAAGAATTTTTAGATAATCTAGACCTTTTGCTACGGTGGAAATCGAATTCCCATAAATTTCCAGTTTTGAGTATGATAGCGAAGGACGTGTTAATCGTTTCGATTTCTACAGTACCGTCGGAGTCAGCTTATAGCTGTGGTGGTCGCGTTATTGACTCATTCCCCACTTTTTTGTTACCGAAAACAGTGGAGGCCCTTATATGCACTCAGAGTTGGATCCGTTCTGAATCTAAAACTCCATTGTTTTCGGATGTATTGGAAGATTACAAAACGATTGACGAATGTATATTTCAACTTCTCGTTATTTATTAACATTACTATTTATTAATGTTATATCAATAAGGATGTTTTATGTGTTTTTATTTTGTAGAAATTACGGAGAATGCAACCGGGGGAGACATAGAGCCGATCTAATCGAATGGATGGATTATTAATATCATATGTTTTAGTCTTTATGAATTGTTGATATTATGTTGAGATTATTAGTTGTTTTGTATTCTGTATTGTTTTGGTCTTTGGGTTATGATTGATGGATTATTGATACTTTGATAGATTTGGATTACGGATAGTTTTGGATTATAATTAATTTTTATGGATGAATTTTTTTGGATTACTATTGGATTATGATTGGATTATTGATAGTTTACTTTTAGTTGCTTTGGATTATCGACATGTTGAGATTGTAGCTGGAAATCAGATTATCGATATGTTGAGATTGTAGTTTACTTGCGAGCATGATCTCTTTGGAAATAGGATGCTGGAAAATGGAAAATTTGAACGGCCCTCGGGAAAACGTCGGATCCAAAATCCGATCAGAAAACTTTGCAGGGATTCGGATCGGATCGGATTCAGATGAATTTTTGGAGTCAATCCGATCGGATCCCCCTACTCCAATCGGATTTTCGTCGGATCAGATTGGATCGACAACAATCCGATCTGACGCCCACCCCTATGTACATGTGAAGAAAACCAACGCAAATTGATAGACCCAATTAGACCAAAGCCTTTTTTATTAAGTTTTAGTTGGTCTTGGTCATTTACAGTCCTAGTTCCATTCCTTAAATTTTGAGACCAATATATACTAGTTCAGTCCTATTTTTTTTAAAGATAAACAAAGACCAGACCATATTCACTTCTATTTATAATTGATGACTAATGATGTAGCATATAATTTTGATAAATGTTTATTTTGAAAAATTT
This sequence comes from Begonia fuchsioides, assembly GCA_003255005.1. Lineage (NCBI taxonomy): Eukaryota > Viridiplantae > Streptophyta > Magnoliopsida > Cucurbitales > Begoniaceae > Begonia > Begonia fuchsioides. The sequence goes on along the minus strand of QAOC01042062.1, from coordinate 37,769 downwards.
TCATATTAAATTTAATAATTATTATAATCTTGTGACTAGTTTAATCTATTTTTTTCGATTTGATATTACATGTTCTTATTCTTATTGTTATGAATTTTGTATAATTTAAATTACTTTGAATATTATTATATTTTATTAATTTGAAATTGTTTTATTTTATTTTAATAAGAAAAACCTAAGACCGAACAAGACCGAATTTATCGTCTGGTCTTGATAATGTTTGGTCATGGTCATGGTCTTATAACTTTATGAGCAAAATATATTGGGCTAGTCTTATTTTTTTTCCCTGAACCACGTCCACCTCATACCATGTAATACAAATAGACATAGATCAAACATTAAAAATGCAATTAATTTTTTCATATTGCTATACATTTTATCTATATCATCTCTCATTGTATTTCTTGGAATACATCTAAAATTATGATTAACATACTCTATCAAAATAGAAACAAAAGTGTATTAGATTGTGCGACATATACGGCTACACCTTCTCTTATCCAATTTTGAAAGATTATAAAAGTATCTAGTATCACTTTCATTTAAGAGAGTTTGTGTGTTCTCTTACTTTCTTCTTTAGGTGACATTTTTCATATTGTCTCCAAATAGTGCTTGTACATCTGTCATATTTATGTTATAATATTTAGTATAATATTTATAGCGCTTTACTTTCTATTTTTCCACTAACCATAATATCTTTCATTTCGAAATGACTTTATCTATTTAATGTTTTACTTCTTCTATTTTTGAATAAAAATTAATTTTGTTTTCGTACTATCAAGTTTTTGGCAAATCGGCTACCAAACTTTGAAAATTGACAAACCGTCACGAGCTCCAAGTCACACTTGTTGCACAACTGATACATCGCTAACACGCGAACAACCGTATGTCAATAACACTAGTTGCGTCAATGTGGGCCGGCATGTTGAACCCTCATGCAGTAGGTGCCACCTACCACGTTAATGTAACCTAACAAATTGCAACCACATGTGGCATTCGGCACCCGTATTTTTTTTATAAAATGCATAATTTTTGAATTATTTTCTAGAAGAATTTTCTTAGTAAAACTCTGTGAAAATTTTTAATTTTCAAAATGCTTCCTACTTTTAAACGCATCAGAGACCTCATGCATATCTACAGGCCTAATGAGAAAACTTCTAATAGATTAGACGACTTTGACTAGATCATCACGTGATCCCCCAAGGCGATGTCAAGAGTCAGACTTTTTTGAGTGTAGGTCGAGGGCAAAGGAAACCGTGTTGTCATTCTTCCTAAACCTATAATGTTTTTTTTTGTAGTTGAGTCATTGGGGATGGGCGACATGTTTGCGATGATCAGATTGTGCTCTTTTTGTTATACGCTAGTCTCATTGCAGAGTGTTTAATCTAATTATTTTATCCTAATTAGGATAAAGTTGGCTGGGTTGATATTGTTAAGATTTTATGTTTGGAGTTCATTTGAGAGTGACGGCCACTACGATCAACCATCTGAAACTTCTCAAATGATGAGGGTAATAGGGACATGGCTTATTACCACTCATAGCAGTTGCGCAAGTTCATTAAGAACGATATTGGAGAATCATTCTTGAAGATAATAGTGGTCAATAGAACCAAAAGATATCTCTTATGCATAAGGCCAAGGAAATGACTGTGGAGTTAGACTGAAAGAGAGAAGAAAATATACAGAGAACTTGTAAACATGAGGTTTTCTTTTCCATTCACACAGTGATATATTTATACATACTCATGACGACTAGCCCTTGGACACGTGTACATGGTGTTGATAGTGTGTGTCTAACAAACTAACAAATTCTAACAGACGAATATTCCATATCCCATTACACCCCTCCTCAAGCTCACGGGGGAGCTATATTGTAACGACCCTCATTTTATGTTAAGAATTTATGAATTTAATGTTTTATGTTTAAGGAATGAGATGTACTAAGAAAAGATGAATATGGAGACGAATTGGAAACAATTTTGGTGTTTACCTAATTCTGAGGTTTTATGGTCATTACATGGAGTAGTTTCTGTGTTTCAATCATAACATGCCNAGTGAGAAAGTGAGTGCTTCAAGAGAAGTGAAGTGAAGAGCTTTGATATTTCGTGGAGACTGAAGCTCAAGGTATTTTCATATCCTTTAAAGTTCTTGTAGGTTTAATAATGATAAAAGGATGATGTTGGTTGGATTGATGGATAAAAATAGAGGATTTCAAGTAGAATGTTAGAAAATCAGTTGATTGTATGCAAGGTTAGGGTTTTTGAGATTCGGTCATATTGTCGAACGAATTTGAGTTTATAACTTTCATAATAGTTGAAGTAGGCTTTTAGAGAAATTTATAGACGTTTGAATCACTCAAATTGGATCTTTGTAGAAAAAGTTATGAATATTACAAGTTAGTAGATGGAAACTGGGAGAGCACCGGTCGACATATTATCAACCGGTCGACACAAAATAACTCTCTGTAAATGATTCGGTTGACCGCATGAATAAGAAGTCGACATATTATGCTAAGTTATGTCGACACATATAGGTTTATGTCGACCTAATCACTGTTCAAACAGTGAATGCCTTCTATTTTATCCACGTAAGTCAACATACGTTAGTTTTCTGAATTTAGTGTCTTCTAAGAAGTTATAGTAGACTCTTTAATGAACAATTTGACATCTTAATCATCAATAATGGATCAATATAGAGGAAGTTATAGATTTTCAAAGTTGGAACATAAAGTTAAGACTTCATGCAAATTCTAATCCGCATATGATTAATAGGTTTAAGCCATCGATTGGATTAAGAAGGAGACTCAAGTGGATCAACTCAACCTAACTGCTAAGGTAAGTTAGAATTAAGATTATTTGGCCCTTAAGTAGGACTACATTGCAAAGAATAGGATGATTGTTTGATGTGTGCTGCATGTTTGTTCGCATGATATGTTTGGTGATGTATGCTTATTTTCATGTTATGTGATATTATTTAAGAGATGTTTTCATGTTTATATGGTCATGCATCATAGTTTTAAAAAATGTCTACGAACTATTTTCACGCATGGTTTACAACGTAGTTGGAGGTAAACGAGATATGATTGGTGGTATGAGACGCTGATTATGTTTCGTCTCCGACGAATTAAGAACTTGAACATAAGAATCAGTAAAGTAAACGACCGGTGGAACCACGAGGTGGAGAGCTCGGTCTCGAGGACTGGGTGGAACCACGAGGTGCGGAGCCGGATCGATAAACCGAACATGTAAATGACTGGTGGAACCACGAGGTGGAGAGCTCGATCTCGAGGACTGGGTGGAACCACGAGGTGCGGAGCTGGATCAATAAGTAAGAATAACGCAGTAAGGAAGACATGAAACCTAAGATACGTGAATGAAAATGTGCATTGTTTTAACGACATAGCATACTCATGCATTGCATTTTATAGTTATGTTTCTTACTGAGCTATAGGCTCATAGTTTAGGCTTTGCAATGTAGGGAATATAATGGAGGAAATTGTGCCAACGGTTGATCAAGAAGTTAGAGCAGAAGGGTGTTCAAATGATATAGTTTATTGAGCAAAGACCGATGGGGAGTGATGTATGTCACACATAGATATTTTATAAAAACGTTTTGAATGTTTTGAATATGTAATTAAATGTATACCCTTATTTTCGTGTGATAGATTTTAAAGCTTTTAGAATGAATGTATTTTGAACTATAGTCTTCCGCTGTAAGTTTAAGTTATGAAATGATCATTTATTTTTTATATGATAAGGGTGGAATTAGAATGTATGATTTTATCATTTACGGTTTTTCTTGTAAATTGTTTTATGAACTAAAGGTAATAGTTTTTTTAGAAATTAAAGTAAACGAGTTTTCTACCAAAGTAATGTAAGTAAGTAATTAAGAACAGTAACAGACCAGTTCTCGGGCTGCCTGCAAGTAAGCTAAGTAAAGTAAAGTAAAGTAAAGTAAAGTAAGTAAGTAAGTAAGGTAAAGCAGAAAGTGGCGGCACTGGAATCGGGTCGTTACAATTATGGTATCAGAGCAAAACACACACAAATAAATAAGGGAAAGAAAGGGTGAGTGCACTGGGTTAAGTCGGTTCTTTAGATAGCTCAATAACTCTATCATTTGCATACTTTGATGTTATAGCAAGATTTAAGTCCAGAGGTACTTATTTTGGAGTATTAATGATGTGATATGGTGATTGAAGGATAATGAGTAGAGGAAGAAGGAATATTTCAGAGGACAGAACTAATGAGGATGAAGTTGAGCAATTTATGCAAGGGTTGAAACCAGAAATTTATAAAGGGATAAAGACTTGGGGATCAGAGGATGCTCAATATTCGAAGGTTGTTTCCAAGGCCTAGACCTTGAGGAAGCCAAATCAAAGCTGGCAAAGAAAGCAAGTTAAAAGTCTGGAGCCAACATTGAGATGCCCAAAGTGCAATAAGAAGCATGCAGGAGAATGTATGGCTGGATCTGGATATTGTTTCAGATGTAAAGAGATGGGGCATGGGGCGCATGATTGCCCGAAAGCACCTCCAAACAAACCAGAACAAAAGAGGATAGCCGGTCGTGTTTTTGCAACAATTGACGCAGAGGAAGCGGGCCATCCGGCCGTGGCGGCAGGTACATTATTAATAGATTGAATTAGTGCCTTCTCATTGATAGATAAGGAGCACTTGATGTTTGATTCAAGTGGAGCGTTAAATCATACGGTGACTGGATCTGATTATGACAGAGATATAAGAAACTCAAATGGAACCCCTGATTTAGGGAGACCCTCTTCTAACTTAGCAGGATACAGGGGTTTGGGTTCTTATCAAGCCAAAGAAAGGGTTGCATCTTGCCATTTCTTTTGAGAAGAGGTGATGAATATGAGCCAAGGCCATTAGATTCTGATGAAAGAAATAGGAGTGCTAATCATTCTCAACGAATTGTTCTTAGTCCTAGGAATGAGCATGAAGATTTTCTTCACTCTAAACGAGGAAGAACAACAAATCATGCTCATGAATATGCTCTAGGGAGCTTAAATAAAATGACTCACTTGCATACTAAAATGGGTTATGGTCTTGAACATATTGAGAACGAGTATAGGGAACCTATAATTACGGACACAACTGTGGAGAGGCATCCAACGTAAACTAGGAATTATATTTTGGGATCTCAATGATTTGGGCAGAGCAAGGATTTCAATAAAGTTCAATAAAGTAAGATGGCCGATTTGAAGATGTTTTGGATGACCATGTGAAGTGGTAGGTAAGATGCCCCAAGATTACAGAATATCTCATTTAGACGATTATCAATATTCTCATGTCTCAAGTGAGCATGACTATGGAAGAAAAAAAAAATTGAAGTTTCACAAAGAACTTTATAGTCATCATGTATCCATGCATGAACAAAATCGTAAAAAAAAACATGGATTGGTTGCAATCAACGGAGGGTTATGATTCACATAAATAGGGAGATGTTAACAGATTAGTTGGAAGTAAGTATACTCACGAATAAGAAGTAAGAGTTACTAACTATAGGATATATGTCTCGTGAGTATGAGACTTCAAGAAACTACCACGTTTTATACCCCAGTGACAAAGACGTTCTTGCTATTGATTCGACAAGGGAAACAAGATTTAAAAATGAGAAAGACAAAAAGTAATTAAATATGCCTAGAGTATCAAGTAAGGGTAGTCTCATAAATCTAGAAGATTGAATGTAAGGGTTTTGAAAAGACCTAGATAAGGAGGTAAGGGACAAATATATCTAGAAGACGTTATGAGGTTTATTCAAATTTGCCCCACACTTAAGTGAGTAAGGGAAAAACTTAAAGTGTACTAGTATATTCAAGGNTTTTATTTTGTGTTATTGTATTTTCCTTTCAAATTATTTCAATGTTGTACTTTTTTAATATATATAAAAATTGTAGATGACCATTTATTATTTGTAAAAATGTCACAAATTTTATTTCACTATACATTCACACTCTCATACAATAGTACATTTTACTCGCGGGATGACCATTTAGGCCGTTTAGACAAAAAAAGACTTACGCCTGGGTTATTGCACGAGTTCAGGCCTCGGATCAGGATGGTTCTGCAACTCTTGAGTGTCAAGGTCGAATCCAATGAATATGTCATTCTCCTGGCTTTCAGATCTTGTGGCACTGGTCGATGTTCCACCTTGATATGAATGTGTGTTGTTTTAACGATCTGAATATCAAACATTTTCTTACATACATAAAAGTCAATTACAATATCATTGTCCTTTTAAAACACGTGTTATTAAATCTGGATCATTGTTAAAAAACATCATCATTAAGAAAACATGCAGCACAAGTCTATATTCAAAACAACATTGCAACATAAAAATTCCTTAAAGCATTAAAACAATTTCATATCTAAATGATGCAGTGGAAGTATATATCTAAAATATTGAGATAAAATGTCTTTAATCCTTTACTTAAATAGTATGAGCTTGAAGTATCTATAAAATCAATAACATCGATAGTCAACTTGACATAAAGAATACTAGTGATTCTCTCACTTAACAACACTTGTTGATTCCTGTCAATCATGCATCACCAACTAGCTGAGTATTAACATCATCACCGGTCTAATTACCAACACATTGAAGTTCACCTAAAGAGTCTAAGGCTCGATAAGAAAAGCATATAACAAATTTACAACATGCTCATGTTGTTCATGAATTTTTTTAAACAATAACAATCCAGAACTTGTCATTTCTTTCATCTATTTTTTTTCATTCTACTCATGTTTTATCCATGACATAAGTTTTGTTATCGTTTGTGCCACGTGTTAATTTGAATTTGAAATTTTTTACATTTACGCTTGGGGTAGATATTTCGGATTGCGTGGGATGCTGCATTAGGCAAAAAGTTTGACCATAAAGTTTGACTTAGACTTTGACCATTGACTTTGACCATAAAGTTTCTTAGGTTTTGACCATTGACCATTGACTTTTGAATTTTGAAGATCATCCTTTTGACTAATTCGATGTTTCGAACTTGGTGGTGTATTTTGTTTGATCGATTTCCGTTCCATTTAGGTGTTGCGTTTAGAAAAGTGTCTTTGACCACCCTTTTGGGACTACAAAAGGATGTAAGAATCGGTAACAATCAATTTCTATAGCCTACTTTCAACACTCTCAACCCAATGGTAGTGCTTATTCGGACAAGTTTCTACTTGTTTATTTTCACAAAAATTGAGGTATAACCCTAAAAATATCTTAGAGTACAAACTCATTAATTTTATTTTGAAACAAATATGAGTATGAGATATTGATATTTGGACATGTTATAAAGCTTGTATCGGTGTCAATTAAGCTTCTTAGTCAATTCTATCAAGTTAGAGGTTACAATAGGAGTGATAGAACAATCTTATTATGTTTTCTGCATTTGCCAAATTGGATGCATGTTTTTTTTTTATTAAAACCAATCTTATTTTGGTGGTTGACATCTTCAAAATATACACGGGCACTAGTAGCCATCAAGTTGAGTTTTTAGTATTATATATATAATTTAATTGGTTTTTTTTTAAACTGAATATTGACCATTTTACTATATTTGATTGGATTGTTTGGTTTCATAGAAGGATGATCTTTATGATACTTCTGGTTGTTTGATGCTAAAGTATCATATGAATATCCTTGGGTCCTTCTATTTGGTGAAGGATTTGATTTATTTGATTGGTACATGGTTGGTGATCGGGTAAGGTAATGGTGTCGTGTTCCCTAGGGGTTCGATAACCCCTAAACCTGATAAGAGCATTATGCATACGATGGATCTTCATTGCAGGTTATGATAACCTTGATTTAGGCCGCCACATTAGCTATGGTAGGTGCCCTGGGATAGTCGGGTTTCTTCTAGCCTCATGAGACATTAAGCAGTCTATCTTTGTCTTTCTATGTTGTATGCTATAGTTGGCCCATGAGTGGTACTCCTACTTTGATGAGTATAGTTACCTTTGTATGTGACATATTTTCTAATACCTTGCAGAAGTTAGATTAGTTAGTTTTATTAAATAAAAAGGAAAAAGTATGATTTTTGAAATAAAAGGGGACATACAAGATTTTGACTATTTTTATTACTATATGCATTATAATAGTTAGTACCATGTTTTTAATTGAAAAGAATAAACTTAAGTTTTAATTTGAATACACTACGTATAAGTAGCTTACGAGTTAGTTACTCACTCCTTTGACCTCCTCCCAAAATCAAGTTACTAGATGTTGATAGTGTTCGAGGCAAAGAATCTTAGAACAATATTTGATTATTTTAATTTCTATATTTTGGTGAGAATATGAACCTTTACAATTTATTTACTTTGATTGAGATATAATAAGATTTATTATGATGCTATGGTTTGAGACATTTTAGTTGGACCTGGAATATTAATAAATGTTTGGACTTCTACAAATAAAGTTTAAGCCTTTGGGTGGGACCTCCTATTCGCTTTTGTGGATTTAGGTCGTTTGACTCATCGTTTCTGTCTCGACCTCTCTTCGGATTGTGATAGAAATTTATGGTATTAGAGTCTGACTTATCTAAGATATTATCATACTATTTTATAGCATGATATCAAAGGTTTCATATAAGTTGGAAAAATATGAAGTGATGTCAAATCAAGATTTTGAGTATCTTTTGAATAATAATGGCTTCATAAAGGGACAAGGAAATAAAGTTTGGGTTAGTTGATATAATTGCAGAGATGTTAGATGCATCAAGTAACCTGTCGAGTAAAGGTTTTATCAATCTTTTGAGGCATCGAGAATGACATACTTTAGAGAGTTTTTTATACTCGACCCTCCGATGTTCGAAGAAGGAGTTGACCATGTTCGGATAGAGAATGAGTTGCAGAAGATTTTTCTAAATATCAAATTCTAGATGTTCCCAAAGAATACCAAGTTGGATTAGTTATTGATAAAGGTTGAAGACTCTTAAACTATTGATTGTTTCCATAAGTCGAAGTAATTCGACAGCTATTATGATTGTTGTCATCAAGCATGAAGTGACTTGTAAATCTCAAATTATTTATAAGGTTGTCTTTTGATAGAAAAGGCTAACTCTTGTGGAATGTGAAGGTGTAGTCCCAAATAATTAAGATTTTTGCTAGTAAATTTTAATCATTTGGGTCCGAACCTAAATTCATTTTTGTGGATTTGGGGAGGCGAATGACACCTTGCGGTCCGCATTATGGGACAGTCATCCTCATCACACTTATGTTTTTCCTCACAATGTTCTGTGTGTATGTTCTTTATTCTTCCTAAGGTGGATCATCTACTTTAATTTTTCAAAAATAATGATTTCTTTGTCACCATAATATTTCAATATCAAACATTCTATCCTAGTCTACCACTTCGATGTGCAGTTCCATAAGAACCATACAGTGCAAACATTTATTTACCTTGATTGCTTGAATGGTGGAGCGGCTCCTCAATCGATGAACTTATATCACAACGACTCTATTAAAATCCTGCATAATCCTAATTTTAGGTCGATTTCAACTTTCCATAACTTTAACTTCAAAAGTCAAAATACTACAATTTTCACGTCAATTTGGTCCTTGAGATGTCTATTGCAATTTTATTAAAGGATTAATAGTCATTCGAAGTCATTATTATATTACTTTTCAATGACTTCTAAAACTTTCTAATTTTTGTTCTTTTTTGAAAAGCCTAAAAACGTACAAAATTAAAAAAATCCATAACTTTCTATACTGAACTTCAAACGGTACGATTCAAGAACCTATGTTTTTTTCTGTCTACTAAAAATTTGGATAATGATATAAAAAAATCTTCAAACGACATTAGGATACTTATTGTTAATGATTCCTAGAATTGTCAAATTTTCATTGTTTTTTGGAAATCCTAAAGCAAACAGAATTCATAAATTCATAAATTTCTCTACAGAACTCCAACGATACTGTTCAAAAATTTATTTGTTTTTTATGTCTACTATATAATCCATGATGACGAGGTAGTATTCGACTTTTATTAATCAAGATAAACCATAAATTGTAAAGCTTTGCCATTGAAACTTATTCTTTAAATAAACATAAGAAATTTCGCATCAAATAATCATGAATCAAATCCAAATATAAATCTCTATAAGTTTACCAATTTTCAATATCTAAGTTATAACATTTTAAAATTCATTCTACCATAAAAAATTTATGAAAACATCCTTTTTTAAAATTTTTTTATTTCACTAGTCAAAGATGCTTGACAACATCTAGAACTACCATAGTTTAACTTGCAAAAATTATTTATATTTTGCATTCGGATGCCCTAAAATCTAGGGTTCAAAACCCTACAACTTTCTTTACAAAGATCTGATCGACACAACTCTAGAACAATTTTTTTTTTTCGTTTTTATCTCCATTAAAACTTTGTATGAAGAGATCAACCATAATTAATGCTGTAATTTTTTCAATTTCTAAAACTATGTAGTATTCGTTGTTTTTTGGAAGGATAAAATATATAGAACTTGGAACCCATAACTTTCTCTACAAATATCCTATTTACATAATTCAAAGACAAATTTTTCATATTTTTTGCCCATTAAAACTTTATAGAGGGGCTCTAGTTAGAAAACGAATATAAATACATTTTTATTAAAATTTTCTAAAACTCGCACTAATCCTTAAATTTAGAATTTCAAAAAGGAATTAAAAATGAAGGAATAATGTATTTCCCTCCTATTCTCTTTTCCTTCATCTTTCTTGCACTCTATAGTTGGATCTTGTAATTGAAATAAAGGTTGAAATAATTTTATAATTCTGATGGGATGAAGGACTTTCTAACTTCGTTCTAAAGGTCAATAAAATTTAAAACTTTATCAATATAATCACTTTGTTCAATTAAAAAACACACAAGGACTTAATCGCTTCCAGTATTACAGAAATTTTAGTTTAACGACTTGTTGTAGTTGTCCTTCACACATATAATATACATGGTTTTTTCCTATATTCTATTAGCAGATGTTAAATTTTTCCAATAAAATAGAATTTTCGCTGTCGAATGAAATCGAATTGAAATTATACTGCTAAAAAGACATTTGTATTGTTCCCTTTCGTTTGTCACTCACTATACTCTACATGATCCTTCTTGAGGATAAAGGTAATCACAAACACAAACCCATTGCACAACTATTATGGTCAACTAATATCAGAATGCATGCACAGAATTAACAAAGACGCAAAAAAATTGTTCATATACTATAAATCCCAACACGCCGTATCACGATACAGCCCAAAATTGTTGTGTAAGACACTTAAAAAGTGCACGACAACATATTACTCGGATAAGAACCAACTCAGAGATTCTACTATAGCATTGCTACTATAACATCACAACTTAAATTCCGATCATCGAACACTTTGCCGCAACACAAACCTTGAACACCTAGCCGCAACACAAGTGAGTTGACATTCGAGCCAGCTCTAGCAATTTGAGTCTGGAAGAATCATCTCCTCTAGCTTGTCGATTTATTGGAATCAAATTTGTCTAGCCTATTTGAGTCAAGTATATCGAGTTTTTTTTTTTAATTCAGCTCAAGCGCTAAACGAGCCAAGCCTATCGAACTTAAACGAGCCAAGCCTATCGAACTTAAACGATTCGAGGCAAGCGAGCTGAAAATACCTAAATAACCTTATCTTATTTATATTTTAGGAGCTCTCTTCATTTCTTATAAGATTTGAAAATATGATAAACACTTAGTAATGTAATGTAAATATATTATTATAATAACTTAGATAACTTCAAACAAAAGAGAGTGAGTGATTAAGGATGTAAGATTTAGATAGCATTAGCAAGCAAAAGAATTAGAAAAAAAAATCAGTAACAAAATGAATGAATTTATAAGGGAGGAGAAGATATAAAATGGTAAAAAAATAACTTTATTACTTTTTTTAGAGCAATGAAGAGACAAAGAAAGAGAGTGTGTGAGAGACACGAGGAGGCTCGCTCTCCACACTTTCTCTGCATCCAAAAAGGCGATAACCCTCACCCTCAAGGCCCCTCACACCCCTGCCCGACAGTTTGTGATGGCTCTCTCCACATTTTCTCTATGTTACTAAGTGTTGTGTGCATGAAATATAAGTATTATGATTTATATTCAAATTTGTTTATTGTAGGATATATTTGTCATTTTACAAAAGTAAAGTAGAAAAAAAACACATCTATTCTCTCTAATACAACCAAAATTAAAGTAGAAAAGAACACATGTATTCTCTCTAATACAACATTGTGGTCTGCTCGTCCTTTTTCTTCACTTGTTGAAACTTAACTCTTTGCGTTTTTCTATTCCGAAGCCTTGCAATGGCAAGCAATGGCAACCGAAAGAAGGGCGGCAGCAAACAACTAGGGACAATGAGTACCGACGAAAGCCAATGAAAAATGACAAGGTGAGTGGTGAATGACAAGCAACGGAGAGGCAAACAACGACGTCAGGTAAAAGTTAAGTGCCAGGGAACGATCGTAGTTGGAAGAGTTTCAATTTGGGTAACTGAGCTCGGAGTATCA
>QAOC01042062.1:326-20974 GCA_003255005.1 Begonia fuchsioides | reverse complement strand
ACTCTTTGAATCTGATAATAACAATTTGGTATCAGAGTCAAACCCCTCATCACAAGCCGATTCCAATCTACCAGCATCATCAATTCTGGGCACAGATTCTTCTATGATGCTTCTATTTATGCAGCGTATGCTACAATTATTTGAGGCACAACAAGAAGATGCCAAGGAAAGTCGAGCATACGCACAGGAAAACTACAAAATTTTGATAGCACATCTATGTGAGCGTTACCTGCACGTACCGAGCCAAGGCGCAACGTCGTTGGCTGATTTGTAAGTGCATCCACAAGCCCACTGTTGTACACCAGCCAACTGCAACTATTGCCGCGTTTGTAGTGCTTCTAACCATGCTGGCCAATACCACGTTTGCACCACCACTGACAAGGCCAGGAAAAACGTTCACGTACAATTTTTTGGCTACATTTTCCTCCGCCCACACAAGCGCTGCGTTCACACCTCCCCATGCTGCATGGTCATGCACCATTTGCTGCGTTTCTGCCAATCGACCACGCGGTCCATACAACGCACAACAACTGTTCCACGCTACCGCTCACATTGCCTTGGCTAGCCGATCAGTCTGAGCCTATTTACAAAAGATCTCTTCTGAGGTCCGTCGAATACCCAGCGTCCACCACGACTATTCCATGGCCACACACCGATGGACCACCGTCGGTTTTTGGTGGAACTATTACTAGACCAAATGGTCTCTTCCCGACAAGTAGACGACAATTCAGTGCAACGAGATCATTCCAAACCGCAGTCTCCTATTCGGCTTCACTAGCCCCCGACATTGGATCAACCCACAATTTGGCTCAAACATCACAAGCGACATTGATCCCAAGCAAGATTATCCGATAGTTGACCACGATGCAGCCAGATCATATGTCCCTTACCATAGCAAGGGAACATGACAAGGTATACGAGCACGTTTAGATTTTCCAATGTACGATGACTCCTCTAATGCCCGAAGGTGGTTAACAAGATGTGAGAACTACCTTCAAAGTCAAAATATTCCACCACAAAGATGGATAGGTCTTGTAGCATTTCATCTAAAGGAAGAGGCAGATGATTAGAATGAGTGGTTTCGTGAAGGAGAAATCGATCTCCGGTGGTCCCACTTCAAGGACTCGTGCATTGAGTGCTTTGGAACCACTGCTCAGAAAAATACATTGGGCAACTTGATTGATCTGAAAAAAACAAGGACCGTGACTCAATACCAAAAATAGTTACAAATATTATTTACTATAAAAATAGGGACTGTTCACTGCTAGTCTCAGAGAAAACTTACGAGTCGAGGTGGAGCTACAAGATCCACCAACATTAGAGCCAAATGGAGAGGCAAGCGACCTTACTACCCTCTTACACGAGTTTGTGGAACTCTTCATTGAGCCAAATGGTCTTGTACCCATGTGTTCCTGTGATCATCGGATATGCCTTAATTGAGGTTCAGATCCGGTGGTCGTGCGGCCATATTGCTACCCTCATCTCCAAAAATATGAGATTGAACAACAATGCTCGCTCATGCTCTGCCAAGGCATTATCTATTCCAACAGGTTGCGTATTCATCCCCAATACTCTTAGTTTGTAAACAAGATCACTCATGGCATTTTTGCATTGAATATTGGGAACTCAAAGCCCGGACGGTCAAAGACAAGTTCCCTATTTAGTGGTCGATGAGTTACTGGACGAACTACGTGGGGCAACTCTTTTCACCAAATTAGACCTTCAATCGGGCTATCACCAGGTTTGGATGGACCCGGCTAATATCGAGAAAACAAGATTTTGCACTCATCATGGCCACTTCGAGTTTCTTGGATTCATCGTGTTTATTTTGAACGTAAAAGACATTAAAGAATAACAACTAACAAGTAGGGAGCTTAGACGCAAAATCATGTACACTAAGAGCAAAATAAACAAGAAGTTCAAGAAGGAGGATAAGAGGCAACCATATTATTCCCACACAGGCCCTTGTTCGCCTCAACATTTCGAGATCTTGATTTAGGGTTTATCTTCTTTTTAAAATTTGATGGAGAACTTACATTCAGTTCCATTATTTTCTTCCCACATTGATGCTTAGAACATTGGCACTGGCTTCTCTTCTAACTAGCTAACTGATCTTCTTCATCTTTCTTAGCACCTCTATCGCTTTCACAATATGCAGAAGGAGAGGCAAAAGCATCCACCATCTTCATTCTCCATGACTCTCTCATTCTCTCTCTAACCTCACAGCCACTTTTCTCATCAAACCTTCGTAGAATCCAAACCTTAAACCCTCTTCTGAATGGGCTGAATACTTTTCACTTGCTGAAAAAAGCTATCCTCAATGCATCGCTCAAAGAATTTGGTTTTTTGGGATTATCCACTCTCGCAAATGTTCTTCCTTACCATCTATAAAAATCCTTATTATCAGGCCATCGAGGAGTCCATGTCCAGGCCATTTCTATAGTATAACATACAACTTCAAAAGTAGAACGTAGAAATTCCCTCTCTTCTTGATTAATCACAATAACCTCATATTCTAGTTCATCTACCAGTTCGATTTAACTGTATGCTTGTAAAAAAGATAACTTTATTGCTGCCTAAGTAAGCATGGGGTTGTTCGAATTAATCTTGCCTATCTGTTAAACGGTTATTTTTAAATTCAGATTTATTTTGATTTAGTCAAAGATTTAGTCAAGGATTTAGTTTGATTTAATCAAAGATTTAGTCAAACATTTAGTCAAAGTGGTTGTTAGCCACCCTAAGTAAGTGGCATGAATCGTGGGTATGATATCGTAGAAGATACCCCATCTATTTAAGTAGTTGGTGTAAATTTTTTTTTATCAAGTTGAATTCAAACAGCTTCTTCAATTCCCTAGAGAATTCTTTTCCGCTCTTTATCTCTAATCAAATCAAATTGAAACAAAGAAATCAAAGTTCACACCTTCCCATCGTAAGTACTTGGTTCAACATTTGGTATTAGAGCCACAGTGTCACACGTATTCCTAAAATCATGTCGAGAGATGAATCTGCATCCACCACTGCAAGAGGTGGCGGTAGAAACATATTTGAAGAAACAACAACCTCCTCTATACCATCGCGTGAAGGAAGTATTTCTCTTCAATACCCGTTACTCACAAAGAGTAACTATTCACATTGTTGATTAAGATGGAGGTGTACATGCCAGCACAAAGCATTTAGGAAGCAGTTGAATCAGAAGAACCTGTAAATTAGAGGAATGAAAAAATGTCATTGACGGCCATATTTTAGGGAATCAGTGAAGAGACGTTGCTGCAACTTGGACAAAAAAATCAACAAAAGAGGTATGGAACACATTAAACACCATGCATCTCGTAGCAGCCTGAGTAAAGGAAGTAAGAGTGCAAACACTCAGATGGGAGCTTGAAGGTCTTCGAATGAAGGAAGAAAATACACTAGACAACTTTTCACGATGAATGTAAAAAATCGTCACTAAATTGCGTGAATTAGGAGAACAGTAAATGAAAAATACGTGGTATAATCGATGCTTTGTTTTGAATGCAATTTTCTACTCACTGCCTTCTTTCATTCGATTTTGGTGGTAACCAATTTTCAAGTCAATTTTTGAAAAGAAGCATGACCATGCAATTCATCTAGCATATCATCTAAATGAGGAATATGGAAGCGATATTTTATCGCGATGTTATTGATAGCTTTACTATCAACGCACATCCTTGATTCTCCTCCTTTCTTAGGACTAGTAAAACAGGAACTGCACAAGGGCTTAGGGTCTCCCTAATGTAGCCTCTAACCAATGGTTTGTCTACTTGCCGTTGGAGCTCTTTCGTCTCTTCAAGGCTGCTATGATAAGCAGGTCGGTTAGGCAACGTAGCTCCTAGTACCAAGTCGATTTGATGTTCGATGCCACAAATTGGTAGTATTTATTTTGGTATTTCTTCTGATATGATGTCTTGAAAATCTTGCAAAAGAGATTGGACAACACTAGGTACAACATGGTTAAAAGTGTTAGTAAACATTGTAGTGTGTTTGTGCAATAATAGTATTATGGACTATCTCTCGGAGTATGCTCTACTCACTTTACTCCCTTTCATAAAGAAATTTCTTTTTTCAATCTCTCTCTCTTTTTCTTCTTTACTTTCTTTTTCTTTTTTAATCTTTTGCTCTCTTTTTTTCTTCTCTTCTTCTCTTTTTCTCTTCTTCTCTCTCAATCTCTTGTTTTTTACTCTCTTTCATCTCTTTCATTCTTTTTCTCTTAATTTTTTTCATGATAACTTTGTTGAAGTCTGACCTGACGACATAGGAACAAGGTTAATCAGTCTCTTGTTGAATATAAAAGAGTACTTATTTGTGTACCCATCATGCATCACTCATCGATCATATTGCCAATGACGCCCAAGTAGAATGTGACTAGCTTCCATAGGCACCACGTCACATAATACTTCATCCTCGTACTTGCCTATACAAAAAGTGATAAGTACTTGTTTGTTGACTTTAACTTTTCTACTTTGGTTGAACAATTGCACCTCATACGGTCGCGGGTACTTCATCATGGATAAACCCAATTTTTCTACCAAACTAGTACTTGCAACATTAGTACAACTCGTTCTATCAATTATCATACTACATACCTTATTTTGAACATGATATCTAGTGTGAAAAAGGTTCTCTCATTGTACTCCATCATCAACTACTTTCGGTTGAACATTCAAAGCTCTCCGTGTAACTAGTAACTCTCCTTCTACAGCATACTCCTCTCGAATTCGTCAATGGTATCAACTTTAGACTCACCATCCATCTCAATTTTTCCATTATCTCATATTATCATAACATTTTTGTTAGGCAATTAGCAAGATATGTAAGCTGTTCCTTGGCATTTAAAACAATTGATATCACGATTTTGAGATGTAGATAGATCAAATTTACCTTGGGTTCCCTAACTAGGATTTCCCACTTTTTGATCTTGCTTTGTTTTAGCAATCTATTTGTCTTCTCTTTTTGGGTAATTAGACTTCCACTCAGTAGAACTTTTGCCCAAAGAAGAACGGTTACCACTCTTTCTTTTTAGTTGTTTTAGTTGCCATGTGCAACATATCTTCCAACTCCACGCAATCTTGCAGCTCGATCTTATCTTGTATTTCTTAATTTAGTCCTTCCAGAAATCTAGCCATGATGGCTTCTCTGTCTTCTTCTATATTTGCTCTTATCATGGTTACCTTCATTTCTCTTTTCTACGCTCTTTGTACGTTACTTAAGTTTCTGCAGAAGTTGTCATAGATCTCAATAATATCTGCTCAGTACAAATCTTCTCCTCATGGCAGGTTCATATTATCTCACGTTTCATTAACTCTCTCCCCATTTCTTTTTCTGCTTAAGGTTAATTGATCCTACCAAGTAATAACATAATTAGAAAACTCAATAACAGCATGTTTTACCTTTTTTGCTTCTGAATAGTGTGAGAGTCAAAGATTAATTCAACCTTCTTTTCCCACTTAAAATATGTTCCAGATCATTCTTTCCTTGAAAAGATAGAATTTGCATCTTGATGTTATTGAAGCTATCATGCAACACTGTTGTTAGAGTTGAACATTTGTAAAAATTTAAACTTGCAAGAAAATGTTAGAGAAGAAAAAAATGTTATAAGATAGACCTCACAACACTTCCTTACACGTTTCTCTCAGATTATTTGTCACTCTAATTTATCAATCATATTCTACACTTATCAGTTGGCTTTAAACCTATAATAATCTCACATCTCTTGCCTTTTCCCCTCCCTTGCTCCAATTATATCAAGAGTTGAACGACCTAACAAAGAGTCTTTTCACATCAAAATCAAATTATCAATTGGAAGAAAAAAATTTTTGTGAAGGAAAGCAGTATTTTAATTGAACAAAGAGGAAAACGAGATTAACACACAAGACAAGACAAAGATAGCAGAAATCAAATAAAAAAGGAAAGATAGGATCGAATGATAAATAAATGTAGTGGTTTTAGATGTAATGCAAATAGTTAACTTTTTGAGTTTTTTTCCAAACTGAATACTAGAAGATGGCTCCAGTTTATACCAAATAAGAAGATTTTTTTTCAAACCGAATACTAGAAGATGACTCTGGTTTATACCAAATAAGAAGATTTTTTTTTTGTTTTTTTGTTAACCGATTACTCGAAGGTAGATTCGGTTAAATCAAATAAGATAGCCAAGTGGCGATGACACTAAATGATATGATCTTAACTAATATGGATTGATCAGTGATCGAATGCAGAATATAAAAAAAGTAAAGATAGAAAATACAACCTTGACCCGAAGTCAACAGACGTTTGAACTTTATCTTAGAAAGAGCTTAAGACCTGAAACAATAACGCAACTAAGAACCTTGGATATGAAAGACGACACTAACGAAAGAATTCTGTTTGATAAGTTATAAACGATATTGCTGGACTTGTAATGAAAGACCGAACAACACGTTAAAAAGGAGAAGTTCTCTCACAATATAATTCTCAAATCTCAAATTGATTTCAAAAAATAAATCTAGTGCATATCTATAGGATTCATTCCTCACCTAATTTCTCTTCTCCCAACCTCACCCACTTTTTACCCACTTTATCACCAAATTTCTTACCTACTTTCTCACCCACTTCCATTATGACAAGCAACATAGATTATAAATAATCTATTATAATACATAAGTTAAGTACATAATAGTCTAATTCATAATAATTGCATCTTGTCCTATGTGCACTTGAATGCATGTCATACATTTAAATTTAATGTTGTCTGGAACAATAATGCTGTTGCAGTTGATAAGTTCTTGGAATGCTTATTTTTTTCATCAAACTTATTTGCTCGATCTCGTGTCATATTTTCTTCCATGCCATTGCCGGTTGCATTTAATTCTTTCCCTTTGCTCTTTGTGATGTCTTCATTATAAATAATTAGTGAAGTAATGTTTAGAGTGTGAGGATTGAGAGGATTTGAGAGAATTATGTGAAAAAATTGAAACACCCCAACCCCTTTGCTTGTTCCTTAGTTCTTTGATCTTTGAGTCTAATATCTTAACTGGTTGTTCTTCGTAGGTCAGAGCTGAATTTACCTCAATGGAACTCAGTTTGATTACTTGGTCCAGATCCTGCATGGACTTCCTTAACATCGATATGTGGAACACATCGTGTACACCTTACATGGATAATGGTATATCCAATTTGTAGGCCATTTTTCCAATCTTCTTTGCTATCGGGAAGGGCCCGATGAACCTTGGAGCTAGTTTCCCCTTCTTGCCAAATCGTTTTATTCCCTACAATGGGGAAACCGTCAAATATACATCATTTCCTTCTTCGAACTTCAATCCCTCCTTCGTTGGTCTGCATAACTCTTTTGTTGGCTTTGCGCCAGTTTGATTCTTTCCCTAATTATCTGCACTTGATCTTTGGTTTGCCGCAAGATCTCGGGACCATAAATTGAGCTTCACGGACTTTGTCCCAATATAGAGGCGATCTACACTTTCTACCATAAAGTGCTTCATACGGGCCATGCCAATCGTGGCTTGATAGGTGTTATCATAGGTGAATTCTACAAACGATAAAAGCTTATTCCAAGTCATTTGGAACTTGAACACACATGCTCTTAACATATACTAAAGAATCTGGATTGTTCATTTGGTGATGTGCCCGAGGACTCCCACCCACCGAAAGGCATGGTGACCCGCAGCCGTGCAAGGCGTCTTTCTAATGTGTTTGTTGATTTTGCAGGGACATTATTACCTCCAAGAGGTCTCTTGGATGCTCCCACTTCTATTGACAAAGAGCTCCCCAGCATTGCCTACAATGGGAGCATGGAATGAGGGAGACAACCACCGAAGTTCCAAGAGCACCTCCGTCCGAGGCATCCCACCCGAGGGTGCACCAAGCCGAGGCCTAGTGGATTGCTCTCCTTGGCTTTCTTCATTCTAACAAGAGGATATCATAGCAAGGGGAGGGCTGTTTGGTCATCACGTGGTCATATATATATATATGTTTGATGTAGTTTAAAGTTGTAACCAATTTTTGGGTTGAAGCTTTGTTAGGTGTTGGTTCGGATTGGACCAAGTTGCTAGGTTTTGGTTCGGTTTGGACCAAGTCAAGTTCCTTCTTTTTGGGACTTAGGGAAAACCTATTTTCCAAGTGAATTCGGTATTTTTTTTTAGCAACTTGGACGTGGGATAGAGTCAAGAGCTGGTGGAGTGGGAGGCAAGTTGATGGTGGGCCCTTTGTCCACCAAACTCCTACTATTACCACTCATTTAGTCCCTACTTTAGGCTAGAGTCTAATTTTGTCTTTTGTTGAAGACAAAAGCCCGTACACAATTGAAGTCGTGACAGAGCCAAAATCCTCCCCTGTTCTTGAATTTTCTTCTCGGGTAGGCCTTTGGCCGTGGCTGTTTGTGCTTTCTCCTTTTTCCCAACTCCTCCGCACTTTGGAGCGTGTCATTTGGTATTAGAGCACAGCTCCTCCTTCCTTCTTCCCTACTATTAAACCTTCAATTCCATTATTTTTAATGGCACATAAAAGTGGTGGCATGACCACTAGGAGTGGAGCTGTTTTGCAGCCTAGCCGAGACCTCCCTTCAACAAGTGAACCACCTCCACCCTTAGCATCATCCCAAGAACGTGAGCCCAATTTTCAGAGCCAAATAGATGGCATTAACCTAAGATTGGACATGTTCTTGCAAAGAATGGAGACTCCAAATCCTCCTAGACCGCCTCCCCCGGTTACTCCCGGAAGAAGAGCCGGAGGTGCTCGAGGTCGGCTATATGATTTGGAAGACTCGGAGGATGAATTTGAGCCACGAGATAGACAACCCCGTGAGGATGACTTACGGCATTTAAAGGTGAGCATTCCACCTTTTAATGGCTCTTGTGATGGAGACTCATTTCTGACTTGGGTAGATAAGGTGGATAAGGTTTTTGAGTGTTATAACTATTCGGAGAAGTCTAAATTACAACTAGTGGCCTTGGAACTTCACGGGTATGCTAGCTTATGGTGGGACAGCTTGAGGTCTCAAAGGAGGCGTGACCGTGAGGAGGAAATTAGCACTTGGAGAGCCATGAAAATGATTATGAAAAGGAGATTTGTACCTAGCCATTATAGACAAGAATTGTTTTTTCAACTCCAAAATTTGAAGCAAGGAAGCCTCTCGGTTGAAGAGTATTTGATGGACTTTGAAACCTTACGGATCCGTTGTGATCTTGAAGAACCGGAGGAACAAATCCTAGCAAGGTTTCTAAGAGGGCTGCATAAAGACATTGGTGATGTGGTGGAGCTGCAAATTGTGGACTCCATGGATGCAGCCATCCAATTGGCCCTACGGGTGGAAAGACAAAACAAGAGAAAGGGTAAGAAAATTATCTCACGGCCAGCTCCGGTTTTCAACACCCCTTACAAGCCACCTCCAAGGCAGGAAGACAAGACTTATCAACCAAAGCCGTGGACACAAAAAAAGGACATTGTTCCGAAACCGATTGAAGATGCTAACAAGCCACGGTCAAGAGAGATAAAGTGTTTTAAATGTCTTGGATTAGGACATATTGCTGCTCAATGTCCTAATAAGAGAGTGATGGTGCTTATTGAAAGTAGTGGAGAGATTGTAAGTGAAGATGAACCCATGGAGGAAGAGGAAGACTTAGTGGCCGAACCGAAGGAGGAAATATGCCGAGCACAAGAGGGCCCCCTCCTAATGGTGATTCGAAGAACCCTCACTACGAATGGCCGACCAGATTCTATCCAAAGAGAGAACATATTTCACAGCCGGTGCTTGATCAAAGATAAAGTTTGCTCCTTAATCATTGATGGTGGAAGTTGTACAAATGTAGCCTCCACCGAGCTTGTAGAAAAATTGGGGCTTAAAACCGAGGATCATCCCACTCCTTATAGGCTCCGATGGTTGAATGATGAAGGGGACCTTAAGGTGACTAAGCGCACAAGAGTGGAGTTCTCAATTGGAAGTTACAAGGATGCTGTGTTTTGTGATATATTGCCTATGGATGCAAGCCACATTCTTCTCGGGAGACCATGGCAATTTGATCGGCACGCCATGCATGATGGTTTATCCAATGAGTATTCATTCAAGTGGGAAAACCGGAACATCAAGCTTGCACCACTAGCACCCGAAGACATTGCTAGGGATGAGAGGTTGAGAAGGGAGAAATCTTCCAACAAAGTTTTGTTCATTACCAAAAGGGAGCTATCTCGGGTGGTGCTCCAAGAAGAACCGGTTGTATTGATCCTATTCCGGGAAAGAATGGAAGAAATAGGAGGAGCTCCGGAGGAAGTTTTAGCACTCATTGAGGAATATGGAGATGTGTTCCCCGAGGAGCTACCGATTGGCTTACCTCCTATCCGGGGGATTGAGCATCGGATTGACCTCCAACCCGGGGTAGTGCTTCCAAACCGGCCAGCATATAAGATGAATCCTGAAGAAGCCAAGGAGCTTAACCAGCAAGTGCAAGAGCTCTTGGAGAAGGGCTATATCCGGGAGTCACTCAGCCCTTGTGCGGTGCCGACTCTTTTGGTACCAAAGAAGGATGGTTCATCCCGAATGTGTGTTGACAGCCGAGCAATCAACCACATTACTATCAAGTACCGGTTTCCAATACCACGGCTTGAGGACCTTTTGGATGAACTTAGTGGGGCAGCTTTCTTTTCAAAGATTGATCTAAAAAGTGGCTATCATCAAATACGGATGCATGAAGGGGATGAGTGGAAAACGGCTTTCAAAACCAAGTATGGCTTATATGAATGGTTAGTCATGCCATTTGGGCTATCTAATGCCCCGAGTACTTTTATGCGATTAATGAATCATGTGTTGAAAGATTACTTGGGAAAATTTGTGATAGTTTACTTTGATGACATATTGGTTTATAGTGAAAATTATTTGGAGCATTTGGCACACCTTCGGTCCTTGTTTGAAACACTTAGAAGTGCACGGTTGTTTGGTAATTTGAAGAAGTGTTCTTTTGTCCAAGAAAAGGTGCACTTTCTCGGGTTTATACTTTCCAAGGAAGGAATGGAAGTAGACCAAAGCAAGATTGAGGCTATTCGAGAATGGCCAATCCCAAAAGGTGTCTCGGACATTAGGAGCTTTCATGGTTTGGCTTCCTTCTATAGAAAGTTTATAAAGGGGTTTAGCACCATTGTGGCCCCTCTCACGGATTGCACCAAGAAGGGGAAGGACTTTGAATGGACCCCGGAATGTCAACAAAGTTTCAATCGGATCAAGGAAGCCCTATGCAATGCTCCTCTCCTTATGCTCCCGAACTTCAATAAGGTGTTTGAAATTGATTGTGATGCTTCGGGATTAGGAATAGGGGCTGTGTTAATGCAAGAAGGAAGGCCCGTAGCTTACTTTAGTGAAAAGCTAAAAGGGGCAGCCTTGAATTACTCTACTTATGACAAAGAAATGTATGCTTTGGTGAGAACAATTGAAGTGTGGCAGCATTATCTCCTTCCTAAAGAGTTTATTATACACACCGACCATCAAGCTTTGAAGCATATTAGAAGCCAAGGAAAACTCAGCAAGAGACATGCAAAGTGGGTGGAGTTTCTTGAGAGGTTTCCATATATTGTCAAGTACAAGAAAGGAGAAGTAAATGTGGTGGCCGATGCTCTCTCAAGAAGAATTGTTCTGCTCACCGAACTCAATTCCCGGATCTTGGGGTTTGAATGGATAAAGACTTCCTACAAAGAAGACCCCGACTTCAAGAAATGGTATGAAAAGAGTGTGAACAAAGAAAGTTGTGGCTATCACCTAGCGGATGGATATCTTTACAAAGGGGGACAGCTTTGTATTCCCCAATGTAGCCTTCGGGAATCCTTGGTGAATGAAGCTCACGGTGGTGGCCTAGCAGGTCATTTTGGGTAAAAGAAGACCTTGGAGATAGTTAAGGAGCATTTCTTTTGGCCCCACATGATCAAGGATGTGCACAAGTGGATAGAAAGATGTATCATTTGCAAGAAGGCTAAAAGCCGAGTGCTTCCCCAAGGGTTATACATGCCATTGCCGGTTCCCTCTCAACCTTGGGTGGATGTTAGCGTGGACTTTGTTTTGGGGCTTCCTCAAACCCCTAGAGGTAAAGAAGCAATAATGGTGGTCGTTGATCGCTTCTCCAAGATGGCTCTTTTCATTGCTTGTCACAAGACCGATGATGCCAACCAAGTAGCCGACTTGTTCTTCAAGGAAGTTGTTCGGTTACACGGAGTTCCAACCACAATTGTCTCGGACCGGGATACAAAGTTCCTAAGCTCCTTTTGGAAGACCTTGTGGAGGAAGCTTGGAACTAAATTGCCTCTTTCCATCCTCAAACAGATGGCCAAACGGAAGTAGTGAATCAAACTTTGGGGGCCTTGTTAAGAAGCATTGTTGGGAAAAGGCTCTCGGATTGGGATATACAATTACCACATGTAGAGTTTGCATACAACCGAAGTGTGCATTGTGCTACTCAAGCTTCTCCTTTTGAGGTTGTCTACGGGTTCAATCCCTCAACTCCCTTGGATTTGATTCCCTTGCCGAGCCATGAACTAGCTAATCCCGATGGAGTACAAAAGGCTAAACAAGTTCAAGCCATGCATGCAAAGGTGCAACGAGCTATAACAAGGAAGAATGAAGAATATGCCAAATTTGCTAACCGTGGCCGTAAGGATGTGGAGTTCAAAGTGGGAGACCTTGTGTGATTGCATTTAAGGAAAGAGAGGTTCCCGAGCCAACAAAAATCTAAGCTCCTTCCTAGAGCCGACAGACCATTTGAAGTCACCGAGAAGATCAACAAAAATGCATACAAGTTAAAGCTCCCAGGGGGAATATGGAGTATCTGCCTCTTTCAATGTCCAAGACCTTTCCCCTTATTTGGGAGAGATTGAAGAGGATGAGGAGGGGCAGCCCCTGGATTTGAGGACAAATCCTCAATCACCCGGAGGGGATGATGTGCCCGAGGACTCCCACCCACCGGAAGGCATGGTGACCCGCAGCCGTGCAAGGCGTCTTTCTAATGTGTTTGTTGATTTTGCAGGGACATTATTACCTCCAAGAGGTCTCTTGGATGCTCCCACTTCTATTGACAAAGAGCTCCCCAGCATTGCCTACAATGGGAGCATGGAATGAGGGAGACAACCACCGAAGTTCCAAGAGCACCTCCGTCCGAGGCATCCCACTCGAGGGTGCACCAAGCCGAGGCCTAGTCATTTGAGTGATCCTATGCACACTTCTATTATAAGCAAACTGACACGAAATAAGAGATGTGAATAATGGAAATATTTTGGATCGGCGGATTTTTAGGGATTACCCGAAAAATCAGATTCGGGATGAACTTTGGACGGTTGGATCTCACAAACGGGGGTGAGATTTTTAACGAAATTTGGAGGAGATCTTAAGGAATAAATTTAAAATATGTTCTCAAAATTTAAGGGATTATCACTCATGGATTTAAAGATATACTGACGATGGTGAAAACGGTTAAGGGGATAATTTAGGGTTTTCTCAGCAGATCCGGGAAAACAAGGATGAATTTAAAATGATTGTAACTTGTAAACAGGGATTTGTTTGGAGCTGAAATTTTGTGGTTTTTTAAATAAATAAGGGTAAAATAATACCTAAAAAATTGAAGAAATTCTCACGGTTGGTTTGGGAATTGTGGAGGCGAGATGGAAGACGGATGCAAAATGGCCGGATATGGGGATTTGCAGTAAAAAGGTGGTTCATTTCACGTAAAAATAGATGCTTGAGCTATTGATCGACACTCTCACCGTTAGACCATGAATATGGATGGATAAATGTTGTAAGGATAGATCGTCTTAGCTTGGAAACACAATCAACTCCGGTGTTCTCTCGGTGGCCGGAAAACATGTTTTCGGAGACCGAGTCTTTGAAGCGGCAAACTTCAAAGGGGGAGAGATCAAATTTGAAAAGATAAATCTTTATTCAATCAAATCTACCAATTACATTCAGCATAGGTAAGATTAAATAGGAAAACTAAGCAACATCACGTTCTTCATCGGACGGCCAAAAACATCTGCAAGAAGCACAATCCATGGCATCAAAGATGGACCAATGAGTAGCCTTCATGGGGCGCTCCTCCTCCATCTCATTAAGCTCCCAGGAAATGTCCAAAATGCCCTCCAAATAATAATTAGATAACCCTAGAAATTCCCATGCAAATCCATGCAACAAACGCATGAAAAAAAAAAAAAAACTATAAGATTGTTTCTCAGGTAGGTTGTGCTACCCTCTCTGTGTTGGTTGTAGTTGACTAGGCCGACGACATCAAATTTTAATGTTCTACCTTTCGTTGGAAACTTCAGAAGTTAGCTATCTTTCCTTAGAAGGAGTCGTTTTGATTTAAGGCCGCCAAGATCATAAAAAAAAAGCCAAAAAGCTTTCGGGGTCCATCTAAGCCGGGAAACCCTCTCGGGTTCTCATACAACGAGCATCTTCAACCGGGATCAAATGCGGGCTCGGGTCTAGATTCCTCTAGTTTTGGTTGAAGTTTAACTTCTTCTCCAAGCCAAGTTATAACATATTTTTTCCTTCTTGATCTTCCAAAGTTGGCTTAAAAATGTGGAAATCTTTAAGTATTTTTCTTGCAAAATTAACACACAAATTATAAAATTCCCGAGCTCGGGCTTGGATGAGTATTTCGCTCGGGATGCCGATCCATGGCATGTCACAAACTCTATATAAGAGAGTTGAATTTCCTAATCTGTAAGCTTCTTGCTAACTATTCTCCCATTCCGGAGGCATCACACTCCACTTCAAAAACCTTGAGGAAATCGGTAAGCATGAGCACCGGTTCTTCACAAAGCTTTAGCTTGATTAACTCAAACCTTTCTTGACAACTCGAGGTCCAAACAAACTCTCTTCCCTTTTTGGTGCAATCGGTTAAGGAGGTCACAATAGAGCTAAACCCTTGAATGAATCTCCGATAAAAAGAAGCAAGCCCATGGAAACTCCTTACATCTGAAACACTCTTAGGAGTGGGCCATTGCTGAATTGCTTCATTCTTAACATCATCTACTTCCATACCATCCCTAGTAATAATGAACCCTAAGAAATGAATCCGTTCTTGCAAAAAGCACACTTCTTCAATTTACCAAACAATCTAGTAGCTCAGAGAGTTTCAAATAACAATCTAAGATGTCCAAGATGAGTATGAAAATCCGCACTATATACCAAGATATCATAAAAATAAACCACTATAAACTTGCTCGAGAAATCTTTAAGCACTAAACGCATAAGTCTCATAAACGTGCTTGGGGCATTAGATAGCCCAAAAGGCATTACTAATCATTCAAAGAGCCGTACTTGGTCTTGAAAGCCGTCTTCCATTCATCCCCCACCTTCATCTGGATTATATGATAACCACTCTTTAAGTCAACCTTGGAGAAATAAGTTTCCCCACTAAGCTCATCCAACATGTCTTCAAGCCTAGGAATCGGGCATTGGTATTGATTGTGATTTTATTTATGGCTCGGCTATCCACACACATCTGGAAGCTACCATCCTTCTTTGGGACCAATAGGGCTGGCACGACACAATTACTCAAGGATTCCCAAATGTAGCCCTTGTCTAAGAGCTCTTGCACTTGCCTTTCAAGCTCCTTCGCCTCCTCGGGGTTCAACCTATAAGATGGCCAATTAGGAAGCACCACTCATGGTGTAGATTGATTTGGTGCTCGATGACTGTAAGGGGGGCAACCATTGTGGCAACTCTTTTGGAAAAATGTCTTGGAACTCCTCTAGAAGTGTTAGGACCACCTTAGGGACCGACTCAATTTCCTTTATCCTCTCTCAGAGCATTAGCATCACAATCGGCCTTCCTTCCAAAATATACTTCAACAATTCATTCTTAGATATGAAAAAGTTGGATTTAGTCATACCTTCCTTCCTTGCGGTCTCATCTTTAGCAACTTGATCCGGGCCAAGGGGAGCTAGCTTGATTGCTCTCCCTTCAAGCTTGAAGGAGTAATGATTGTTTTACCTGTCATGAAGGACCTGCCGATCATATTGCCACGGCCTTCCCAACAAAATGTGGCTTGCACTCATCGGCACCACATCACAAAGTACTTTATCTTTGTATCCACCAATTGAAAACTCCAAGTTAACTTGTTTGGTAACCTTGATGTCTTCTTTATCGTTCAACCATCTTAACTTGTAAGGGTTTGGGTGCAACATAGTCTCGAGCCCCAATTTTTCCAGAAGATTGCGAGATGCTACATTTGTAAAACTCCCACCATCTATGATACGAGGGCATACATTCCCATGAATAAGGCACCTAGTATGAAATATATTATCTCTTTGGAAATCCTCACTTTGAACTTGGGAGGATAGAATCCCTCGGATCACCATCAAAAGGGGTCCCTCTTGAGCATGGAAAATCTCCTCCTCGGGTTCTTGCTCCTCTCGAGCTTCTTCCAGCACTTCATCCTCACTCACCACTTCATCGGTGTCCTCCCTAAGAATCATGAATCTCTTGTTTGGACATTGAGAGGCAATATGGTCTAAACAAAGACACTCAAAACATTTGATCTCACTTGCTCGAGGCCGATTACTTTCATCGATAGGTTTCCCCTCTCCTTCTTTCTTTTGGGACCAAGGCTTCACAAAAGGGGGTTTCTCCTCAACCTTAGAAAAGGGTTTGTAGGGAGGGGCGGACTTGGGAGCAAATCAGTTAGCCACCCCCTTTCCCTTTCTCTTCACTTAGCTTTCCACTTTCATGGCAATTTGAATGACCGCATCCATGGTATCAATCGGTTGTAGTTCCACTATATATCCAAGCTTCTTGTTTGAACCTCACAAAAACTTTGCAAAAATTTGCTCCTCGGGTTCATCTAGGTTACACCGAATCCTAAGTGTTTCAAATTCGGTCAAATATTCCTCCACCGAGAGGCTCCGTTGTTTCAATGATTGGAGTTGGAGGAAGAGTTCTTACTAGCCTATGCTTGTCACAAGGACTTTATACTTTTCCAAATGGATGTAAAAAGTGCATTTTTAAATGGTTTTATCATGGAAGAAGTATATTTAGAACAACCTTTAGGTTTTGAGTCGTTTGAGAAGTTAGACCATGTATTTAAGCTTCATAAAGCTCTTTATGGTCTTAAACAAGCTCCATGAGCATGGTATGATCGATTAAAGAACTTTCTGCTGGAAAGAGAGTTCAACATGGGAAAAATTGATTCAACCCTCTTTACTAAACATGAAGGGAAGGACCTCCTTCTTGTTCAAATTTATGTAGATGATATCATTTTTGGAGACTCTAATAAATCTCTATGCGATAACTTTGCTTCACTCATGCAAGAAGAATTTGAAATGAGCATGATGGGGGAACTTAGATTTTTATTAGGTCTTCAAATTAGGCAATCTTTAAATTGAACATTCATTTGTCAAGAGAAATATGTCAAGGATCTCCTCAAGAGATTTGGATTAAACTCTTGTAAATCATCTAAAACTCCCATGAGTACCACAACAAGATTGGACAAAGATGAAAATGGTCAAGGTGTGGACATTAAGAAATATCGTGGTATGATTGGATCTCTTTTATATTTAACCGCTAGCCGTCCGGATATCCTTTTTAGTGTCTGTCTATGTGCTAGATTTCAAGCGGCTCCTAAAGAATCTCATATGAATGCCGTAAAAAGAATTTTCAAATATCTAATTGGCACATTTGACTTAGGATTATGGTATCCAAAAGGAGTCTCTCTTGATTTGTTAGGATATTCCGATGCAGACTATGCAGGTAGTCTAGTGGATAGGAAAAGTACAAGTGGTACTTGTCAATTTTTAGGAGAGTCCTTAGTCTCTTGGTTTTCAAAGAAGCAAAATTCAGTTGCTCTTTCAACTGCCGAAAGCGAATATATCGCAGCCGGTAGTTGTTGTGCTCAAATGCTTTGGATGAAGCAAACTCTAGAGGACTTCAACCTAAGATTCTCTAAAATTCCTATCTTGTGTGATAACACGAGTGCCATTAACATTTCGAAAAACCCAATCCTTCACTCAAGAACCAAGCACATAGAAATTCGTTATCATTTTATCAAAGATCACGTTCAAAAAGGGGATATTGTTTTGGAATTTGTCAAGTCTTGTGATCAATTAGCAGACATATTCACAAAACCCTTGGATGAGAAGACATTTGTTGGAATTAGAACTAGGTTAGGAATTATTCGGGTTGATGGTGTTTAAAAACATCATTTTCTTATTATTATTCTGCTAATATGTGACAGCAGTCGACATAAATAAGTATATGTCGACCGGATGTTTGGCTCTGTCTAAAGAGATGTCGACATAACCTCGGGTATGTCGACAGGACCTTCAGTTCTGTCATAAAACGGTCGACATAATGTTAATTCGGTACTTTCCCGCGGGTGGATTTCTGTTTTGAACTTAGATTTCAGAAGTTCTTCCTCTCTCGCGATTTGTATTTCTCCTTCCTTCACTCCTTGTTTAGATCCTAAGCTTCGCTAAGATCAATGGCTTCAACTTCTAAACTTCCGACCAAGAGGAAACGAGCTTCACAGTCAGACAAACCCTCAGAATCTCTTCCTCCGTCCATTGATAAGCGTCTATTTCGAAACGAAAAGGCTCAAGAGAGGTATACTCAGTACTTTCAATCAAAACCTCTAATCCTAAGTAGAGTATTTTTACCACATGGAATAGCTGGGATTGATATCTCTGAATACACAGATTATTTGGGTTTAACTTCCTTGTTTAGCCTAAGGAGTAGTTACAATGAGGAAGCAATTCGATTATTTTACGCAAATTTGCATTCAATTCCTCACCCTTTCGCCCTTAAGAGCTATGTGTTAGGATATCCTATAAGAATAACTGCTGACTCCATGAACACAATGCTCAAGTGTACCTCAAACGAGTTCACTGATAAATACTACGAGCAAGGGAAGGCACCCTCACTAGTTCAGTGCTCAGATTATAGAGATTTCTTGCGATTAATCGCTAAGGATCCAAGTAATGTCCCGTACAAACCAAAGGCAAGTGATCTCAATATAACGGCACGCCTAGTACATCATATCATCACCTATAACCTGCTGCTCAAAGGCGGGGATAGAGACCATATCAGCAACATGGAGCTGTATGTTCTCTACATGTTCTTCCAACGGAGACGCTTCAATGTTGGATACATTATTATGAAGCGAATGCTTGATGTCCTGGATGTGGCAACTGAGTCCCTGCCATTCAATCTCCTCCTAATGGAGATTTTCTCAAAGCAAGGTGTTCAGGCACCTTGATGTTTATTCTGCCTCCACTCTTGCAAGGATGGGATTAGCCCAGGATGATAATGGAGTTTGGCATTTCAAGAAAAACATGCCACCCAAGTCTCACACTTCCTCTTCAAGAAATGACCCTCCCTTGACATCAGAAGAGCTTCACATTCCACCAGAGCATCGGCCTGCTCGTGAGAAGCAATCTTCTTCCTCCATGATGGAGGAACGACTTGATATGCTCACAGGACTCATCTCAAACTTAGCATCCTCAGTTGAGTCATTACATCATAAGGTTGATAAACTCCAGAAACAAGTTGATGCTTGGGACGAAGACTATGAAGACGAAGAAGAACATGAAAAGGATGATCCAAGATCTTCAGCACGACCTACTCCTTTTTCAGCTGAGCCAGATGTCACACCGGCTCGTGATCCGGTCAAAGAGCATCTTCCTGAAGTAGGGACGGTGTTGATTCCCTCCACCACTGGAACTCAAGCTCTTGATTCCCCATCCTCCTCACCGATTACTTTTACATCCTTAGATGACGAGGCATTAAGAGGAGAAAAGGATATCTAAGTAGATTTTGTTTTAAATCTCCTTTAGTCTTTGAATCTTTTTTTTCTTTTTCGTAAACAATTTTGTTTTGTGTGTGTGATTCAATGATCTATCTTTATGCTTTACTGATCTATTCTCCTTGATGCTTATTTTTTTGATAATGACAATGGGGGAGAATAAGTGTCTATGTATGGGGGAGCTTTGAATATCTATAAAACATGCATGCCTATAGTATGGGGGAGTAAATTTATCTTTTAATAAGTGTCTATGTACGGGGGAGCTTTGAATATCTATAAAACATGCATGCCTTTAGTATGAGGGAGTAATTTTATCTTTCAAGAATACATGCATAAGTGTCTATGATTCAATTGTTTTGTCATCATCATAAAGGGGGAGACTGTTGGCTTTAAAACCAATCAATTATTTTTTATGATAACTATGTTAATTATGTATGAAAGATAAAATTGAATTCTAGCAAGTGCTGCAGTTTTAAAGAAAACTTTTGTCGACCGAACTACTCAATATGTCGACCGAACGGATAACAGAAGGGTCGTAGAAGCAACTTATGTCGACAGGTAAGACGTTCTGTCGACCGCTCAAAGACCAGCAATCATATGTCGACCGCCTAACAAGTATGTCGACCGGCTGAAGACAATTAAAGTTCAAGGCATTTAATCGTATGTCGACCGGACGCAACTTATGTCGACCACTTAAAGTCCAGAGAAGAATCATATGTCGACCGTCTATCAAGTATGTTGACCGGATGAAGACAATTAAAGATCAAGACATTGAATCGTATGTCAACCAGACAAAACTTATGTCGACCGCATGGAATCCAGAGACAAATTGTATGTCGACTGTTAAGAACATCTGTCGACCGTTCAAGT